>JAHHFK020002019.1:0-507781 GCA_024533555.2 Aedes koreicus | reverse complement strand
TACCTTGTGATCAAAAAGTTCCGGTAATTTTCAATTTAAAAGGCCGCCTTTATTTTTTCGGTAAAATCTTTTTAGTGTAAGATGGCAACACTAGTTCTGATATTCTGTCAAAGTGTGAGAGCAAATTATCCATTAGTTTTGTTTTGACAACTGCTTTTGTTAGTCGAAAAATAGACGCTCGGCGATTTTTACCATGGATAAAAAATTGGAACAACGCGTTTGTGTGAAATTTTGTGTTGCAAACGGATTTTCTGCAGCGGAAACGCTCAGAATGTTGCAAAAAGCCTTTGGTGAGGACTCTATGTCACAAAATCGTACATTTGTTTGGCACAAAGACTTTAAAGAAGGCCGTGAAAGCGTGAGTGACATGCCGCGTTCTGGACGACCATCGACCTCAACTACCGATGAAAACATCGCTTCCGTGAAGAATTTAGTTATGGAAAACCGCTCAATTAGCATTCGGGAGATAGCTGCACTCCTTGATATCTCATTTGGATCGACCGAACACATTTTGACGGAAATTCTGGGCATGAAACGCATTGAAGCACGACTTGTTCCAAAAGAGCTGAATTTTTTGCAAAAACAGCATCGAGTTGAGGTCGCTAAACAGATGATTGCGAACGCAGATAGCGATCCCACATTCATGGAACGCATCATAACTGGTGATGAAACGTGGGTATATGAATTTGATATGCTCACAAGTCAACAATCGTCCGAATGGCGCGCCGAAGATGAGCCGAAACCAAAAAAATCACGACAAAGTCGCTCCAAAATTAAAGTTTTACTGACCGTTTTCTTTGATTTTCGCGGTGTCGTCCATTCTGAATTCCTTCCAGAAGGTCGAACGGTTAACAAAGAGTATTATTTACAAGTTATGAGACGTTTGCGTGAGGCAATTCGAAAGAAGAGGCCAGAATTGTGGCGCAATAATTCGTGGATTTTACACCACGATAACGCTCCATCACACACCGCGCTCACTATTTGTGAATTTTTGGCCAAGAACTCCACCAATACCATCAAACAAGCACCATATTCACCAGACCTTGCCCCGTGCGACTTCTTTCTCTTCCCAAAACTGAAAATTCCGCTCAGAGGTAGGCGTTTTGAATCGATTGATGCGATAAAAAGAATTCGCTGGAAGAACTGAAAGCCATACATTCATCGGCCTATAAAAAATGTATGGATGATTGGATAAAGCGCTGGCATATGTGTGTTGCCTCTAATGGCGAGTACTTTGAAGGCGATAATAAAGATATCAATTAAAAATTGAAATAAATGCGTTTTTTTTCAAATTACCGGAACTTTTTGATCACAAGGTAGCCAAATCCGGCCAAAACAGTGTCGGGCCATCGTGAGATCTCAAGAAGGGCAGAAGTCGTTTTTGGAGGCATTCGTCCTTGTAGATTTGTCCGTTGACGGTCCCAGAGGTGATGAAGGGCTGACTCATTTTGCCACATCCGCAGATCGCTTGCCAGACAAGGAATTTTTTGGCGAATTTCGACAGTTTCTTCTTCCGTACACTCTCCGGAACGGCCAACTTAGAGGTGGCGACGTAGTGTTCCTGTCCTGGCATTTGTTTGGTGTCGGCTTTAATGTAGGTCTCATCGTCCATCACAATGCAGAACGGTTTTGTGAGCCACTCCCTGTACAGTTTTCTTGCACGAGTTTTGGCCACCGAGTTCTGTTTATCGCTCCGGTTCGGTGCCTTCTGGACCTTGTACACATGTAATCCAGAACGTTTCATTGTTTTCTGCACAAAACAAACTGAAACTTTCGCCTTTTTCGCAACATCCCTGATCGAAATGTTGGGATAACGCTTAAATTGGTTCAATACCATCCTGGCCTTCTCCGGATTTGATGTGCCACGTTTTTTGCCACTACCATTTTTCCGCTTGGTTGTCTTACGGTCCTTGAACGTTTTGATCACATGAGATACGGTTGAATGTGCGATTCCGAGCTGTTTTCCGATCCATCGATGAGAAGCGTTTGGGTTTTCGAAGTGAGTGCCCAAAATTTGTTGGCGCACTATTTCTTCATTCGAAGCCATCACTGAAATCACTCGACCGATTTTCACGAAACTCATTACACAATTGACACAACACAATGAAATACATTCAGTTAAAATTTCAATAATGTTTAGTCATTTGCGGGAAGTGTTGATTTTCTTCTTTCATTCGAAGAAAACGGCGGCTGAAGCACATCGAGAGCTCCAAGAAGTTTTTCGGTGATGCTGCTCTGACTGAAACAACGTGTCGTGATTGGTTTCGTCGCTTCAAAAACGGTGATTTCAGTGTTGATGATCGTCCGCGTGAAGGAAGGCCAAAAAACTTCGAAAACTCTGAATTGGAGGCATTGCTCGATGAGGATCCGTGTCAAACGCAAGAAGAGCTTGGTTCAGGATTAGGAGTTTCCCGCCAAGCCGTTTCTAAGCGATTGCATGCGTTGGGAATGATTCAAAAGCAAGAAACTTGGGTTCCTTACGATTTGAAGCCAAGAGATGTTGAGCGTCGTTTTTTCGTCTGTGAACAACTGCTCCAGCGGCAAAAAAGGAAGAGTTTTCTACATCGAATTGTGACGGGTGACGAAAAATGGATTCATTACAGTAACCCAAACGGAAACATTCATGGGGACTGCCCGAGCATGCTTCAACATCGTCGCCTAGGCCGAATATTCACGCTGCGAAGGTTATGCTGTGTATTTGGTGGGACCAAGTTGGTGTTATTTATTATGAGCTGTTGAAACCAAACGAAACCATTACCGGGGAACGGTATCGAACTCAATTGATGCGATTGAGCCGAGCACTGCACGAAAAACGGCCACAATACGAGCACGAGCACGAAAAAGTGATTCTTCAGCATGACAACGCTCGATCTCACGTTGCGAAACCCGTGAAAACCTACTTGGAAACGCTCAAATGGGAAGTCCTACCCCACCCGCCATATTCTCCTGATATTGCACCGTCCGATTATCACTTGTTCCGTTCGATGGCACATGGTCTCACTGGTCAGCAATTCCACTCATATGATGACATCTCAAAATGGCTTGATTCTTGGAGAGCATCAAAAGACGAACAGTTCTATCGAAATTGTATTCACGTTCTACCAAAAAGATGGGGAAAAGTCGTAGCTAGTGATGAGCAAAACTTTGAATAATTCGTTTGTAACCTTTGTTTTCAAAATAAAGTTCCCTTTTCACCAAAAAACAGCGAGAACTTAGTTGCGCACCTAATAAAAAAAAAAAAAAAAAAAAAAAAAAAAAAAAATAACAACCCCACACAAAAAAAAAAAAAAAAAAAAAAAAAAAAAAAACCTTCAAAAAAAAAAAAAAACCCAACCCCAAAACCCCAAAAAAAAAAAAAAAAAAAAAAAATTTATAAATCTTGTTTTGTTGCTTAAGACATCTTAAGCATGCTAAGAATACTGCTGTAAGCAATTCTTCCAAACATAAAATTCACCAAAAGTCACTGTAGGTGGATAAATGAACATTCTTTCGAGCGATGCTATTAATGATTCAAGCTCCACAAGTTATCCGTAATTTATTAACATTCACTACTTTTCGAACTCACCCCGCAATCGTAATTCTACCGTTTAATGGAAATCCTACTAATCCCGAATTGAATCGTAAATTGACACACGACCGCCACTATTTCAAACCGATAATCCTCTCAACCGATGTGAATAATGATCCCGGTTGGAGCGGATAACATTGTGCCTAAATAGTTTTGCGCAAACCCATGTGGCATAGTTTGTACGGGTTATGTGAGCTCGGTTGCCTTCTCTCTTTCCAATCTAAGCTGTCGGGTGATATTCTATCCAATATCCGCTCTCGGTTCGAACTAATTACTGATCTGATAATATTAATTGTCGCTTGGTGCAAAACAATACGCCATCCCGCAGCCAACAGGAACATGCTCGGCAAGTCGGGTGGCGTGCGGCAACACACACGTTCATTACTCAGCACAAATATCCGCATTCCTCACCATCATCATCAACATCATCATCATCATTATCATCATGCGGGACCATCCCGAACAAATCGAGGTTAATCCTGCCGCCTACCTGGTGACACAAATTTATGTAGTTTGAAATTAATCTACTCGCATTTCTGATACCACATCGAACTCCGGCCGATTTCACCTTTGCCGGTTGGCTTGCTGTGTTGCGATTATCTTGGGTTGCCTTGCCAGCCAAATTTATTTGACCATAAATCCGCCAACGTTCGACAGCGGACACATTGCTGGGATTTGGTTCGGTGTAATACTAAGTTCTCTCCGAAGGCTACTTGTGGAACTGAAAGAGTTCCAAAAAAGTTATTCAATCTGGTAACTCTATAAATGAATTGGTATACCACTCAGATCCAAATTTTCCAGCCGAACGATTCACATATCAACCGCACCTAGGCACAGATTATAGAGCACAGTGTTTCACCGAATCCTGTAGGGGACCCATATACAATCATTAGTGTAGTGGACACGTGCCACTAAATAACAACCCACAGTTCACTTTTTTTCCCCCTCCTTTCCCATCACCTTCCTCCTGGGAACTGTAGGTATTGAGTTTACACAGAAGCAACTTAATTTACCCCGCTGGTGGGGGCGCAAAAAGGGCTCACTGGCTCCTAAAATCTGACCTATTTCCAATGCCATGGCGTCGCTGCTGCAGGGCAAACCGTTCGACAGATGTCATAATACATAAATCAAGTACGATTATCCGCTACATAAATACTTGTTTCCGAAGGCTGGGTCGCGTGTTCCGGAGAGTTGTAGGAGCGCGAGGAGGTTATGCGCGGTCGGAGATATTTGAACAGTGGTTCAATTTGAAGTTTGTTTTATCTTACTTTTCAGTTTTGCTCAGTAATTGCAGTCTTGAGACCAACAAAGTATTAGCTGTATTAATTAATTTTTTTCTAAATTGCTTAAGAGCTTGGCATAAGCCTCAACTGTTTTTATTCGGGTATTTGAAATATGAAATATCCAACGCGCATTGTTGAGATCAGAACCTTTCAAATGGTGCATAAACATTGACGCTAAATTAACATTTCGAAATTCTACGAAGGGTTGAAATCCGGGTCAATATTGACCCTAACATCTTATGTGTATTTTTTTTTTTTTTTTTGTACAACCACCTTAAATATGTTTTGATACAGATCCCCGGAACATTTAAATGAACTCAACTTACATACGACGAATTTCACGCCAACTCGTCTTCGTGATTGGCTGCACCCTCTCAGAATCCAATGAAACATTGTGGGTGTGTAGACTATGTCTTTTCAAGCAACTTTGCATACTTTGTTTATTCAAAATTTATCTAGACTGTCACTTGAAAATGGCTTAAGTTTTTTGATCATTTTTTTAAATCAACATAACTCAAAAAAGAAAAAACCAAAAATAAGTGATGTATGAGTGACTTCTAGGAAATCGTTTTAGATTATGTTAATTGTAAAAAAATTAAAATCGATTCTTACACGCTCAAAAAAAATATTTTAAAATTTAAAGTCAATTTGCAAGAAATGATTATCTTAGAATTGGAGGAAATTTTTTCTTAATAAAGGCAATATAATTGTCTAAAAGTTCGCCAAGTTTTTCTAACAACAACTTTTTCATGTCCTATTTTTACCGTGTATCACACAAACTCGTCTAGTTATGGTATTCAACACACCTATAGAATCCAATAAAATATAGCAGTCATAAAGAATTGAATGTATTAAACATCTTTGCAAAAAACTTGTATCTGTTTTGACAACGGTATGAGTAACAGTGGAACAGTAATTACATGCATATCGGTAAGTCAGGCGGTTTCACTACCCTCGTAGAGTGCGGAGATGTAGAAAATGCGAATGGAACATGGACGCGCAAAGGTAAAGTTTTGATTTTCTTTTGTTTCTATATCTCAGCAAATTATATATTGAACAACATTGAAATGAAACTCAAAAGGAAATCAACTAGGGTAACTGCCCCCATATTAATCTTATTGTTCCTTTATTCATCCTACGATGAATCAAACATGGTTTATGGGCAGTTGAAGGAACGGTTTCGTTTTCTAATAATGTTTGCTTAAGTTAAATAACTACAACATTCATATCCCTCACGCTGAAGTTACGAGCTCGAATCTCACCCCCTAATCATGTCACGTGTATATCGTTTTATTTCAAGTAGGATGAATTGTACAGTGATGAGATTAATATAGGTACATCTTCCCTATCAATAATCTTTGTAACCTGTAAACATTGTAGTCGACTTGTAACTGTAATATTTGACAGTTGGTCAATTGAATTATGGAGAGTGTGAGCTGTTTACCTGTAACTAGAAAATAAGAAGAATGATTAGTAATTTCCATTTAATTCCAACTACCTTTATTGTTTATCTTGACAGATACGCGTATTTCGTCTAAAATGTGCAGACTTCTTCAGTGTCGTGTACTAATACTCGACTGAAAGAAAACCTTCGCCACCTGCCGTATTTATCCTATTTTCTTAATATTAGGTGCGCAACTAAGTTCTCGCTGTTTTTTTTTAGTGAAAAGGGAACTTTATTTTGAAAACAAAGGTTACAAACGTATTATTCAAAGTATTGCCCATCACTAGCTACGACTTTTTCCCATCTTTCTGGTAGAACGTGAATACCATTTCGATAGAACTGTTCCTCTTTTGATGCTATCCAAGAATCAAGCCATTTTGAGATGTGGAATTGCTGACCAGTGAGACCATGTGCCATCGAACGGAACAAGTGATAATCGGACGGTGCAATATCAGGAGAATATGGCGGGTGGGGTAGGATTTCCCATTTGAGCGTTTCCAAGTAGGTTTTCACGGGTTTCGCAACGTGAGGTCGAGCGTTGTCATGCTGAAGAATCACTTTTTCGTGTCTGTGCTCGTATTGTGGCCGTTTTTCTTGCAGTGCTCGGCTCAATCGCATCAATTGAGTTCGATACCGTTCCCCGGTAATGGTTTCGTTTGGTTTCAACAGCTCATAATAAATAACACCAACTTGGTCCCACCAAATACACAGCATAACCTTCGCAGCGTGAATATTCGGCCTAGGCGACGATGTTGAAGTATGCCCGGGCAGTCCCCATGAATGTTTTCGTTTTGGGTTACTGTAATGAATCTATTTTTCGTCACCCGTCACAATGCGATGTAGAAAACTCTTCCTTTTTTGCCGCTGGAGCAGTTGTTCACAGACGAAAAAACGACGCTCAACATCTCTTGGCTTCAAATCGTAAGGAACCCAAGTTCCTTGCTTTTGAATCATTCCCAACGCATGCAATCGCTTAGAAACGGCTTGGCGGGAAATTCCTAATCCCGAACCAAGCTCTTCTTGCGTTTGACACGGATCCTCATCGAGCAATGCCTCCAATTCAGAGTCTTCGAAGTTTTTTGGCCTTCCTTCACGTGGACGATCATCAACCCTGAAATCACCGTTTTTTGAAGCGACGAAACCAATCACGACACGTTGTTTCACTCAGAGCAGCATCACCGTAAACTTTTTGGAGCACTCGATGTGCTTCAGCCGCCGTTTTCTTCGAATGAAAGAAGAAAATCAACACTTCCCGCAAATGACGATTATTTGGCACGAGATCAGACAATCTTCAAATATAAAACACTAAACCAAAATCACTGATTTGGCAAAGCGGTTTGTTTACAATATGTCTGAGCTTGGTTTATGACGCTTGAGATGTACAACATTCGACCAGCACTTACTACTGGCGCCATCTATTGATAAACAGCGGGAACTTAGTTGCGCACCTAATATTTAAACATTAATGATAAAGTTAAGGCGCATGATTTCTCTGACTGGAATATAGAAGTATATTTAAAACAAAATCATATCAAAAAAATTAGCAAAGATATATTCATAATTTGTTTCATATGTGATGCTATCTAAAAGTTTTAATCTGTTCGTGCAAGCAACTGTTAATCTCTAAATTTTTGAACGACATTTAGAAGCTGTAAAAAAAGGTGTCAATGTCATATAAAGCGACAAACAGAGTTTTCAATGAGTCCACCGTACAAAGCTATGTCCATATAGAATCCGAACTAATAAAATCATCTGTATCTCGGTAACGGATTGACGTACAAATAAGTTTAATACATCAAAACAAAGTATCAAAACAAATCATTTCTCTTCGTTTCTAATGGAAATTCGCACTTTCTTCTTTATTCCTCCCATCAAACGCTGCACACCTCCGGAGTCAACTTCCTTGGCACATTTGTTCCACATTTTGGTCATCTGAGTCGCGTCCCGAGCCGTTTTCTGCTTTTTTTAGGCTTCCGCTTCATTATTGCCCAAAATTTCTCGATGGGCCGAACCTGCGGGCAGTTGGGTGGATTTATGTTTTTATCGATGAAATCTACGTTATTATCGCGGTACCACTGGATGACTTCCTGGCTGTAGTGGCAACTCGCGAAATCTGGCCAAAACTTCACGGGACCTTTATGGGCTTTAATGAAAGGTAGTACGTGGTTTTTGAGGCAATCTCCCTTGTACAGCTTCGAGTCCATCGTCTTATTCGTCACGAACACTTTGGTCTTGGCTCCGCAGCTGCATATCCCTTGCCAAATCATCAGTTTTTTGGCAAATTTGTCCATAAAAGCTAACTTATACTTCGCAGGAACATCTCCTCGTGCCGTTGCCATGTAGAATTTTTGGCCAGGAAGCTGCCCGAAATCCATTTTGACGTAGGTTTCATCGTGTACTTCGTCAAACCTTCAACGTTGTGTTTGGTTGCTTGCTGGCTCAATAAGAAGGATATCCTGCTCGCAAACGAATTCTTCGAACGGGACTGCGAGCAGCAGCGTATTTTTGTGCGATTTCATTGTCTGATAGTCCAGGGTTTGCTCTGACGGTTCTCAACACCTTCTGGTTCAGCTTGCGGTCTTATGTTCCACTACGACGCTTACCTTGAGGCACTCAATCCACGTTCCCTGAAACGTTTGAGCACATTATACACGGTTGATTTGGCGATTTTCAACGTTTTTGCGATTTTTATTGCGGACCACGTTGGATTATCAACGTGGGTGTGCAGATTTTTTTCCCTCCTCTCGGCTTCCATCTGGAATAGCTTTTGACTCACTGCACGCAACACCGTGAAATTTATACCACCGAAAGTGGGCGCGTAGGTTAACAAACCGTTGTAAAAGAATTCTTGCAGCGGTCACTTTCCGTGCCGCTGCAACACAATAAGTGATTCCGGATTCTAACTGGACAGAACTTTATTAGTCCTTAAGTTAATATTTTCGAAACTATTTATGGAACGGCATTGAGAATACTCAACAATAGATAAGTATCAAAAAGTATTTGAATAGGTATTTTATAATTCACAAAATAGAAAGTATCATGATATATTTTCCAGTTAAACCTAAAAAAGATTACTAAAATTTGAAAACTTTTAGGTTGATTCAATACAAGAAACATAGTTAATTTTATTGTAGTTTCAAATCAAGTGTGAGTCATGTTCTTCATAATCTTAACAAAACCAAAAATGTGACTTGTGTTTAGATCTTTGTGATTTTGTAGGATGTAAGGTTGACAGTTTAAACATCATTGTGGTTTTAAATCTAAACCAAACTAAAAAGGCAGCTGTAGATCGTTAATACAATAGAGCCTATTATAGCAATCATGGTAGATATTGAAGATTTTAGATCATATTGATTTCCACCATACAATCTCTTATGAATGGAAACCTAACAAAAAAAATTGCGGCTTCTCAAAAAAAAAGGATCTAAGATTATGAAACGGAGAAGAGAATATTACTTGGTTTTTTTTTCGGTTAAGAAAGTTTTAATATAAGTGCTCCATGAGGTCATTCGAAGTAAGTTTATAAATGTAAGACTTAACATACGCTTCTAGAGAACTAGATTGTATCAATGTATCAATTCTATTCCCTGTGAAAACTAATTATGAAAAGGGTGTTACAAAAAAAAGTAATAAAAAGGAGAGATGTGGTAATACAGATCCACGTAACATATAAATGAACTCAACTTACATACACCCTTCCGTATATCACCGATTGTACGAGCGATGTTACCCGAGCTAGTCTGCACTAGACCATTGATCATGATACACGCGACGACCACAAAACTTATTTAAAAAAATATAAATTTGAATGCAAAAATAAGGAATTTAGTAAAATATTGAAAGTCAGAAAATTTCAGCCTGGATTGGTTTAAAAACCAAAAAGATAGCGTACATTGAAGTTACGCCATGGGTCAGAATTGACCAGATTATCTTAGGATGGTTTGTTTAAACCCACGTTATCTGTTTGAAAAACTCAGAACTTTTAGAGGTACGTGAACTAGAAGCTTTGTTTTGCCACAATTTAATACTTCTCATTATAGAGACACATTTTTTGTGCGAGCAATTACTCTGTGGAATCAGCCTCCAGCTGAATTTAAAAACATTTATTCACGCAGACGGTTCAATCGCAAATCTACAGATTAGCTAGAAGGAAGGAAATAGAAATGTAATAAGGAAAGAAAATCATCAATGAATTTAGATCTAGAATTTAAGATGTGGTCGCATAAAATCCGATTGTATAATTTTAGAAGGAGAAGTCCTTACTCTACAAGTATATTTTTGTATAAATAAATAAATAAATAAAAAATAAATAAATCTATAGCCTAGTCAGCAAAAACATGAATTTAACAACTCGGAGATGGTTGGTTCGATTCCCGGTCCGGTGGAGAAAATCTTTCAGATTGAAAATCAGCCAACAGTACCCATACTTGTATGATATCAAGCGTGCTCCTGCCATATAAAAAACGATAATGCTCATCAAATATCCCAACGTTAAAATAAATCAACCATCACCACAAGCCATCCCATCGTCCATTCCATTCAAAGTGGCCAAAAGTTGCATGGATTAATTTTGAACGAATCATTGACGCGAAAAAAAATGTTTTTAAATTTACCACCGCTCGTCCGTTGGAAGCGTGTCAATATTGTCTCCCAAAGCCGAAAATCCGTCAATCGCTCGAATACGTTGTGACTATTTACCGCTGCCAACCGGAATGTAGAAAATGACTGTTGGCCAGAGTGCTGCAGCGACATTCCATCCCGATCGAAAAACCACCGGAATTCCATTGCCGCGTGGCGTTGGTGTGTGGCATCGATGGCACGAGGAGAGAAACAATTGGCATCAACCGACACCAACCAGCTGACCAGCGCCGGGACGACCACTGCTGCTTGATCCGAGTTTGGCAAGCATAGACCGGTTGATCAACAGTACATTCAAGAAGGATACGCAGCTGGCCGAACGGCAAACAGGCCGCAGGAATGAACTGCACGTGCAAATAATTCGATTCGAAAGCACAATTTAATTATCCATTTAATTAAAAATAAATAATTTATCAATTAACATTTCACATTTAATTGACTATTCAGTGCGCATAAAATTCGCTCAATGGTTCGGTCGTTGTTTTGGCTCAGGGGAAGAGGAGGTTTTGGCTTACGGCAAAAAGTGTTAAACGGGAAACTATATTCGTAGCTTATTATGTGTAACAAAGGCAGCAAATTTGTTGCATGTGTTCAATTTGTGCGATTTGCAAATGAGCAAAAAAATCTAATTGAGTGCACTCAGATGCGATTCCGGCTGGTGTAAATGTTTTCATAATTGTGGTTGAAAACAAATAAACTTGTTTTGAGATACATTGGCGCTCATCGAGAGTATGTTTTTTTTTTGTCAGTAATATGTGGAAGCAAACAATTCATTGTGTACTGTTCGTTATTTGAAATCAAACAAATCAATCAAAATTCTTGCTGTAAAATACTACACTAGATTGAAGAATATTTGAATATTTTTGTTCCGATGAGCCCTGACGATTTTTATAAATAAATTTAAGTACATAAAGTTTGAAATTGACTGTACACAGCCAGACATTTGTACGGGAATTCCTACGGCAAAGCTCGAATTTTCGTTCATCTTGCTATGAAAACTTGCGAAATAAATCTGCTTAACTTGATGATCGACAATTTTCTTCGGAAAACATTGCTGAACATAACTTTTCAAATAAATGTAAGGAACAAAATTTGTGAATTGCAGTGACAAGTGTCTTATAATTTAGGTTGATCAACTGCTCAGCAGACAACATTGCACAGTGGTCCAGAATTCGAATTTAGATGGAAAGATACGTTTTCAGCCTAAGTTTAAAGTTTTGGAGCAAAGTTGTCTTGTACAAAGTTGTTTCTTATAATAAGGTCCTTCTTTTGGTATGAATTAAAACTAGGGTGGTCCTGGTTTTTAAAGAAATCGAAAATCTAACTTTTTTATTAGCAGAAATAAAGGCATATATTCTTGAAAAAAGTTGTAGATGAGGAAATTTTAAGCAACTTTCGCTGAACAAATTTTTCTGTAGCTTTTGAAATTGCCGAATTAGAGCAATTTTTCCTACGTAGCTTATGGTGTCCCTATAAAAATCAGTTATTTTGCTCTAACTTTTTTTTTTCAAATTTTTCAGCAAAGCTGTGTTCCAATTGATTCTAGAACAATAAAAGATACAACTTTTGATGTACTAAAATCATGGTTTTTGTAAAACAATAGGACTTTTTCAAATATTGATTTCTCTGGTTGGGGCAGCCAGAAAAAAATATTTCTTAGCTGCATTTAAAAGGTTTTATATTATTGCATATTATATTTGAAAACTGGAGATAGATTATTTTTTTGAATTGATTAAAACACATTTAAAAAGAGCGTAATTTTATAAGAAAATCGTAAATTACTCGCTAACGGTATAAGATATCGACAAGATTTATAGGTTAAAGTTACATCTTTTTATGTTCTTAAAACAATCTGGAAGCAACTTTGTTGACAAATTTTAAATAAAAAAGTTAGAGCAAAAAAATGTTTTTTGTAGGGACACCCTAAGCTGAACTGTTGAACTCTGTAATATTTCACCGAAATCCGTTAAATCGGATTACCGAACGCTCAGCTGTTGAGAATTCGGTAAAATTTTACAGATTTCTGTAGAAAAATCTAAGTGTGTACTCAATTAGGCCCTTCGCAGTATGATCAATTAGATCCTAAAGCACAACACTTGCTACCGGCGGTTTAATGCGAATACCTGTTGTAATTATAGGATTTATTATGATGTCAAACATTGCCGAGCTCCATGGTAGTAATTCGTACGTCCATATTTTGTGTCTTGCTGAAATCATTTCGACATATGCAGCCGATTGCTTTTTCGAGAGACATTTATACAGCGGCATCATGACTGATTTCAGATGTAAATGAGATTGCAAGATCTGGATTTTCCGCATTTTTTTTTCAAATACCTTTCCAGAATTACGACGACTTTCTGCCCTTGTACTTGACGCCGCTGCTAATCCCAATTCTTCGTTGTTAAATTTTGATTTTATTTGCCACAGACGGTTCTGCTAAGTTTTTCTGCAGTTTTTGGAGAATGGTTTTAGCTTCCTTTTCCGTGAAGTTTTTGGAGAATTCACTGCAAAAGTCACATTTCTGCGCAGCCAATTATCACTCTGATTTGCAGCGGCTACCGATTTAATACACCGTGTGATATCACCAACAAGTGGTAACTAGAGTAACTGTGTTTTTTTTTCCAAACATTAACTACGAAACAGCACTTCTAACTAAAAACCGTTAAGCTACTATGATCAAACAGCAGAAAAAAATCCAATAGTGAAATTACTCATAAATAATATCGGAAGTAGAGACCTTCATCAGGGCAGTTTTCTTTAGATAACTTAGAGTGTCCCTACAGAAAAAAAAACAAATTTTTTGCTCTAACTTTTTAATTTCAAATTTGCCAACAAAGTTGTCACGAGATGGTTTTTAGAAATTAAAAAGATGCAATTTTTGACCCATAAATCTTGCCGATACCTTGTACCGTTAGCGAGTTTTTTACGATTTTCTCATAAAATTACGCCCTTTTCAAATGTGTTATAATCAATCAAAAAAAAAAACTTAACTTAACTTGATAAAATAACTTTTGTTTGATATACGATAGCGACGATTTCAGTACATCAAAAGTTGTATCTTTTATTGTTCTAGAATCAATTGGAACTTTCAGCAAAGCTGTGTTGATATAAAAAAGTTAGAGAAAAATAACTGATTTTTATAGGGATACCCTAAGCTACGTAGGAAAAATTGCTCTAATTCAGCCATTTCCAAAACTACAGAAAAAAATGTTCAACGAAAGTTGCTTCAAAATTTTCTCATCTTCAACTTTTTAATATATGCTTTTATTTCTGCAAATAAAAACGTTAGATTTTCGATTTCTCTGAAAACAAGGACCACCCTAGTTTGCATTCATACCAAAAGAAGGGCCTCATTATTAGAAACAACTTTTTAGAAAACATGTTTGCGTCAAAACTTCAAAGCTAAAAACGTATCTTTCCAGCTAAATTCGCATTCTGGCATTGGCCATGGAATAGAACATGACTAAAGGGTGTTTCGATCAAAATTTGGTTGACTTAAACTTGACGGATTTCCTTTCGTCGTGCATAAAAAAAAATTTCACACCTCATTTTGAAGATGTTTGCATGTAGCATCAAGCCTCTATTTTTATTTTTAGATAAGCACTTACTTCAGTTATCAAAATGTCGTCGAAGGAAGAGAAGCAACGCATCAAAATGTTGCACGTGCACGGCGAAAATCCAAACTACTCTCACGCCAAGTTGGCGAAATTGTTGAATGTGGCTAAATCAACTGTTACCAACGTATTAAAAGTGTTCGGTGAACGTTTGTCGACAGCCCGGAAAGCTGGATCGGGGGGAAATCGAAAGCCGGAGGCTACAGCGACGACAAAAAGAGTTGCCCGCTGTTTCGAGTGGAACCCAAACCTCTCCGTCCGAGATGTCGCAAAGAAGCTGGGAGTGCCTTCAACAATGGATAGAGCTAAAAAACAAGCTGGACTGTCGAGTTACAAAAAAGTGGTGACTGCAAATCGCGACGATAAACAAAACACGTCGGCCAGAGCACGATCGCGAAAGTTGTACACGACGATGCTGACGAAGTTTGATAGCGTGGTACAGGACGATGAAACTTACGTCAAGGCAGACTTTAAACAGTTTCCTGGACAGAAATTTTATACGGCAACCGGACGGAGAAAGGTGGCAGATATTTTCAAGCACATTAAACTGTCAAAGTTCGCGAAGAAACATTAGGTGTGGTAGGCCATCTGTACCTGGGACTTGAAGAGCAACGTTTAGATTGCGACCGGAACCGTCAACCAGGAAATTTATCTGAGCGAATGCCTCCAAAAACGTCTACTGCCGACACAATTGTTCCGTTCTATTTTGGCTGGATTTGGCATCTTGCCATTACAGCAAAAAAGGCCATGGAGTGCTATGCTGCCAACAACGCTCAAGCGATGGCCAAGGACAAGAACCTTCCCAACACACCAGAGCTCCGCCCAATTGAACAATATTGGGCCATCGTCAAGCGGAACCTCAAGAAGACTCAAACTGCTGTTGTGAGAGAGAAACAGTTCAAGGCAAACTGGCGTTCTGCGGCGAATAAAGTGGACAAGGAGACTGTACAAAATCTTATGGCAGGTGTTAAACGAAAGACCCGGCAATTCGTATTCGGTAGAAAGAAAGCTTAGCTAAATATTCCTCCTGTATTCTGTATTAACTGAACTTGAAAAAGAAAAAGAATTTGACTTATTAATAAAAACTTTAATCGACTCACACACATTACTGTTTGACCAAATTTTGATCGGAACACCCTTTACTATAACACACTTCACAATATAGTCAACAACACTGAGCAGCTGTTGCATCTTGGCAAAAGATTATCAATCTCTTAAATAATTAAACTTTTTTTCATTTTACCTTTGGCTGAAAAAAGATCTTGAGGAAAGTAGTAGCTGGAAAAAATGTTAGACAAGTTTTAGAACCTTTCATTCAAAGACTTTTAGAAAAGGCTACTTGACAGTGAACAAAAAGTTTGCGTTACGGTGCCGGTGCTTTACGTTGATGGTCGATATCCGGTTGCTGTGAAAGCAGTCGCTGGTGAAGCTGAATTCTCCATTCAAGTTAATTTGGCAAAACTTTAGGTTCTGCAATGCAAACTTACTGCAAAGCAATATCAAAGTGTTGTTCAACATGGCTGAATCATGAGCTTGAAAAATTAGAACGACATTACGTACTCACTTCAAACAGGTACAAGCAAACAACGTCTTCTATTGACGTGAATTTCATGTTTAGCAGTATGAGTCGATCAACATATTTTCTTTTATTGTGCTATCCATTCGTATTGATAGATTCTTTTAATTTCAACCCATATAAATCATCAATTTAACCCCGTTGTTTTATTTGCCTCCGGATTACGGTACCAACCAACAGACCAGAGAGCCCATCCTCCCAAAACCCACAGAATAAACACGTGCTTCTTATTACCCTCATCATGGGAATGAGTTGTTATACGAGAGAAGATTTGCCTAATTGGGTTGTTGTTTGTGGAAACAGCGAAGGATTGGTTTTCCAACCGCTGTATTCCAGGTGTAAAATGGGAAAATTCCTTCCGCCCCCTTTCATACCAAGATTCAAGCAAAATGATTTAATCAGAACGGCAACTGCGACATAAAGATTGGTCAATTTTGAATCCGGACACTTTATTCTATAGCAGCCGAATTTGGAAATTTTTGACAGTAATTTGTTTTGAAAGTACATGTGTTCAGTGGTGGAAGTTTCGTATCGATACGTGCAGATTAAAATAAGTTGTGTTAGAGGAACGACGAGAAAATAACATTGATCCTGCACACCGACGTGATAAATTTGAAATAAACTGTTCAAATTTGTCGTTCCTACCGTGAGAAATGTTCTCAAGCGGTTTCGTGATCGCAAGAGTTTGGACAAGAAGGTCGATGACGCATAACCTAGTGAACAGAAAACTTTCTGAAGAAGTACAGAGGACTCTTTATCAAGGTGGACTTCAGGTCAGTTCTTAGACAAAATTCCAGCAAACTCAAGTTTGTTTTACTAATAAAATCGTCTGGAAACTGGCATGGAACTCAAAACCAAGCTATTTATCACCAACCAAACCAAACGATGGATTCAGATCTTTATTAGTGAGATTCATTTTATTAACGTCTCTTTAAACTGTACGTCTGCTGTAAACGTTTTAGTTCATTCGAGACGGCTTATAAGCGAGAGTGACTGGAGAAACGTATAGGAAACGTAAAATATTGGAAAATCTCAACAAGAAAGAAGGCGAACTATAATTGTGAGTAAGGAATCCAAAATGTTGTGTAAAACTAACACCTGAATTTATTAAAATATTACAGTTTGATTGCCCTAATAAAAATAGTTCGAAAGTTTATATGATTAGAATAATGTTGTTTCGCGGTATTTGTTCGGTATAATAGAAACATTGAAACATCGTCGACTAAGTTTGCAGGTTTATTCTTTGTAATATTAGGTCGTTTGCATTTCCTAGATAGGAGTAGATAGTAAAACAATTTCTGAACATTTGGTCGTTTTTCCAAGCACAAATCCAGAAAACACCCAAAATACGTACGATAATACACCATACCTCACTAGCCCTTTTCTTTCTCCTGCCCCTAGCTATTTCCTGCTCCTTGATGTCCTCTGACTCTTGCAACCCAGGTGAGGGCTGATGCACCAATTATGCCACGTCAAACTGAACATTTGACCACCCCCGCCCTTGGTCACGTTTTTTGTTGAAACGCTCCTTATTTTTTGCGTTGATCTTACATTTTTCTTAATTGGCACTATTAGACAACAGTCAGAGCATCGAAAGAAATCCCGGTTCCGGACGGCCGACGACCCTGAGCGACAAGAAGCTTCAAAGGATGCTGAAGAAGAAGACCGAGGGAAAAGTGGCTACATCGCTGCGTGAGCTTGGCCGGGAGGTCAGTTCAACCGGCCAAACAGTGAAAAAGTACCTGGCGAACATGAACATATATGTCAGGAAGCGGAAGTCGCGTCCACTGGTTTCGGAGCTGCAGGCAATGACGCAGCGGCAGCGGCTGAATAAGATGGTCAACTCGATTTTCCCGGCGAATCGCGACGTGGCGGTGGTGTTGGACGACGAGACCTATCTCACCCTGGATGGCAACGACTGGCAGGGCACTTCGTATTTTACTTCCCTCACGAAGGAAGTGAGCTCCGAGGTGAAGTTCATTTCACACACCAAGTTCCCCAAGAAGGTGCTGCTGTGGCTGACATTCAGCGAGAAGGGGATGTCAAAGCCGCTCTTGTTTCGCTCCGGACTGGCCGTGAACAAGGAAATTTATAGTACGAAATGCCTGCCAGAAGTTGCGTCGTTCATCAAGAAATACCATAAAGGCGAAGACGCGGCGTTCTGGCCGGATCTGGCGTCGGCCCACTACTCGAAGCGATCGTTGGAGGAGATGGAGCGGCTGAATATCGATGGGGGTACCCAAGTCGGCGAACCCGCCCAACGTCCCCCAGCTGCGTCCCATCGAAAATTTTTGGGCCAACCTGAAGCGTAAGATCTACTCCAACAATTTGGTCGCGAAAACTGAGGAGGAATTGATAAGTAAAACGAAGAAAGAACTCAAAAACATGCCAACACGCATGTTTTCGTCCGCCATGGCGAATGTTCCGGTTAACTGCCGGAAGGCCGCTCGCAAGGGCGTAGAATTTTTTTGCAAGTAAGCATAAATAATTACCTTCCATGTGAAATTTATCAAAAGCAATTATCTGTCTTAGCTTTTTTTTATCACCATCCGAAAAAATCATTTTTTTAATGCAAACTTTAGTAGTGAGAGAACCATTGTCATCATCGTCTTTAGAATTTGACATTTTCAGAAAACTCACAAATACTCAAGGAGTCATCCTTTACACTTCAAACCACTCTTTTCAGCATAAAATGACCACCTTCCACCGGATGTTGACCCTTTCTCCTTATCAAACCGGAAAAGCCAAAGAATTAGTATACAGGATATTCGGTTCCTTAGTGCAAATATTTTCAGGAGCGATAGGGGATGATATTTGATGAAAAAATTTGTTCTACGCATATTGTCAAATCTGGGTCAAATGGGCTCAGTCGGTAAAGGCACGGCTGCAAAGCAACACCATGCTGAAGGTGGCTGGGTTCGATTCCCGGTCTGGTCTAGGAATTTTTCGTTAAGGAAAATTTCGCGACTCCCTGGGCATATAGCGTATGATTGTACTTGCCACACAATCATACTAATGCAAAACTGGTACCTGACATCGAAAGCTCATAATTAATAACTGTGGAAGTGCATTTATAACACTTAGTTGAGAGCAAGCAATAAGCTAATTGTTAAAGCAATAAGCTTAAACGCGACGAAAGAAAGATATGGTCAAATCTCCAAGTTTACGGAGTTATTGAAATTTTAATGTTTTTGTATGTGTTGGTTAATGTGTTAGTCTTAAATTGGCTGTAACTAAAAAAATATGCTTCTTAGTAAAATTCTTCTTCCTCCATTCCAAAGCAAAGAGAATGTACTACATAACAGCTCGATTTAAACTTTAATTAATTATCATTAGGTGTCTTCTTAGGGGTAAAAATTGCAAAAAAATCCAAGCGAGATAGAAAATTTGTGTCAAAGAGAGAGAGAGAGAGAGAGAGAGAGAGAGAGAGAGAGAGAGAGAGAGTTGTAGAACACTTTTAAAGTCTTGGTTTTGTTTAAGGAATCACTGCTGTTTAATACGTGTTTTATGCAAAAAACATGAAAAAGAAGAGATTTTTAAAACATTTTTATCCCTAAAAAATAATAGTTAATCAAAGTTTAAATGTAATTTCAATGTAGAAAATTTCTCAGCTTTTGAGAGAAGGAACAACAATCTGGTTAAAAAGCATAATTTTTGAGTTACAGTCAAATTAAGACTAACATTATTTTATTTTATTCTTTAAAGACAGACCGAGTGTTTCGTAGTTGCTACGCCGTTACTGAATAGAAGTAGTGTAATTTCACAGTGAACCACATAGATGGAGCTTGGGAGTAGCTTTACATCTTCAATGTAAAAGTTCACTAATTAATTCTATTTATAGATCAGTACCGGTGCCGTCCAATGACATCAATAGAAGCCCAACGCACTGCTTGCTTGTATTGGAAACAAAAATAATGTAAACATTGCTGAGCCGACGAGTCATGACGTAACTGTATTCAACTTTTGAGTAAATGCATTTTCTTCTGATTACATGGCTCATTCATAACGAGTTTAACTGAATTAATTGAATTTCTGCCACATAGACCTTCAAACGCTTTGCAATTGGATAAAGCTCTTAATAAAGCGTTATTTCGTGTATCTTTTGCTCGACCATTTTACAGGTTAGTCTTCATGAATTATTCCTAAATAACAATTGAAGTAATAGATTTTCCAAAGAACTATTCTCCAAGTAACAGTTTTATTACATTTTGAATCTTTAATGTCTTTTGAATCTTAGAACGATAAGTTAGGCTACCAAGATTGTAGTAAAACAAGTTTTCATTTGGGAATAATTTTAGATGCATAGAAACTACTTCATATCCCAATCACTATAGCAAATTTGAATTTCAAAGCAAATATTTACACAAAGTTGCTCCATACGTTCAGTTGTTATAAAAAGATCATTTGGTGAAAGTATGAACGCTACGGATTTGTAGTTCCAAAAACAAACACTGGCAAGCTGCAAGGATTTGATCAGGTTCAATCCAGTAATATTAAAAGACAGTTATTTAAAAAAAGGTGGCGTTATGTCAATAGCTTACAACACAAGGTAACGGTCAAAGATCCAGCAGTATTTCATATATTTTATATCCGAGATCGTTCGCAAAAAATATGGAAAAAATTCAATGAATTTAAAAAGTGGTTAAACTATTGTAAACAAGTAAATAACCATTAAAATTGGTTTCTCCCAATAATAATTTTTTTTTTCTCTCCAAAATTTTCAACTAAACAAATTATTTGTATCGGACTTACCTAGCGCCAAAATTGTATTTTTTAGACCTCTTGCTGCTTCGGAATTCTTATTGTGCATTGTATGAATCGCAACGACGAATGATTAAAAAAATTTTCATATTTGATTGATAAGACTTTGTATAACATCTATTACAGTGGTTGATTTGGGGAGCTTGATTATTGGAAAACCTGTAAAAACCGATAAATAAGAGATTAAATACTTTTTAATTTCACTAATTTTGCGAAATCTTCGACATCTAGGAGATTTAAGTACTAAACAGTAAAATACACGTATCTGTCAAAGGATTAACAAAATTAGAGGAATTAAAAGCTATATAATCTCTCACTTATCTGTTTTGATCGATAAGAAGAAAGTATCAAAATACACATTTTGAATTTTGAACACTTTATTCGACTTACAGAATACTTGAAAACAGATAAATTCCATTTAAGCTGTATTCAAAGATTTGCTGTGTAACAGCTGATTAATACAAACTTATAGTGATTTTGTTTAGAGGAAATAAATGTGATAGATGGACAAAAAACGACAAGCTTATGTATTTCAAACAAATCTTTTAGAATATAATAAACAGGTGTTTGAATCGAAGGCATTCAATCGACAGGGGATAAAATCGAGAGCATCTTCACGAGAGAGCTATGGAACTCGATAGGGTTGGCGTAGATAGTCACAGCCTTTAAAGGGCGATACGGTCAAAATTTGGTCAATATCAACTTGAAGTATTTCTTTCAATTTTGCATTTAAAAAACCTGAACACCCCTCATTTTGAAGGTGTGTGTGTGTGTAGAATGTTGCTCCTATTTTGATTTTGGAATTCACTCTTCAGTTGTCAAAATGCCGTCCAAGCAAGAAGAGCAGCGTATCAAAATTTTGCTCGCGCATCGCGAAAATCCGAGCTACTCGCACGCAAAGTTGGCAAAATCGCTAAAAGTTGCGAAATCAACCGTTACAAATGTAATTAAAGTGTTTGGGGAACGTTTGTCGACAGCCAGGAAGTCTGGATCGGGGGGAAATCGAAAACCGGAAGCCGCTGAGACGACAAAGAGAGTTGCCGGTAGTTTCAAGCGAAACCCTAACCTATCTCTCCGAGATGCCGCAAATAAGCTGGGTGTATCGTCTACAACCGTGCATCGAGCCAAAAAAACGAGCCGGACTATCGACTTACAAGAAGGTAGTGACTCCAAATCGCGATGATAAACAAAATACGACGGCCAAAGCGCGATCCCGGAGGCTGTACACGACGATGCTGACGAAGTTTGACTGCGTGGTAATGGACGACGAAACCTACGTCAAAGCCGACTACAAGCAGCTTCCGGGACAGGAGTTTTATACGGCAAAAGGAAGGGGAAAGGTAGCAGATATTGTCTAGCACACGAAACTGTCAAAGTTCGCAAAGAAATATCTGGTTTGGCAAGCCATCTGTACCTGTGGCTTGAAAAGCAGCATTTTCATAGCTTCCGGGACTGTCAACCAAGAAATTTACGTGAAAGAGTGTTTGAATAAACGTCTGCTGCCTTTCCTGAAGAAACACGGTTGTTCCGTACTGTTTTGGCCGGATATGGCATCTTGCCATTACGGTAAAAAGGCCATGGAGTGGTACGCCGCCAACAACGTGCAGGTGGTTCCCAAGGACAAGAACCCTCCCAACACGCCAGAGCTCCGCCCAATTGAGAAATACTGGGCTATTGTCAAGCGGAACCTAAAGAAGACCAAAAAAAAAACTGCTAAGGACGAGCAGCAGTTCAAGGCAAACTGGCTTTCTGCGGCGAAGAAGGTGGACAAGGTGGCTGTACAAAATCTGATGGCAGGGGTCAAGCGTAAGGCCCGGCAATTCGGATTTGGAAAAGCGGAAGCCTAACTGAATATTTTTCCTGAATTTTATACTAATTGAACTTGAAAAAAAAATTTAATTTGATTTTTTAAATAAACGATTTCACCGATTTACACGCGTTTTCCCTTGACCAAATTTTGACCGTATCACCCTTTAATCGTTTGGCTGGGTAGCTGTGCGCTGCTTCAATGGATTGGTCCGATTTATAGGCAGTAATGCTTATTTGAGCTGCAATGTTTGGATGAAGTTGGGCAATGTGCCGCTACAAATTGTGCAGTCTTTCAATTTTCCGGAACATCACTCAACCTTACACTTGAACACTTTTTCATGTTTATCAAACGTTAAAAAAAACGTTACTTGATGTCTGCCAAAGTTTTCTTTGTAGATAAAACGACAATCTAAGACAAATGATCTCAAGTAATAATCAATTGTTATAATCACATTATTATTAAATTTCTGAATTATTGGACAAATTGGTGTAAATGTTAGTACACAGATTTGCAAGTTTTTTGTCCTAGGCAAGTTAAAGCATGTCTATGAGTACTATTTTGAGTAGAATGAAAAACCGTGGTCAAAAAAAAATCATCAGATCGTATTTTCCAGATATTTAACTTTTAAATTTCATTGATAAAAGTGCACATCAACATACTAATGAAGCTTTAACTTAAGTTGTGTTCATCAGTTATATTCTGACTTATAATCTGACACTTTATTCGAAATATTGTCCATAAGTAGAAATTACCATACATTTACAACTGTTATTTCTGTTGCCATGAATATATTTTTATCATTTTGCAAGTAAAAGAATACTATGTGAAAGATTTTTCGTTTCGTGGTTAAATTTGAAATAGGTAATCATTCCGAAAAAAATGGGATCAGTTTCTCTCAGTTTCACCACTTTTATGAATACTTTTCATGTAGTTAAAAGAAATTATTAACTTGTGCTTTGAATTATTTTTGAGTACTTTATCTTCATTGGTTACATAACGTTTGGATCGGTTTTCCGAAAGAAAAGATCTAATATACGCGTTAGCAGAATAAACCACTTATCGCACAAAACTATCAAACCTCTGTAGGATCTCTGAAAGCCTCCTTATAAAATCTCTGTCCGACCGACAACAGATATGGTGTATTGAACGCCGCAAAGAGCAAAACAGAATAAAAACGATCATCTGGATATGAAGTGCAAACATAGATGTTCATCAAACATCTGCGCTAGGCTGCACCTAGAAGACTGGTGATAGAAAGAGGCAA
Source organism: Aedes koreicus (assembly GCA_024533555.2). Lineage (NCBI taxonomy): Eukaryota > Metazoa > Arthropoda > Insecta > Diptera > Culicidae > Aedes > Aedes koreicus. The sequence continues at coordinate 483,823 of JAHHFK020002019.1, read as the reverse complement.
GTGACAAATTGCAAGGAAGGGGACGAGCCTGGCTTTGAACTCCCGACCATCTACTCAGTAAGCAGAACGGGTAACCACTGAGCTACCCAGCCGCGTCTACAGCCAATTTAACACTAACATGTACAAAAGCATTACAAGCTCAATAACTCCGTGAACTTTGAGATTTGACCATAGACGTAGAACAATTTTTTTCATCAAATAGCATCCCCAATCGCTCCTGAAAAATTTGCACTAAGGAATCGAACGCCAGTGCGAACAGCAGTTATCTTCGAAACTGCCAGAATCAATGGTTACAAAAAGAGGACAATTCAAGCTGTCGTTAACAAAAAGGAAAAACATCTCCATAGGAAATTGCAAACAACTCTCTCCGATTCGACTGAACCCCTGAAACGTGTATCCGTCCCCTTCAATAAAGACATTACGCAAAAGCTGAAATCACGGCTAAGGGAATTTGAATTGAACTTAGCTTTCTCTAGATCTTTGCCGATTGTTCCGGTCCGTATTAACTTTGTATTATTTGTAACATTGATTTTTTTAAGGGCGGCTTGTTAGGCCTTCCCAAATCCCCTGTCTCGTCGGAGGACCATCGTGCACAGCACTGTTTAGAGTCCCACGCTGGCACGAGGACGATGATCAGCCGCTCCTAACATGGAGAGCAGAAGCTGTTTTGAGCCGCCCCTGACATGGAGAACAGACGCTCAGATAGACTGCACCCTTCGAAGCGGGCAGTCCCTGTTCCCTGTCAGCATATGACCAAGGTCCCACCGGGGTTGGTTACCCGATCATTCCTAAGGTTACTCATACCCCAGTCGGCACCACGGGGATGTAGGGATAGTAGTTACTGGACAAGAGGATAAGGATCGCAGTAGGATCTATTTTATACATGTGGGTACGCGAAGTACCAATGGTATGCATTGTCCAGTCATTTACCAACCAAGTTAGTTTTCTCTAGTATGCACAATCAATTGGCATCGTTGTTAGGCTCCACCGAAGATTGAGTAGATGTATTAAGCAAAGCAGGGCTTCAAAATCAAGTTTAAACAGTGCAGCAAAATATATGTAGGTCAAACAAAGTGAACCTTGGCAACAAGGTTCAACGAACATCTAGCGGAGGTGACTAATGCCGTTGAACAGAATGACAAACGACTTTCGAGGAATTCCCCCGCTTGTTAGCTACGAAGATAACACCTCAACGACACCAATTGACTCTGCAAATTTTTTCACTCTCTTTTTTAAGGTGTGCTAAGCCCAGCACCATTTTCAGAATCGTACTTGAGTAGTCTGCATTCGTTCGACCTAAATGCCTACGACTTCATTCACGCAACATGACGTGTACACAAAACTGCGTGGTATCGATAGTTCTAAGGGACCAGGATCAGACGGACTCCAGCCCATTTTCATTAAGAAGTGCTCTGCTTCATTGGCTCAACCAGCTTCTCTGCTCTTCAATCGTTCCATTGCTGAAAGTGTGTTGCCTGTGTAATGGAAAGAGGCTCTGATAACGCCAATCCACAAATCGCGTAAGGTGCACGATGCCAAGAATTACAGAAGAATTTCCATTCTGAGCTGCCTTCCGAAGGTTTTTGAGAGCATGCTGTTAGGTGGTCTTTACCCTGGAATCCAGTATATTATCACTGCTGACCAGCATGGATTTGTCAGAAAGCGATCAACCACTACGAATTTAATGAGCTATGTTTCAAAGCTAATCGACAATATTGAAAAACGTCAGCAGATCGATGCGGTGTACATAGACTTTTCGAATGCATTTGACAGAGTCCCACATAATCTGGCAGTGGAAAAACTAAGACGAATTGGTTTTCCAGATTGGTTGACTAATTGGATCTTCTCGTATCTGACGAACCGTAGTGCATCTGTGCGACTAAGGTGTGGCCCATTTAGTATTGGAACAAACATTTTTGATTCTTACAGCGACCCTAGTGGTCGGATTTTCAAACTATGACATCTTATGTGTCCCCTATAACAATAACAACATCAAATTTTTTTTTTCGCGCTGCAGTTTGAACGTGTTTCAGAGGAAAACAAAATGGAAAATTTGGAAGACCCTTCGTGGTCTGGGCCAAAACTTGCTAAAGTGTTGCGTTTTCCCCAAAACACCGGTTGGCGTGTTTTGAAAAAGTACAGCGAAGCTTTGTCGAGGGATCGCAAGCCTCAAAGCAAGCGTCGGGCGGGTACTGTCAACCGTCAACTGCGGAACAAAGTCATCAAAAACATTAAGGCAAACCCCAACATCTCAGACCACGATTTGGCCAAACAGTTTCGCGCCGCACGCAGTACCGTGCAACGGATTCGTCTCCGAGGAAGGCTTCAAGTCATACCGTGCCTGTAGACAACCAAATAGGGATCAAAAGCAGAACAATGTGGCCAGAATCATGCCAGAAAACTGTTTGATCAAGTGTTGACAAAATTCAATGGCTGTCTCCTCATGGATGATGAAACCTATGTAAAGGCCGATTTCAAACAGCTACCGGAACAAAAATTTTAATTGACTGCGGCTCTGGGAGATGTTCCTACCAAATTCAAGTTTGTGTTTGCAGATAAATTTGCACGTAAATACATGATGTGACAAGGCATCTGTAGCTGCGGTAGGAAGACCAAGGTTTTCATCACTGATAAGACATTTAATTCAGAGCTGTACAGAACGGAATGTCTCCAAAAGCGAATATTGCCATTCATCAGATCCCACAATGAACGTGTCATGTTTTGGCCAGTTCTTGCAAGCTGTCATTACAGTAAAACAGTGCTTCAGTGGTATGAAATCAACGAGATTCAGTTTATACCGAAAGAACTCAACCCACCAAACTGTCCTCAGCTCAGACCGATAGAGAGATTTTGGGCTATTATGAAGAGGAAGCTGAAGGTGAATGGCAGTGTCGTCAAAAGCATCAATGAATTGAGAACCAAGTGGAATAAGATTGCCAAAACGATGGATGAGAATAATGTGCGCCGGTTGATGAAACGTATTCCGGGAAAAGTCCGCAAATTTCATCGAAAATGAGGTGATTAATTTTTTTTTGTATTTCCCTCTAAAGTTCACATAAAGTCGAACATTTAAGTTACAACAGAATACTACTTTGTTAATGTATATCCGAAATAAGCGCAATAGTCTTTGTTCCAATTCTAACTGGGCCACACCTCATGATAGTATATTATTGCAGATAAATTGGTTCCAGGTTATCGGAATTTGGGATGTAGTGTCGTTTGCATGATGTATTTCAAGTCTTCCAGGTCATCAGGTACTGTAAAATAATTTAAAATTTAACATTAATTACTTTTTCTAATGGCTGTCATACATTGTCTGAATTTTCTGGTTCATAATAGATGTGCAAGTTTGTCTACAATTGCAACAAAGTCGACTGCCGATTACACATGTAATTTTCAGTTCATATTATAATATCCCTTCGCTGTATATATTATCTTATATGACATTGCTTATTCATTATCATTCCCATTTATCTTTATCATCATCATTACCATTTTTATCATTACTTGTGTTTTCGTGATTTATATATTAACATAAAAATAATTTTATAATTTTTACCTAATTGGTTATATATACTTTTCAATAATTATTATCAAGGAGTGTATCGAATATAAGCTATCCACATACATTTGCGTTGTACGCATGTATTTGTGATGGTTTTTTATGCTCTGAACACTGCATGCTGTGCGTTTGACTGTCAGCTTTCTTTTGTTTACTTGTTTGTGCGGTTCAAATTCTGCGTTTTCAAAATGTCGCGTATTGAAAAGGAAGTGAAAATTAAGGTTCTGGACACATGGCTAAGTGAGAAGGGTATTGCTATGCGAAAATTGGCGAAGCGGTTTGGAATTCATCATGCGAGTGTTAAAACCATCATTAATAAGTTTGGGGAACACTATTCTTTGGATGAGCTACCAGGAAGAGGCAGAAAACCCGGTTCTTCCAACCCGAAACTGGAGCAGAAAGTGGTATCTCTAATCATGAAGAACAAATCAATGTCAATACGTGATTTGGCCAAAAAAGCAGGAACGAGTGTCGGAATGATCCAGCGTATCAAGAGGCGAAACCACCTGAAGACCTACAAGAAGCAGAAAATCTCGAAACAAAGTGCAGAACAGAAGAAGCGAGCAGCAACAAGGGCCCGGAAATTGTATTCGCGTCTTTTGCAGCGTCCGGATGCATGCGTTTTGATGGACGATGAGACCTATGTAAAGGAGGACTCAAAAACCCTTCCAGGTCCACAATACCTTACTGCCGTCGTTGGGGAGGATGTGAGCGATGCGGACAGGTCGATTCAAGTGGAGAAATTCGGTCGAAAAGTACTGGTATGGCAAGCAATATGTTCCTGTGGTTTGAAGTCAACCATTTTTTACACTACTGGAACTATAAATGCGGAAATCTATCGATTTGAGTGTCTCCAGAAGAGATTGTTGCTTTTATATAAGAAGAATAGTACACCTCCACTGTTTTGGCCGGATTTAGCGTCGGCTCACTATGCCAAACCACTCTCAATTGGCTTGCGGAAAAGGGTATAGATTTCGCTGAGAAAAATATCAATCCACCAAATTGCCCTCAGCTTCGACCCATCGAACGTTACTGGGCAATCGTGAAGAGGGTCTTCAAGAAGACTGGTAAGGCAGCTGGGAACATGCAGGAGTTCAAAAAAATTTGGGCTCAAGCGTCCAAAAAATGCGATGCAACACTTGTCCGGAACTTGATGAAGAGCATTCGATCCAAAGTTCGAAAATTCGTGAAGGAATAACTTAAATTTCATCCGGTCTTCATTATGTTCAAGTTTAACCTCGTACAATAAAGGATCAATTTTTTGTATGAATAAAATATCGGTTTTCAACATAATTTGAAAGAAAGTTTGTGGATAGCTTATTTTCGATACACTCCTTACTTATATGTCAAATTATCATTTTGATCCTGTCTTCTCCCTTTATGATATAGAAGTATCTAGTGCCTTGAATACAAGAAGTTGCAACTGAATCTGTGGTAGGCTTTTGCACTTATTACTGAATGTAGTTTTCATGTCATGTGAAGACACGCCGTAGCCTTTCTGGCCGTAGTCTTCCGAAGGTCCTCATTGAGATCGACTGGCCCTTCTACAACAGGCCCTCACGTAGGCTATTTTCTCGGGGCAACCGTCTGAAGATAGTCCTGCAGACATAGGTAATCCTTGCACTGACGGTGGGTTCTTATCACATCAAATCACATTACTGAATATATTTTTACATTTCCGGTTTGCAAATGGACATTTTACCAAATCTGAGCTGATCTGATTCATGCAGCGCAGTGTGCCTTTTGGCTAGTGTCTGATTTTACAGTTCAATCTTTGTCATTACGTTATCATAACTCACAATATCATTATAATTGATAATATTGTTTTTTTTTTTAAATTTTACTCCATATAGTAGATGATTCAAACATTACTTTTTTTTATGTCCACTTGTCTTTAACTCCCTTTCAATAAAATCTTCCCTGCTTTCCTAACTCAGTAGCAATAACCATTAGGACAGCAAAAATATAAGCGGATTGCTATTATAAAATCAGCATCAATCAGCAAATAGTGATCATGGCAACAGTAAATTAAAATGTATAAATGTTAGTTTTTTAAAATTTCAATGGATCTAACAAGCTTTTTCAGGATACCTCAAATCAAGATTTTGGTAAATTGCTGCTATCAATGAAAAAGTGCTTAAGCGCCAAACCACGGAACTCTACACCTTAAAACTTTACAACATTTCTAGCATTTCAGGATCAACCGAATGAAGATCATATAAAATAGAAACGAATGCTTGTAGTATTTTTCATTTACATAAATATATACACCATTGTATAAATATTTCAGGGCACTCGAATGAAGCACTCTGGATGGGGATAGTGGGAATGCCAACTCCTCATTGCTAATAGTTTGTGAATAGAGGGCGGGCTCTTCTCCCCGCCCATTGGGGCATCCTCATGTTAGAGGATGCCCTGCTTGCTCTTTTGACCAATTGTTCAATCTTGTTGTTGGAAGGAGATTCTTTATATCCCTGTGGATACGTATAAGTGATGTTGCATATCGATACACCCAACCCCTTTTTGGCCCTTCACACAATGGCATGATTAGGATAATCAGTGGTTATTAAAGCTTGATCAAGTCTAACAGACAGGAGAGCCCAAAAATGGTTCATCAGCCCAAATGGGTACATCAAACATAGAGGGTGTTTCGATCAAAATTTGGTTGGCTTAAACTTGACGCATTTCCTTTCATCGAGCATTAAAAAATTTTGCACACCCCTCATTATGAAGATGTGTGCATGTAGCATCAAGCCTTTATTTTGATTTTGAGATTGGCACTTCGGTTATCAAAATGTCGTCAAAGGAAGAGAAGCAACGCATCAAAATGTTGCACATGCATGGCGAAAATCCGCCAAGTTGGCGAAATTGTTGAATGTGGCTAAATCAACTGTAACCAACGTATTAAAAGTGTTTAGTGAACGTTTGTCGACAGCCAGGAAAGCTGGATCGGGGGGAAATCAAAAGCCGGAGGTCACAGCGACGACAAAATGAGTTGCCCGATGTTTCGACAGGAATTTTATACGGCAACCGGACGGGGAAAGGTGGCAGATATTTTCGAGCACATTAAACTGTCAAAGTTCACGAAGACATGTCTGGTGTGGCAGGCCATCTGTAGCTGTGGCTTGAAGAGCAACATTTACATTGCGACCTGGAACCGTCAACCAGGAAATTTATCTGAGCGAGTGCCTACAAAAACGTCTACTGCCTTTCCTGGAGCGACACAATTGTTCCGTTCTATTTTGGCTGGATTTGGCATCTTGCCATTACGGAAAAAAGGCCATGGAGTGGTATGCTACCAACAACGTTCAAGAGGTGCCCCAGGACAAGAACCCTCCCAACACGTTAGAGCTCCGCCCAATCGAACAATAATGGGCCACCAGTGGAACCTCAAAAAGCTGTTGTGAGCGAGAAACAGTTCAAGGCAAACTGGCGTTCTGCGGCGAATAAAGTGGACAAGGAGACTGTACAAAATCTTATGGCAGGTGTTACACGAAAGACCCGGCAATTCGCATTTGGTCAAAAGGAAGCTTAGCTGAATATTTCTCCTGTATTCTGTATTAACTGAATATGAAAAAGAAAAAGAATTTGACTTATTAATAAAAACTTTAATCGACTCACACACATTACTGTTTGACCAAATTTTGATCGGAACACCCTTTATTCATTATGATCTTGCTTTGCTATTTTAAACAAAACTAGCATTTGGATATTTAACTTTACCTTTTCTAGCAAAAATCAAAGTCTATAGAAACATAACAAAATACTTGTCTCCATTATGTTCAAAGCTTCGAATCCATTCAATTCCACTTCGTATCCTCCTCTTATCCTCACTTATTTCCGGGCGACTAACGTGCTGCACTAAGTAACTTAATCCATTACAACATTGTATGCTTATTTAGCTCTTTGTCCAATGAGTAAAAAAAAAAATACCCACAAAGAACGCACCATTTGGGAGCAGCTCAACCACCCGGCTCAAGTAAAGAACAAAAAAAAAGTTAGCCTCGGCTAGCGCATTCAACAGCTGATGCACAAATTGAAGTAGGTAATCGCTTTTAAACATCGCAACCACCACCACCCAGAGACCATAATAAGCCAACTCTATGGAGGGAGATAAGAAACCAGTCCGACGGCTTCGAGCAGCAAAACCTCAAATGGACCAGCGAAGTTTATTCCATCCAAGAGCCAAGAAAAATCATGTGCCATAAAGCAGCCCTAATGAGCCGGTCGGTGGTGGTGTGGTGGCCACGGGCGAACCATCCTGGATGCTGGGAAGGAGGGAAAGTCAAACAATAGCTTACACTGCTGGCAAGTGCTACTATGTACGTAGAATTGTAAGTGTTTGCCGAGATAAGAAGGAAAGCACCACGCAATAAATTCTTATTTTGAAAAAAAAAAAACTTTCCTCGACGAAAACGGAAGTGGCACATCTTAGATCAAGGGGAAAGGAATTCCTTTCCTTGTGTTTGGTTATCTATTTTACGAGTTGGCATCCATTTCGTTCGAGGGTTTCGATCGTCCTCGAATTCTAAAATCTGCTGAATTTTTCCCCAAGAGTGGAACAATTTCAAATTTATGGCCACGTAAATCAGAAAATGGCGAGCAAATCAGCGGTCAGAACCGAAAGAACGATAAAAGGATTAAAATTTAGGAACGAAAAAAAACGTTTCCTTATCGTTTCAAATAACGTCTTCCCACCCTTTTGTTTTCTCTTGCTTATTGGATCCTTTTTTCCACTTGACAACACACCAGAATCACTCGTTATATTGAAATCAGATAATCCTTTCTTCCCGAACGGATTTTTTTTTACTTTCGTTTCTTTTTCCCGGTTCAGCCCCTCTTCAAACGATCACTTTTTTTGCTTTTACGAACAAACAGATGACTATTAGTGAAAGTAGCTTTCGTCCAACTCCAACCACCTCCTCACAACTCAACGGGATGCGACGGGTCTTTTTTGTGACAAAACTTTTTTTTTTTGCTTCTTCGAAGAACCCTTTCCATCCAATCTGAAGAGGCTGTAGATTCTCGGGAGATGACCGACTTTGACCCATCGAATAAAGACAGGGATGCTGCGTCCGATTGAGAGTGATTGACGGGACATAGCTAACTTTTTCCTTCGCATGCAGACTACAAAATGAGGGTCTTCCGTTGGGTACCTGTAAACTTTTTCGGATGTCCATCCATCATATCCTTTTGCTGGGAAAGTGGTTTTTTTTCGAGTTTCTCAACATTTCTTTTTTGATGAGAAGTTTAAAGTGGACAACGAGGTGTAGTGAGGGGATGTTACATTATTGAACATTTCTTCTTCTTCTTTTGACAGCGTGTTTAAACGAATTTTCGCTTGCTCTCATCGCTCTAGAAGCTCTCCACAGTTATTAATTGAAAGCTTTCTATGCCAACACCAACTCGTAACGCTCGTAGATTACCTTTTCTTGGTGCGTTACTGGGTATCAGATCTACCATTGAACTCTAGTCCAAATCAATTCAAACAAAGGAACACATTTGTTTTGATTGTAAAAAGGAACATATCTTAGTCCATATTAAATTTTATGTCTTGTAAAAAGTGACAATACTCGGATTGAGCCAGCGAGGATGAGCTTGAAATGAAGAATACATGGCTAGCCTTCAATTATGTGAATTCTCATTTTCTAGATTCAATGTTCTATAGTTTTAAGTCGTTAGGACAAGAGTTCTGGTGCATATCGGAGACATTGTTTGCTTTCTTTGCAATGAATCAAGTGCTCTCACTCCTTTAAGGGTATAAATAGCAGAATCTTTCAATGAAAGTGGCCAACAAAACAGACATTGACCAATACTTCATCATTTCTCAACTCAGCATGCACTGAACAAAAGAAACGGGATATAACGTTTGCATTAAAAAAATGGACAAAAATTGCCGATTTTTCATGGGTTTACCTTCACCCGCACTGACGAAACTACCCATGCAGCATCAATCATAGTAGCCCATGAGTCAGCAGACATAATTTGACAGCTCTATCAGTCGAAGTCTAACTGTGATGGCAAAAACAGTGAAGCAATTCCGTTCAGTAGTGTGCGCGTTCAAAGAACGGCATCCCGCCGCGTCGAAAAAATACATCGTGCGGCACTTTGTGGACGCCGGATACGCCCGTTCCGGTATCTACAACATCTTGGCACTATTAGACAACAATCAGAGCATCGAAAGAAAGCCCGGTTCCGGACGGCCGACGACCCAGAGCGACAATAAGCTTCAAAGGATGCTGAAGAGTAAGACCAAGGGAAAAGTAGCTACATCGCTGCGTGAGCTTGGCGAGGAGGTCGGTTCAACCGGCCAAACAGTGAAAAAGTGTACCTGGCGAACATGAACATACATGACAGGAAGCGGAAGTCACGTCCACTGGTTTCGGAGCTGCAGGCAATGACGCAGCGGCAGCGGCTGAATAAGATGGTCAACTCGATTTTCGCGGCGAATCGCGACGTGGCGGTGAAGATGGACGACGAGACCTATCTCACCCTGGATGGCAACGACTGGCAGAGCAATTCGTATTTTACTTCCCCCACGAAGGAAGTGAGCTCCGAGGTGAAGTTCATTTCACACACCAAGTTCCCCAAGAAGGTGCTGCTGGAAGGTTCCGGACTGGCCGTGAACGGGGAAATTTATAGTACGAAATACCTGCCGGAAGTTGCGTCGTTCATCAAGAAGGGCGAAGACGTGGTGTTCTGGCCGGATCTGGCGTCGGCCCACTACTCGAAGCGATCGTTGGAGGAGATGGATCGGCTGAACATCGATGTGGTACCCAAGTCGGCGAACCCACCCAACGTCCCCCAGCTTCGTCTCATCGAGAATTTCTGGGCCAACCTGAAGCGTAAGATCTACTCCAACAATGTTGTCACGAAAACTGAGGAGGAATTGATAAATAAAACGAAAAAAGAACTTTAAAACATGGCTAAACGCATGCTTTCGTCCGCCATGGCGAATGTTCCGCGAATGTTAAATAATTACCTTCAATGGAAAATTTATCAAAAGCAATTATCTGTCTTAGCTATTTTCTATCACCATCCGAAAAAAATCCATTTTTTCTAATGCAAACGTTATTACAGAAGATCAAATCACTGGGTTTATGTTGGAAAAAAATTCCAACGCCATTGCATTGTGCCATTGTGGGCAAAAACGAGCCAAAAAACGGATCTTTTATGGAATTTGGGTAAAATGGACCTCTTCCTAAGGTCAAATCAAAGCACTATAATCTTTTTTCGATTCTGCGGACAATTTTACATAAGTACAGTGCAAATGGGGATAATAGTGATGGGTCCAATACTCAAAACCGTATGTTAAATAAATTTTCTGAAGTATGAGGGGAATTCGGGTAAAGCGGATCACTTCCAAAGATCTAACCAAAGCAGTATAATCTTCATTTGATTCTGTGGTCAATTTTACATAAGTACAGTGCAAATGGGGATAATAGTGATGGGTCCAATACTCAAAACCGTATGTTATATAAGTTTCCGCAAGTATGAGGGGAATTGGGGTAAAATGGACCACTTCCAAAGGTCAAATGAAAGCAGTATCATCTTCGTTCGATTCTCCGGATAATTTTACATAAGTACAGTGCAAATGGGGGTTATATTGGTGACATCAATGTATAAAACTAAATGACATATGAGTTTGAGGTATAATCATGGGGAGAATCGGTCAAAATGGACAACTTCCCGTGTCGTGCGGTGGCTGAAACCATCTTCAATTGATTTCTCGTGATTTTTCACACTAGAAATGCTCATCCTAAGGGACTGAAACTAGTGGCCATAAAAGATCCGCTTTTTGGCTCGTTTTTGCCCACCGTGCATTGGTTGAATTTATATATTGTATGGTAAGCCCATTAAAACTCTATGCCCAGGGAAAGTCGCAAAATGTTAAAGCCCGAGAAATCCCCTCGATCGGACCAAGAATAGAACCCACCGCCTCCGGCTTGGTAAGCCATGCTTTTTCCGACTGAGATAACACTGGTCCAGAATGCTAATTTAGAATGCTGGTTTGTTCTTAATAGCCAAGTTTTGGCAATAATGATCAATAAGGTGGTCCTCATAGCGCAATCAGTAGCCGCGTCGGGTTTCTAATCCGACGGTCAGGGATTCGATTCCCGATACAGTCGAATATGTTTTTGAGTGGGGAAATTGTTCGACTGCCTTGAAGAATAGGTGTATTGTATTTGCCAAACACTACACACTTATAAATTATGAATTTCACACGAGACGTAATCCAAATTTAATTTACGTCAAAGGACGTAAACAAAGATTTCATGTAAGATTATGTGTCCCACAACAGAAACAGACGCAAACCGCAACTAGGTGTGTTTGATTGAATTGATTTTCTCGTCTCTTTCGACTGATTCTTACATCCTAAAAGGCCGCTCGCATATGTCGCTCTCAGGACACCGAAATTTACATGCGTTTTTGGTAGTGTGTATACCATTTCTTTCCAGCACTTCCAGGAACTGAGACAAACACGACACTGATGAGCTCGACTATCTAACTCAACTCAAGCACGATACTACACAGTGAAAATTATTTTGTAATTTTAAGTTTATTTTCATGCACATATATGGAACATGAAAATAAATGTAAATTTAAATTATTTCATAAATATGCATGCTCTTTCGCAAACTTAACAGGGAAAAACGTCGTCGGATAACGCGCACTCGAATGACTTTAATTATCAACTTAAAGTAAATGGCTTACAGAGTCTTTATTTTGCGCTTTTTGTTTAAAGAAATGCGCAACGTATCGAAGTTAAACGCAGTGTTGTTCGAACGGTTTATTGCAGACTGATTATAATAAAATTTCAATCCTACTTGCTGACCGGGTGCGATGTTTTCGGACATCAGTTTGCTACCTAAAGTTCTGTCCAGTTGGAATACGGAATCACTTATTGTGGTGCAGCGGCACGGAAAGTGACCGCTGCAAGACTTCTTGTCGTGTATGTGCTCAAACGTTTCAGGGAGCGAAAGAGCGTGGATCGAGTGCCTCAAGGTAAGCTTCGTAGGGGAACATATGACCGCAAGCTGAACCAGAAGATGTTGAGAACCGTCAGAGCAAATCCTGGACTATCAGATAATGAAATCGCACAAAAATACGCTGCTGCTCGCAGTACCGTTCGAAGAATTCGTTTGCGAGCAGGATATCGTTCTTATCGAGCCAGCAAGCAACCAAACAGAACGTTGAAGCAAAGTTTCGTCACCAAAACTCGAGCTCGGAAATTGTACCAGCAGGTTTTGACGATGAAACCTACGTCAAAATGGATTTCGGGCAGCTTCCTGGCCAAAAATTCTACATGGCGACGGCACAAGGAGATGTTCCTGCGAAGTTTCAGTTTGCTTTTATGAACAAATTTGCCAAAAAAAAAAACTGATGATTTGGCAAAGGATATATAGCTGCGGAGCAAAGACCAAAGTGTTCGTGACGAATAAGACGATGGACTCGAAGCTGTACAAGGGAGAATGCCTCAAAAACCGCGTACTATCTTTCATTAAAGCCCATAAAGGTCCCGTGACGTTTTGGCCAGATTTGGCGAGTTGCCACTACAGCCGCGAAGCCATCCAGTGGTACCGCGATAATAATGTACACAGCAAAAAATAATGAACATTACATGTGATGTAAAACGTTCAAATGGTAAAAATACATCAATGTAATCCATTGCTTATGCACATATCTGGAGCATTGATAAACATTGGAAAATACGTGTACTTCCATCGGATCATACATTAGTATAATGCAAGAATAATAAATCTCACTGAACACGTTTTCCAATGCATATGCGTATGAATTTACATGATCGTGTAACCTTCTTCCATTGGATTATTTTTTTTTTCGAATAAGCTTCCGTGCTGTTGTTCTCTTCTAGCTGTCATTAAGCGTTCAAGAGCGGAGGACAAAAGAAGACATTTTAACAATTGTCGAATCGTGTGAAGCAGACTTTATTGCTGTTTCAGAATCCATTGTGTTTTGAGCTGTTCACTGATACTTATCCGGATTCGCACATCGCTGCAACCTGAAGTTTCTAGGAACGTATTAGATTAACCTTTTGTCATGTTGAAAACATGAACCGCAGTCACAGCCTGGATGTTTTTGTTTTTTTTTTTTTAAGAAATGAATGTCGTATAATTGACATTTTTCATTGTGTATGATTTCTCCTTCCAGTTGACGCCCATGGCTGGCATTTTTGGATTATCAAGTTATTGGTAGGGATTATCAATAAACCAATAATCTCTTTCTCGATTATTATCTCCTCGACTCACACGTAAAAAATACATTTAGATGTAATAATCAACGTTTCAAGCATCTGAAGTAGGTCATGTAAAATTCAAGCGAGCAATTATTACAACATGTGATTTTCAAGTGGTGTAAATTTAAAGCTTCATGTAATTTTGAAGATATTTGTGTTTTCCATTATAGAATCTATTGCTGAGGACGATTTTACAATAGAAATGCAGGGTTTTTATGTATCTTAACAATAAAACAATCAAGTTTTCCTCGAACAGATTCAAACAAAAACCATTTATTTTATTGTCTTTTCATTGGTAAAATTTTCGCTACAATAGACTTTATTGTCTATGAATTATTCTGATAATAGTATCGTTTTAGTAGAAGTATACATGAACAGTCTAGTTTACAGTTCAACAACAAAACTAATTATTAATTTATGGTTCTGTATTGTAATGCTATTGTAAATTTTTATTCGGGAAAAGGTCGCCCGTTCCGCTTATGAAGACATCCTGGCAAGCAACTTCCGAAATTTTTAAAGTTGCTGGAGGACAATATTGGTACACAGTTATTAAGCAGTGTCTGATTGATTTTGTTCGGTAAGACTCAATATAAGTAATTGTACTGACCTTATAGGGTAATCCTATTTTGGCTACTAATTTGAATTACATGGCTCAACTGAGGAGTCGTTACATAGCGTGATTCAAAATCAATCAAAACGATGTAGGATTATAGGGAACAAAAAAGTACTAATGCATGGAATCAACGCTTCGAGTAAAATCATAGCATAAACAACCCAGTCCATATGGCACAGTGGTAAGTATCAATGTGCATATAAGCATGAAAATAGATTGAAAATTACAAAATAATTTTAACTGTGTAGATTTCATCGATAAAAACATAAATCCACCCAACTGCCCGCAGTTTCGGCCCATCGAGAGATTTTGGGCAATAATGAAGCGGAAGCTTAAGAAAAATTTAAAACCTTTAATTTTAAATGAATGCGTCGTTATTGGTTTATCATGTAATTTTACATGAAAATTTAATTTGATATTATTATTGATTTATCTAGCTTTCTTGATTTCAGTTGATTTTTCATTGTATTGCATTTGTTCGCAAAGTATTATTTGAATTCGGGCTGTTCCATTCGAAAAGGATGATGTGAAAATATTAGTCGAATAGCGGAGTGCTACTTCTGTAGAGACATAAAAGCATCCTTTAGCATCACAAGGAAGCCGTCCAAATGAAGACTGTACATCAGCAACAATTTCCGGTGAGATCTATCTGATTATAACTATATTTGAACGATACTGCTAAACACGTGCCATCCTCAAAACAGTAAGATTTCATGATGGAAGTGTATGCACAGTACCTTTATCCATTTGATGTTTGTACTGTGTCTATGCGGGGCATGTTGTAAGTGAAAGTGACCTCGGAATGGACGTGAGTAACCAGGCATTCTGAAACGGGTCACACTTCGAACTCCCGGGCTAAAAATGTTTGTCGAGTCGACAACAGTTCGTTTAACTGCAAACATTTTTCTTCCATGAAAACACTGCCGGACGGTGGGCGTTGGATTGTATATACACACACACACATACACACATCTAGCTTTCTTGATTTCTGTTTAAATATTAAATTAATTAATTAAATTAAAAGACGCAATTGATTAAGACTACTAAGGTTCAGACTATACTTCTTGTAGTTCATGTAATTGCTAGTTAATTCACTTATTGAACGTATAACTGTTTTATCGTAGTTTTTTTATGCATTAAAGTGAATTGAATTGTCAATAAATTCCCTTTTTTTCACTTTTTCGATTAAATTCAAGTTCATGTAAAGTGATACACACATCATCAATCAATTGATTGCAATACCTTAATTTTAATCTATGATTGAATGCTTACGTGAAAGTTTGACACGGCAGAAATAATTTTCCTAACTATACGCCGTCTTTGACCGAAGCAGTTCACATTCGACTCGGTTGCCACCAGAGTAAAATCTCCAGCAAATACTTTTGAAGTAGTTCCAAAAACTTAGAAACTGGTTTAGTGTACATAAAGTTGTGTAAAAAGTGTATTGTGAAAAAATCTTCCATTTCAGCTAACACATCCCATGCTACATCAGACAATCTTGTTTTATTTGCGTACACGTAGAAAACTGTTTTATAATTTCCCATGTAGTTAATGAAACAAAATATTAAGACATTGTTAACAGAAAACTTACCATGACTCAACTTACCAACAGCTACCAGCGCTGGTCCTGAACTGCCAATAATGATATCATCAATACGGGTTCCAATCTAGAATAAATAGCTAGGTCAATTGTGATTAGGTTGTAATTAAAACATGGAAAATTTCTGACTTCATTCTGAATTAATAATTCGGACAGGTTTTCTCCTACGAGCCTACATAAAAACTGCAGCACAGCATAGTCAGATGAAGATTCATTCAATTGCAGATTTGCGATGATAGATTTGCGAGTATGCGAATACTGAATGATTGTTTTCCTTTTTCGACGAATAATAACGTCCAAACTCCCTGTTCGGGAACGGAAGAAAATACGCTCGACTCTTGATTAGCGTAGTGCTTCAAGCTACAAAAAACGGGAGTTACTTTATTTGCTTATATAAATTAAGGTAATAATGAACTTACAAATTCAGTGCTTCTAGTTCACTAGTTCCACGAACAAATTTAAGGTTAAGTTAGGTATTAGGTTGAATATAGGGGCTAGAATGGTAGAATTTAAGTAACAACTATAATCAGTACTTTTAATACACCTAATTTATGTTTGGCAAGACTCTACTACTCACTTCGATCAGACTACATATAATTATATGAATAAATGTTTCTGTAGCTAACTGGTCCAAATCACATTTCACTCCAATTTAACAATGTTTGCTTTTGCTTTATGTTTCCTTTCTACACTCCTCCTATTATTCACTTATCATGACAGTTTACAAATCTGTCATTGTTGATGGATGCTACCTCTACCCACTCGGTGCTTCTCGTTTCATTGCTACTCACTCGATGAGTTCTCGGAAGCGTTGCCAGCCGCAACACTCCCAATTGTTTACTCCATTTCATTATGAATCTGCGTCGTAAGATGGGCAGTGGCGAAATCATTTTCGCAGTATCAATTTTCTCGTTTAATTTGAAGCTGATGTAGGCCTGCGATTGGATCAGGAATTCATTCGACAATATGTTTGGTTCATCGCGGGACAGGTTCGACTGCATAAAGGGCGATACGGTCAAAATTTGGTCAATATCAACTTGACGTATTTCTTTCAATTTTGCATTTAAAAAACCTGAACACCCCTCATTTTGAAGGTGTGTGTGTGTAGAATGTTGCTCCTATTTTGATTTTGGAATTCACTCTTCAGTTGTCAAAATGCCGTCCAAGCAAGAAGAGCAGCGTATCAAAATTTTGCTCGCGCATCGCGAAAATCCGAGCTACTCGCACGCAAAGTTGGCAAAATCGCTAAAAGTTGCCAAATCAACCGTTACAAATGTAATTAAAGTGTTTGGGGAACGTTTGCCGACAGCCAGGAAGTCTGGATCGGGGGGAAATCGAAAACCGGAAGCCGCTGAGACGACAAAGAGAGTTGCCGGTAGTTTCAAGCGAAACCCTAACCTATCTCTCCGAGATGCCGCAAATAAGCTGGGTGTATCGTCTACAACCGTGCATCGAGCCAAAAAACGAGCCGGACTATCGACTTACAAGAAGGTAGTGACTCCAAATCGCGATGATAAACAAAATACGACGGCCAAAGCGCGATCCCGGAGGCTGTACACGACGATGCTGACGAAGTTTGACTGCGTGGTAATGGACGACGAAACCTACGTCAAAGCCGACTACAAGCAGCTTCCGGGACAGGAGTTTTATACGGCAAAAGGAAGGGGAAAGGTAGCAGATATTTTCAAGCACACGAAACTGTCAAAGTTCGCAAAGAAATATCTGGTTTGGCAAGCCATCTGTACCTGTGGCTTGAAAAGCAGCATTTTCATAGCTTCCGGGACTGTCAACCAAGAAATTTACGTGAAAGAGTGTTTGAATAAACGTCTGCTGCCTTTCCTGAAGAAACACGGTTGTTCCGTACTGTTTTGGCCGGATTTGGCATCTTGCCATTACGGTAAAAAGGCCATGGACTGGTACGCCGCCAACAACGTGCAGGTGGTTCCCAAGGACAAGAACCCTCCCAACACGCCAGAGCTCCGCCCAATTGAGAAATACTGGGCTATTGTCAAGCGGAACCTAAAGAAGACCAAAAAAACTGCTAAGGACGAGCAGCAGTTCAAGGCAAACTGGCTTTCATTAGAAATGCGGCGAAGAGTGCAGTGTCAAAATAGGGGCATAGGCCCCAATTCGGATTTGAAAAGCGGAAGCCTAACTGAATATTTTTCCTGAATTTTATACTAATTGAACTTGAAAAAGAAATTTAATTTGATTTTTTAAATAAACGATTTCACCGATTTACACGCGTTTTCCCTTGACCAAATTTTGACCGTATCACCCTTTACACTTATAACATTGGTTGGACGATGTTTTCCAATACTCATTTCGCTTCTTTTTCAAACTTGCAGTAATGGAGCTTGATGCCGTGATTGGTTTAAATCGATTCAAATAGTTATTGCGATTAATCATCTTGTACATAAACTCAATGTAGCCTTCGCCGGATCCATCATCATCCGTGTAATCCATTGCTAGAAAATTTTCAAGAATTCGGCGAGAAATGTCTCTATAGTCTCCGCTCTTATTTGTGTATCGATAATTCGCAGCTGGTCAACCGCGGCTTTTGTCAGTAAAGTTACTTCGGCCTTAGTTATGCGGTATCATAATACTGAAGTTTCTAAATCGGTATTGTCTTCCGTAAATACATTAAACGATAAAGTAATTTGCGTTCCTTTTATTCATCCTTCAAGACAAAATCAACTAACAAATTAGCCGTAGTTAGTCCTACAGAAATTCTAGGAAGTGAAATCATAGGCAAGCCATTTGATCAAATGCCATATTTATGTGAATTTTGAATTTTTTTTTGAGAAGTAGCAGACCCTCAAAAGCCTGTCATGAATATTAAGGTATAAACGAGTAAACTTTTAGCCACCTAACTATTGGCGTTGATGCCATGCAAATATAATTCCACAATTAATGGCATAATGTTCTTTGAGATATATTTATATCTGCTATCCCGCTATTCGCATAACAGTCCAAAATTTCTCATCTCTACGGGACTGTTATGAATTTAAAAAATACTAAACATATTTATTAACATATAATCAGCAGTCACATGTTACCAAAATTTAAAACATTCAAATCATCGCCATGAAGAATGAAATTTAATTTTTACGTAGCTGTGGCTTCAAAAACTGATTTATGATTCATGGACGATAATAAGTTTGGTTTCCATGCTTCATCCTCTCCAGACAACATCAAAAGTTGGGTTTCGAATGCGGTCAACGCGGCTATTCTGCATCCATCAGCTTTTAACAGCATTGATGCTGTTAAATGAAGATCGAACGATTATTTTAGGCGTAATAATTTAAAAATTTAAATGTAGGCACTAGAATAGGAATTCTCATACTGACCTTGTTCCAGCAGACTGGTGATGGTTGAAAAAGCTGGCATAGCCATCCGATTTGGTCGGTATACATCGCACTTTATATATATTAATATCTTTTCTGCCATTTTTTCGTTTCTTCAAATCTAAGGCTTGTCCGCGACAAAATCTGGACACCCCTAAATACGTATATCTCTGGAAATACTTCAGCAACGCGTGAAATATTTCGCAGACTGATGAACGTATGTCTGTTCATTGTGTAAAATCAGTTTTTGGTGATACTACAAGCTTTTGGATCGAAGATGCCGTCGAAAGAAGTGCGAAAAACAATAGTGGGCGGTCGCAATGAAAATCCGGATTTGTCAGTAAGAAAACTTGCCAAAAAGCTTGGTTTTCCTGTAAGCACTGTCCACAACGTTCTTAAATCTTTCGATTCACGTTTGACAACAGCCAGGAAGGCTGGGAGCGGAACAAAAACGTATCTCAGAAACCACCAGAAGGCCGCGAAGGTGAAGCAAATATTGCAGAAGAGACCAGATCTTTCGGTAAAGCTCGATTCAAAGTAAATCTGGACGCGTGGTTTAATACACCACCGCGTCCCTGGTGGTTGGAACAAAAAACAAAAAACAGGCATTTGTTGATGTTTTATTAACGAAGAAATTGGTGAAAAGTTTCTCTCGATTGATCGACGCATCTCTAAATTACGGATCATGGAACTTGAGAAAAGAAAATTAATTGTGCGCAAACTTCTAGAAAATCCTTCGTGGTCTGCCTCAAAAATATCAAATGTGTTATAATTCCCAAAGCCAACGGTGTGTCTTGTAATCAAACGTTAAAAGGATACTCTGAGTGTGGAGAGCATCTATCATAAAAGTGGCACTAGGGACAAAGAGCTGAGGAGAAAGGTGTTGAGGTACGTGAAAGGCAACCCAGGTGTCTCCATACGTGATTTGGCAAAGAAATACGATTCCAACTATTCCACCGTGCGCAACATCCTTTCAAGAGAAGGATATAAGTCTTTTTGTGCCAGTAAACATCCGAATCGCTCCCTGAAACAAAAATTTGAGGGCCAAAAAGCGAGCTCGATTACTATACGAACGAGTTTTAACGAAATTTGATGGCTGTATTTTAATGGATGACGAAACATATGTCAAAACGGATTATAAACAAATCTCCGGACGAACATTTTACCTGGCAACTGGTCTTGGGGATGTCCCTTCCAGGTATAAATTTGTTTTTGCTGATAAGTTTGCTCGGAAACTAATGATTTGGCAAGGAATCTGCAGTTGTGGCCTTAAAACCAAGGTTTTCATCACATCTCACACAATGATGTCAAAGGATTACATTAAAGAGTGTCTGAAAAAGCAAATTTTCCTCTTCATTTGGCAACACCAGACCAATGTTATGTTTTGGCCGGATCTAGCCAGCTGCCACTACTCTAAGGAGGCACTAGAATGGTATGCTGCAAAAAATGTTAATTTCGTCGCCAAAGAGATTAATCCTCCGAATTGCCCTGAGTCCAGACCGATAGAAAAATATTGGGCAATTGTCCAGCGAAAACTTCGAGGATGCGGTAAAGAAGTGACAAATGCACAACAAATGCGTTAAAAGTGGAATAAGTTCGCCGGTACAGTGCCACCAGCGACTGTGCAGATCATGATGGCATCGATCCCAAATAAAGTGCGACAGTTCGTTCGAAACGGTAAAATGTAATAACTTGTTACATATTGTTTGAAAGCTGAATAAATACCTTTCTGGTTGACATTTTGATCGACCGTGTATGTTGTTTAATTCTTGAGTTATGATCACTTGAATGCGTCCAAATTTACTTTGAATCGGGCTTTACTGCCTCGCCGCTTCCTAAAAGCTTGTCAATCGTAGATAACGGTTCCGCACGGTCGTTTAATCCATCTGATTCCTCCATCTCTCTTTCATCTTTGAAGTTTGGACAGAAAGTGACTCTAAGCAAACCGAAACAAAAAAGTAAATAAATCACTGTCAGGTTAGTGACCGATTCGACCTAATGACCTAATGATCATCTGAAGTTTATTTGAAAATTATCATGGAGAAAGCAAACTTGTCGTTCACTGTCTTCTAGTTTTTTACGAGAAACTTTCAATGAAAAACTGTATAGCTATTTTTATAGGAAATTTTCTCAACTACAAACCTTATCGAAGGTTGTTTTTCATGCAAACTTCAAATGAGATGGTTATAAATTATTGAGGACATTGGTAATCCATTGGTATGATCGAACAGCTGCTCAGTCAGCACCACTAAATTGTGCAGTGTGCCATACTGCCGTGAAACGCATATCAGACCCATATGAATAGGAAAGCCAGCAAAGATGGGACTGATATGCGTTTCACGGCAGCATAGTAGTCATGATTTTCAGGTCCTATTCAAAGGCCAGAAACACCAACGCTGCCGGGCAGGTAGTTGATATAGCTGTATTATCAAACACTAGCGGATTGAGTGATTAATGGCTTTTGCTCCTTTCATTCATTTGAAAAGTGACGATCGGAAAAGTTGCAGCTTAGCTTGTCTATTTGATAAAGCTAAATATTTCCAAAGCAGCAGGTGTTGAGTACGATGCAAATACAAATTTGAGTTTTCCCATAGTAATTCCCATAGAAATTTCAACCTAGATGTGCACAGTAAGTTTTAAACTAAATGAGTTCAAATGATGATCTAATTTGCAGACCGATGCAAATGGTATAAATTCAATCTATTGTTGTTTAAGCCCTCATGACTCAAGATTGAGTAGTTTGAAAGCTACCTGTATATCATCTTTCTTTAGGCCAAGCAAACTATCCGATTTATCCATGCTGCAGTCACAATGAACGTTAAGCTTCTGCATGTCGCTTTCCAACTATCGAGCCAACATTATCATAGAAAAATTCAAGACACCAAACAGTATCACACTAAACTATAGCCTATCATCCATGCGAATCCACTTCAATCGTAGTATGCTTTCAAGATGATTATCTATTTAATTTTACGTTAATTGACCATCACCATCATCGTCACCGTCGTCGTTATGCTTGCCACGTCGAACATCGATACGGCAGGAAAGCTCAAAACACGCAACTATAGGGTCATAACACGGAACGTGTCACACAATCAACCACCCACCAACCCGCCAGCACACAGCTATTGTGTCCATTTGTCGATTCGTACTATGTTAAGAACACGCCTCATTGGCTCGTAACAAGAATGGGTAATTCTACCATCTCTGTATTGTATCTTTATTGCAACTGAGCAAACATATTGCATCATTATACGCATTGCTGCTCCGCCAACAGCAGACATCAGCTTCAATTGCGGTCATCGGTTGATTACTACACACATTAAATCTTGTCACTGTGGATTGGCATGGTTCCTTGTTAGACCATGGAGTCCGCCAAGCTGGTTGAAAAGCACTTGATGGCCATTTGTCATCATCAGGGTCGTCATCGTTGGAAATCACTGCACAGCATGGGAAAACAAACGGAAACCTATTGACATGGAAGCTCATGCGGAAATGATAGGGACTTAAGTGCAAAGCTCTTCCACTTCATCCATCTCCCGCACAACAGCAACAACAAGGACACTGTTTTGCTAATACGGAAAACAAAAACTACACAAACCCAAAGTGACGTTATCGTGTCAAATCAAATTACCCGCCTAATTTTATCATCTTCTCTCGCACCTATCATCCGACGTCCGCCCACACCTCGGCCGGAGGAAACTGTGCGGACGGATTCCGTTGTCGAGCATCTTCTCGCACCGTGGCATGTTCGGCGCTATCTTGCCGGATCGACGAGTTGTGTTTAGGTGAAAGCTGAATCGGGGTCGACGGGGAAACTTGGGTGTCAATCCCGTGAAAACTGATATTCGTTGAAGGAAGGTTGAGGCCGCAGCAGAGAAAGGGGAAGGGGTGTCAACTCGTGGTGGGCAATTATAGCGTTGGTTCCATTACGACCAGTTGCCTTTGCCGTTTCTTGAGCCCGGCATCTCGTTGCGGAAAGCTACAGAGTTCACTTTGCTGGATTTATCGCGCCGTCGCCGGTGATCCGATTGGGCAAAGCACCAGTTCTCTTTTATATGGTAATATGGTTAAAAGGGAAGCACACGCATCAACAAAATGAAGAGAAGAAAACAGACTGAGAACACAGAGAGACGATAATCGTTTTTTCAAACCGTCACACAGTGGAATGAAATCGAAAAACGTGGGCCATTGGCATTTTTGACGAAACTATTATATTAAGTTAAAATTTTGGTTGTCTTTTACAAAGTTCTTTTTTTTGCTGACGGTGGATAATCAATTGCATTTATAAAAAAAAAGACATAAATTTTTGTTTCCTGTTAAAAGTGATAGTGTATAAAAAAAAATTGTATATTAAATAATAAGAAACTTTACAGAAAACAGAAAAATGCTATCTCTAAAATGATCGAAGTTATAACGACTGTTCCAGAAAGTATAAGCACACCTTATTTTAACGGTCACTTTGAATATAATGAAATATTTCAACATGTTTTGGCTGCGTCCTTTTGTTTGCACATTTCTGAATGACATAGCATCAAAAAAGTGCAAAGTTTTGTGTTACCTATCAAAATGCGCGGTCTTACTCCGGAACAACGAAAAAGTATCGTGCACAAATGGTGCACTGTGAGCGGACTCTCCTTGAGAAAATCGGCCAAGGAAGAGGGTGCGATTCGAAAATATAGAAAACAGTGTACGTTTGAAGATGCGCCGAAGAGTGGTCGGAAATCCGGTCCTGTTAGTTCGGATATCGATAAGAAGATCAGGGATGCCTACAAGCGAAAACCAGCGACTTCCGTTCGGGATGTTGCGAAAAAACTAGGGACCTCGACGAGTAACGTCATGCGTGCCAAAGAAAGACGTAAAACATACCGGAAGCAGAAAAAAACCCAAAAGGAACCCAAAACAGGCTGCGTCCGTGAAACCACGGGCCCGCAAACTCTACGATTCGTTATTGTGTATAAATTCTGGGTGTTTAATAATGGACGATGAAACGTATGTGAAACTAGATTACAAAACGCTTTCCGGACCACAATTCTATACTGTAAGCAAAGGCAAAGACATCCCCGAAACGGAGAAGGCAATTTTTACCGAAAAATTCGGTAAGAAGGTTATGGTTTGGCAGACAATATGCGAGTGTGGTGAAACGTCTAGTCCGTACATCACAACGGAGACGATGAACACTTAGAAATACGTTAAGGAATGTCTCCAGAAGCGAGTAGTGTTTTGGCCTGATTTGGCGTCATGTCATTACTCAAAGGACACTTTAGAATGGTACAAAAGACAAAATGTATGTTTCGTGCCGAAACACATGAATCCGTCGAACTGCCCGGAGGCACGGCCAATCGAGACTGTTTGGGTTTTAACCAAAGCAAAGCTTCGAAAATTCATAAAACCAGCGGACGACATCCAAAAATTTAAAAAAGATTGGCCAAAAGTGGTCAAAATGGTGGGAAGTACCACTGTGCAGAAGCTAATGGGTCATGTTCGAGGAAAAGTTAGGAGTCTTGGCTAGGATTAAATATTTTGATTAAACGAAAGTAAAATATCATATCAGACACAAATACAAATATGATTTGACAAATAAAATTATGAAAACTAAAAAAAAACATGACTTTTTTGTTATTTTGAAAGTGTGCTTATACTTTCTGGAACAGTCTATAGCTGCATTGCGACCCGGCCAAAGTTCTCCTAAAGGACAGTAAAAATATTGAGCCCACTTGTGTAAACTACCTCAATGGAAAGTATTTTATTAATAAAAAAGTGCTATTAAACATTTTCGATAACAAACCTCCTTTAGATTTACAATTATTCAGATTTCACTCTTTCTTTGATGGAGGTTACGAGTCTCTTAGAGATCTCGGAGCTGAGATCCTAACATCATCCAATACCCTAAAGTTCCCAGAATATCAGATCCAAATGTTAAGAAAATATCCGGATTCCTTCTCGGTAACTCTGAACGCTCACGAAGAAATTCCAGCGCTCTTAAGTACGAAAATTAATAAAGGAGATTTTTCTATCGAATACCCTCTTCCTTTGATGAAAGATGTAATGATTATCCCAGGATTGTACACAGCCAAAAACAATGAAGCCTATGTTGTGCTTAAAAATTGCTGTAATTTTGCCGTGAAATCCACAGAAGAATTCATGAATGACCCTGCTTTGATTGATACCACCCTACCCCACGAGAACCCCCGGCAGAGACCATTCCTCAACCCCTACATATTTCCATATTCTACCCGTGCCCACCCTCCCCCACCCATGATAACCCCAGATCAACTCCATGATTCCTCTCTTTTCCTCCCCCCGCCCCCCCTCCCTCCCATTCCCCTTCCCCCCCCCTCCCCCCCCACCCTTCCGCCTCCCTCGGCTGTTTTACTCTTCTTTTCTTGGTGCCAACCGTCAGCCCCTCTTATCACCCCCTCTTCCCCCCTCCCTTCCTTCCTGTATTTTCCTTCCCCCTTTCTTCTTTTGTTCAGTCCTTCCCTTCCTTCCTCCCACCCCGCCTTCCTTCTTCCTTTTTTTTTTCGTTTTACCCTGAAACGTATTTTTTTCTTTTGGCTGCCCCCTCTCTGAAGAGGGGGAGATCCCGAGCAAAGGATTATACCAAATTGATAACAAGTTCTAATACCAGGTTATCATTTTTTGATCACTGAATATGTTATCATTGAGGCTGAATAAACAGCCAAAATAACAGAATGAATAACAAAAAAATACTCGTTGAATATCATAATAATAACTTATTTTGTTATCACTGCGAACAACTTGATAACAAATCCTGTATTGTAAGCAAATTTATTGAAATAGTTTCAAATTATGTTATCAATTTGAAATCAAATTCTCATGCTGATAACTGAAAAAAAAATTTTTGATTAAAAGCAAAATTTCTTGTTCAAATATGCTGGAAATATTTATAGTTTTACAATTCAACTTACAACGTTCATAAAAAATAGTGTGTTCAAAATGATAACATATGATAACAAAATTTGCCAATGGTGATAACTAAATTTGTTATGTGATAACAGCGAAAATCAAAACGATAACTGGGATAACAGAACTTGTTACTCATATGATATCAGCTTGTTATTTTCCTTTGCTAGGGCCCCAAATTCAATAAATATTTTTTTTTTTCCTTTACATTCTCTTATTTCGACCAACCCAATTCAATCTTTTTTCTCATCCCCCCAAATATAAGGTCTGTATCCACATTAATCCGGACACCTTCAAATCATTGTATCTTTTGAAATATTGCACGTAGGAATGAAAAATTTCATTGTGGTATAGCTGAGAGTCTATGATGAAAAAGACTATGATTGATGTTTACATTTCATGTTAAGTATTCAAGATGGCGACGAAAGAAAAACAAGTGCGCAAGCGAATTTTGTACGGGCGTACGGCAAATCCTGACTTGTCAATACGGGACCCTGCAAAAACATTGTATTGGCCTAAAACCACTGTTCACGATGTGCTCAAATCATTTTCGGAACGTTTGACGGTGGAGAGGAAACCGAAAAGTGACAAAAACATTGGACGCGCTGATCCTATCATGGGCCGAAAGGTGAAAAGGATATTAACGAAAAACCCAAATCTCTCCATTCGAACGGTGGTTCGTAAAAAAGGGATGTCGCCTGGTTTTGTCCAAAAATCAAAACAACGTTTGGGACTTAAGTCGTATGAAGTAAAAACAGTTCCAAATCGCAACGACAAACAGAACATGGCAGCAAAATCACGGGCTCGACGTTTGTACTGCGAATATTTGACGTTGCGTCAAATATGCGTTGTTATGGGCCATGAAACTTATGTCCTGGAGGATTTCAAGCAGCTTCCAGGGCTGGCTTTTTATTCTGCTATGGCCAGAAATGCTACAGCTGAGCATTTCAGAACAATGAAGGCATCAAAATTTCCCAAAAAAATACCTTTTGTGGCAAGCAATTTGCACGTGTGGCAAAAAGAGTAAATCTTTCGTCACTACAGGCACAATCAACAAGGAGATCTATCAGAAAGAGTGTCTGCAGAAGCTTTTGCAACCCTTCATCAAAAGTCACCAAGAAAAACCTTTGTTCTGGCTCGATTTGGCATCATGCCACTATGCTAAAACTGTGATGGAGTGGTACCAAGCAAATCAAGTGAACATTGTACCAAAAACCTCAAACCCGCCAAATTGCCCAGAGCTACGACCAATCGAGATATATTGGGCTCTGATGAAGCGGAAGCTTTCTGGAAAGAAGCAAGGAATCAAAGACATCAAACACTTCCAGCAAATTTGGACAAAGACGGCTCCTACGATTTCTGAAGAGTCTTTACAAACCCTAATGGACGGAGTTAAGCGCAAAGTTCTAAAATGTTATGCAAATACCGAATAACTATATTTTGTCTTCACGAATTGTTAAAACACATCCCATGAATCTGAAATAAACAACTACGACGGAAATATAATGCGAAATTTTTGTTTTATTTATGTTTTGAGGTGTCGGGATTATTTCGGATACAGACCTTAATTCTTGAGTTATGCAGAAACTTCTGTTTCATTTGTATTAGAGCCTCCCCTTCCTGAGGGAGAAGGGGTCTCAAATTACAATAAGGAGTGTATCGAATATAAGCTATCCACATACATTTGCGTTGTACGCATGTATTTGTGATGGTTTTTTATGCTCTGAACACTGCATGCTGTGCGTTTGACTGTCAGCTTTCTTTTGTTTACTTTTTTGTGCGGTTCAAATTCTGCGTTTTCAAAATGTCGCGTATTGAAAAGGAAGTGAAAATTAAGGTTCTGGACACATGGCTAAGTGAGAAGGGTATTACTATGCGAAAATTGGCGAAGCGGTTTGGAATTTATCATGCGAGTGTTAAAACCATCATTAATAAGTTTGGGGAACACTATTCTTTGGATGAGCTACCAGGAAGAGGCAGAAAACCCGGTTCTTCCAACCCGAAACTGGAGCAGAAAGTGGTATCTCTAATCATGAAGAACAAATCAATGTCAATACGTGATTTGGCCAAAAAAGCAGGAACGAGTGTCGGAATGATCCAGCGTATCAAGAGGCGAAACCACCTGAAGACCTACAAGAAGCAGAAAATCTCGAAACAAAGTGCAGAACAGAAGAAGCGAGCAGCAACAAGGGCCCGGAAATTGTATTCGCGTCTTTTGCAGCGTCCGGATGCATGCGTTTTGATGGACGATGAGACCTATGTAAAGGAGGACTCAAAAACCCTTCCAGGTCCACAATACTTTACTGCCGTCGTTGGGGAGGATGTGAGCGAGGCGGACAGACCGATTCAAGTGGAGAAATTCGGTCGAAAGATACTGGTATGGCAAGCAATATGTTCCTGTGGTTTGAAGTCAACCATTTTTTACACTACCGGAACTTTAAATGCGGAAATCTATCGATCTGAGTGTCTCCAGAAGAGATTGTTGCCTTTATATAAGAAGCATAGTACACCTCCACTGTTTTGGTCGGATTTAGCGTCGGCTCACTATGCCAAAACCACTCTCAATTGGCTTGCGGAAAAGGGTATAGATTTCGCTGAGAAAAATATCAATCCACCAAATTGCCCTCAGCTTCGACCCATCGAAAGTTAGTGGGCAATCGTAAAGAGGGTCTTCAAGAAGACTGGTAAGGCAGCTGGGAACATGCAGGAGTTCAAAAAAATTTGGGCTCAAGCGTCCAAAAAATGCGATGCAACACTTGTCCGGAATTTGATGAAGAGCATTCGATCCAAAGTTCGAAAATTCGTGAAGGAATAACTTAAATTTCATCCGGTCTTCATTATGTTCAAGTTTAACCTCGTACAATAAAGGATCAATTTTTTGTATGAATAAAATATCGGTTTTCAACATAATTTGAAAGAAAGTTTGTGGATAGCTTATTTTCGATACACTCCTTAGACACATTATTTGTTTTGATTAGTTCTCGAGTTATGCAAAATTTCTGTTTCATTTGTATGAGAGCCCCTCCTTCCAGGGAAGGGAGGGGTCTCTAACTATCATAAGAACCTTCCCGGTCCCAAAAACCCCTCCATGCAAAATTTCACGCCGATCGATTCAGTAGTTTTTAAGTCTATAAGGTTCAGACAGACAGAAATTCATTTGTTTATATCGGAGAGAGAAAAAAGAGAAAAAAAGACAAAACAACACAAAAACAAAAAGAATAAAAGTAAAAACTATGAATACAACAAAAAAAACAATAAAAAAAAAAAAACCCCCCGCCCCCACCCCCCCCCCCGAGAAGCCCACCCCCCAACACACAAACAACAAACAAAAAAGAAGAACAACCACACAAATAGTAAAACTAGGCGCCTCCCCCCCCCCACCACCACCCCCCCCCCCCCCCCCCCCCCCCCCCCCCAAAAAGAAGGAGAAAACTTTGATCGATAAGTGGTAAAAAATACCACTGGACGTCATTCAAACCCTCTGCAGCTCCATCCCCGGCGGATTGCAGCCGTCCTGGAAGCGGATGGAGGACCAACTCGCAACTAATAAAACCCACTCTTCCCTATACTCAATCGAATTATTGCTCGCTTATCCAAAACAAAGCCAAATAAATTGATCCTCAGAGGTACCAGGAAGCTGGATCAGGTTAGCTAGTGAATCTTATAGTCCATATTTTGTGGTAAAATCGTAATTGATCCTTACTACAGGTTCCCCCAAAAATGTTCCGGGAGTTTCCAATGTAGCCAATGGCCTTCTGAAGTTTATCAATATCATATTTATGAAAAACCATGAAGATAGAGCTGCCGCACGGAATGTTTTGGAGTAAAATCGTAAATGGCCTCTACTACAGGTTCCCTCGGGGACATTCCGGTGGTTCCAAGAGTGGCCAATGTATGCAAAGGCCTTCTGAAGTTTATTAATATCATATTTATGAAAAATCATGAAGATAGAGCTGCCGCACGGCTTGTTTTGGGATAAATGCCTAACTAGTCCCTACTACAGGTTCCCTCGGGGACGTTCCGGTGGATCCGAGAGTGGCCAATATGATCAAGGATCCACTTTAAGTTTATAATAAGGTTTGTGATGAAAACCCAAGAAGAAAGAGCTGTCACATGGCATGTTTTGAGTAAAATAAAGAGTTAACCACATCCAGGACCCTTAATCAGAACCTGTTTCACGGAAATAGCCATATCTCGGTTAATTTAAAGCCGATCTCTTTGATCAATATTTCAATCGCTTAAAAAATATTTTATCTTTACGTGTGGTTACTGAAAACAATTATTTAACAATGGCATCTTGTACAAAATCTCATCACAAATTCAACATGTAAGATAGCCTCTCAGGAAACCCAAAACAACTCCGGTGTCCGGGAATCATGGCCAATTATGTTACCAATATATAAAACAACATTCATTTTACAGTCGAATGCTTATTGCCAAAATTAAATCGGATAATATCTCATGAAGTTAGAGCACTACAAAGTTGATCAAAAATTTGCCTCTCCCGATCATTTTGTCTATACCCTGTACCTAGATATAGATAATTAAAATTGTTATCGAAAGCTACATATTGGTCTGAGTCAAGAGACATGTACCTTTTGTTTTGTTTTATTCTCTGAAAGTTTGAATACGATCTATTCTATAAAGAACTACCCTGAATTTCTGTGAAGAACTTCCCTGAAGTTCCTCTGAAGAACTTCCCTGTAGTTTCTCTGATAAAACTTCCCTGAAATTCCTCTGGAGAACTTTCCTAAAATTACACTCCTAACCCAACAAACATCGAATTTCCCTGAACTAGTGATCCGGATCTTCATAGCCCAGCTCTTTCAGCAGAGTAGCTTAAATTCCCTAGCCTTCAAGACGAGCAATCCACGATTTTGTCCAGACTTTGCGAGTTTTTCGTTTTATCCGCAGCAACTGCAGCAACTTTTCATTCTTTGTCCAAAGCTGCCGAATGTTCCCATGATTACTTCCCAAATTTATTTTTTAAAAGCTCGCAACTGAATATATGCGACCAAAAATAAAATCCATCGTGTGTACACCGAAAAAAGTTAAGTGATAGCGCTGCGGAGAAGATTTGTACTACATAGCTTCTATTACTTCAAAGCTCATATTGTTTGCAAAACCGTTTCTCGAACTAGATATCTATAACGGCTATATCATAGTGAACTATAGCAAAGATTTCAAGCGCCGTGTGGCGGCACCTTCATAGCCTACTACTATAACATAGAAACTATCGCTAGAGTGTACACACGACAACGGGCACGGCTCTATACCATAGCGTAAACTATCGCTAGCAAGTCATTACTATGAGCTATCACTACATACACAGAAAAAAATAATTAATTTTAACAAGCGCGTAAAATTTCCCCTCGTATAATTTCAAGCCAATGGAGGCGTAAACAACGAAATTGTTTGCAATCTTTCATGTGCCATACGATAATGTTTGCATTATTTCATACAACAGGCTAAATTCAGGCGTTATCAGGTTAAAATTTACATGAAATCTCCCATTCTTTTCTGCCACATCTAGCATTCCCTTTATGTGCATTAGATCACGCAGAAAATTCAATGTTTCTTTTTATCTGTGTATAGTTTAGGTGTTCCTATGAACTATTACATAGTTTTCTAGCATAAAGCTAACTATATACTAGAAATAGCTGCCGTGTGGCGAACGGCTTAAATTCGACAACAACGCCTATTGAGATCTTTTCGTACAATAGTTTTCCAATCACGGCCATTCTGAGGACACTGCACTCGTTTCTTTTAGCTAAATTCTACAGTTTTGCAATTCTCGATCCTGACCCGGTTTGATTCTCACCGTGGCCAACATAAATTTCCTTCTATCGGAAATTTTCTGTCACAACATTTGTAAATCTGAATTAATCGTAGAACAACTTTCACCTCTGAGAGAATATCAGAAGTGCGTCCAGATTTTAAGTAAATCTAAATTTAGAATCTCTAAACATTAAATAAGAATACATTTCTTAAGATTCATCCATCAACTAAGCTAAAGGAAAAATATCGCTTTACCTAAATGATGAATTATCCATTATAAAGCATAAATAAATAATGCAACTAGTGATTTACACGTTCCAGAAAAATAGCTAACTGTTTCGACCCAAAACCAGCAAGAACATCTTAAACCCAATTACAATCAACAGACACCTCACCAGAGACCAGAAGGCATTTTTGTCCCTAACGAAGTCCAGTCACATTCGGCAAACGAAGAGCGAAAAAGAATAACAACAATGTTTAATGAAGATATATTGGAGAAAAATGTACCCATTCATCACGGACTAACCTTTTGGTTGTTTCGTAAGACACAGCTCAATAGAAACTTTCTCAGCAGAATGAGCGAAATGAAAAAAGAATAAAAAGGTTGTTCAGTAACAGCAACACCACGTCAACTCCTGCTCCTGGTGCCCTTTTCCCCCGGAGGATCAGCGGATAATTAAAGATTTATGGTCAGCTAAGCACGGACCGAGTCCACGGTCTACCGGTATTGTACTAACGAACGGTTAAAACGTGACCATCCCGGGCTCATCCAGTTGTGTACAATGTGCTCATCGCCGTCGTAACAAAGAAGCAAAACGCATCCGTCCGTCCCTTTATAATCCCGCCCCCAATGATTATTGTACTTTGGGGGATCATCGAAAAGTCGTTAGGACAATTGCTCTGCTCTTGGTTCTTCCGGTTTTGTGAGCCGGATCACCGAAACAAATATTGCTCTCGGCAAAATATTTAGTTAAGTTAGATTGAAACGGAGAAGCTGCTTCGTTCGCTTAGTGGCTTCCTTCCTCCCAACGACGATCCATCCAACGCAACGAGAAAAAGGCAGAGTGGAATCAATTTATACTCTCTAGTCCCGTCTGTTTGTTTTACACTTGAAAGTTGGACTTTGAATCAGATTGAAAAGTGTAGTGCACACATCTACCGAGGGCACTCAGTTTTTGTGTGTCAGTCAGTTCGCTGTACAAGAAAGATGGGATTCAATCCGGGTTGGTCGTTTGTTCTCTGCAAGAAGTTTCTTCCGCACTCAACCATTTCAGCTGTGTGCCTGGATGCAGGGGTTTTGGATTTTGGAACATGAATCCGAATGGGGTAGGACGGTTATCATTAGGAGTAATGGCGAAAATGTTCGACATTTGTTAGAAAGTAAACTACAGATGTGAAAATTAGTATTAGGGGTATTCCTAGAAAATGTCGTATTTGCAGACAACTTCATATCTATTGTTCTGACATGAATTTTGACATTGACAGCTATCACATCCGAAACTTCATTCTATTCTCTAGTTATTTCAGTGTAAGTTACGCATCATTAGTGAAAGTAAACAAGTTTTTGTGAAGCCGAAAAATGTCGAAATTCGAGCCATCAAAGCAGCATTTGCGGGAAGTTTTAATTTTCCTGTTTAATTCGAAGAAAAATGCATCTCAAGCATGTGAATTGCTCTCCGAAACATACCCGGACTACAAAATCGACGTTCGCATGTGTCAACGTTGGTTTGCACGCTTTAAAAGTGGTGATTTTGTCACTGAAGACAAGGAACGCCCCGGCCCGGTCAAAAAGTTTGAAGACGTCGAATTGGAAACTTTGCTCGACCAAGACCCCTCACAAACGCAAAAAGAACTTGCAGCAGCATTGAGAGTTAACCAACCAGCCATTAGTAAGCGTTTGAAAGCATTGGGAATGATTCGAAAGGTCGGTAATTGGGTGCCATACGAATTGCGGCCGAGAGACGTTGAGCGCCGTTTTTTCACATGCGAAGAGCTGCTTAAACGGCACATACGGAAGGGTTTTTTGGATCGAATTGTGACTGGTGACGAAAAGTGGATCCATTACGACAATCCAAAACGTAAGGCAACGTATGGATACCCCGGTCATGCCACAACATCGACGGCCAATCCCAATATTCATGGCCAGAAAATCATGCTGTGTATTTGGTGGGACCAGCTGGGTGTGGTCTACTATGAGCTGTTGCAACCAAAAGAAACCATCACGGGCGAAGTCTACCAGCGACAACTGATGCGTTTGAGCCGTGCATTGCGTGAAAATCGGCCGCAATACGCTAAAAAACACAACAAAGTCATTTTGCAACATGACAATGCTCGGCCACATGTTGCACAGCCGGTGAAAACATACTTGGAAACGCTCAAGTGGGATGTCCTACCCCACCCGCCATATAGTCCGGACATTGCGCCATCCGATTACCATCTCTTCCGATCGATGCAACATGGCCTGGCTGACCAGCACTTCCGTAATTATGACGAAGTCAAAAAATGGATCGATTCGTGGATAGCCGCCAAACCAGCATCATTTTTCCGAGAGGGTATCCGTCAACTACCACAAAGATGGGAAAAAGTTATAGCTAGCGATGGCCAATACTTTGAACAATAAATGTATAACCATTTTTTCACAATAAAGCATCAAATTTGCAAAAAAAAAACACATTTTCTAAGAATACACCTAATAGAATAAATTTTTTTTTTTTTTTTATATAAAAAAAAAAAATATATAAGATATATATTTGAGAGAGAGAAAAAAAAATATTAATTATTTTTATTTTTTTCATATAAAAAAAAAAAACATTTTTTTTGTATGATGATGTGCGCCGCAAAAGGGGTGGTTTTGTGCCCCCCCCCAAGAACAGTAACAGCAAAAGAGCAGAGAGTTTTAATTTTCTTAACACCCGAGACGGTTTCTAAACCTTGAGATACTCCGTTGATATTTGGGCTAAAGCTCTATCCACTTAGAATCTGGACGCACTGTTTATTTTCTTACCGTGGTCCTAGTCGTCGATTCTCTAATGCACGTAGATTCTTTGGAAAGCTCTTCTCTTTCAGTTGTAAAACGTTCACGCAAAACCGGTCCTCGGGTTACAAAGTAAATGGAGAGATGCATGGGCTTCGGAATTCAGGGGAGGAGCTGTAAGGGGACAGATCTGAACTTTGCAGGAAATGCGGTGAGGAGGATCATATTCTTAGAAACTGCGAGAAGCAACCGAGGTGACGGCAACCACCACGGAACAGGAGGCTACAAATGCCCGGCGTACAAAAAGGCGGCTGCGCGCCAGCCAGTGGAGATCACCCAAATAAACCTCAATCATCGCGACGTTGCACAGCTACTATTATTGTTGTCGACAACGGAAACAGAGTGCGACATTGCAATCATTGCAGAGCCGTTTTTGAGATATGATATAGTTCGCCTCCCCTTGGTGCACCTTGGAAACGTTAACGGCTAAACGAATTACGGAAGCGGTGCCATATGGCGCATTAGGGTCGATGTCAGTAAGACCCCAATTACATTAATTGGCCACAAAGGAATACTATGTATACCAATGTTCCATTGAATTAGGGCTGGCACCCATGTCGTCTCCCTGAGTAATGTTGGGTGACACCGGCAGGAAATGGCGAGGTTCCCAGGGCACATGCTGTCGCCGTCCACTAAAACCATGACAGGCCTTCAGGACGTTCCAATCCACACCGACCGGCTGTGCCAGCTCAAATGCACATAGCTGACATGTGCTGATCTGTACACAGTATCCCCATGAAGAACCGTGGCAACCCTCGCATGGCCTCCCTGCTAGCATAGATAACCATGAGATCATTATAACGACTACTTCACGGGAGTTTAGTTAGCGGCTGAAGGGGGACCCAACAACAAAAGGAGCCTCAATCTTTACAAAACCCCAAGACGAGGCGAATCCGTGACTAAAGGTGGGCTGGCCAGATCCCCGCCGAGCAGTAAGGTTGGGTCCAACGACGCATCAGACACGTGCGGAATCACAACGGCATCGAAAGCAAGTGCCACCGAGAAAATTGGTTATACCATGAATGAGATGGGACTCATCCGGGCCATGGAGAGGAAGCGAGACACGCTCCCCTAATTGCTGGTGGTCTCCGAGCAGCTGAACGCTATCATCGACTTTAAAGGGTGTCCACGATGAAATTGCCACACACAAAATTGATTCGCAAAATTCGAGTTTTCATCCGATTGCCATCAAATTTTCAGGGATTGAGAAATAACTATTAAACTTCATTTTACCATTTTACTCGTATTTTATTTACAGTCCATACGCAAATGCCCGCACCTTGGCCTTAACCCCGGCCATAAGATTCTGCACAACCTGTGAATCAACCGTTTTTTGCATGTAAACCCATACTTTCTTCAGTTCCTCGACTGTCTTCACTACCTTAGGTCGTTTAAGAAGGTGCTGCTTCATAATCGCCCAGTACTTCTCGATGGGGCGGAGCTCCGGAGTGTTGGGAGGGTTGAACATTATCGGCACGAAATTGACCTTATTGTCCGCATACCACTTCAGCACGTCCTTGGAGTAGTGGCATGAGGCCAAATCCGGCCAGAAGATTGTTGGGACGTTGTGGGCCTTCAGGAGAGGAAGCAGCCGCTGCTGGAGGCACTCTTTTATGTACACCTGTCCGTTCATCGTGTCCTGGGTCACGAAAGGTGCAATCCGCTTCCCGCACGTGCAGATGGCTTGCCAAACCAGGAATTTCTTCGCAAATTTGGACATCTTCTGAGTGCGGACATGCTCCGGAACGCTGAACTTATCCTTGGCCGTGAAAAACAGGTTGCCGGGAATCTGTTTGAAGTCGGCCTTCACATATGTTTCGTCGTCCATGATGCAGCATTCAACTTTCGTCAGCATGTTGAGGTACAACTTCCTGGCACGGGTTTTGGCGGACTTGTTCTGCTTCTCGTCGCGAGTAGGGGCCTTTTGTACCTTGAACGTTCGAAGCCCAGCCTTAGTTTTGGCCTTCTGGACAAAACTTCGGCTTAGGTGCAGCTTCTTAGCCACATCCCGAACGGAGGCGTTCGGATTTCGGTTGCAGGCCCCAACTACGCGGTTGTGATTTTTGGTGTTGTACGGAAAACTTTTTCCTTCACTTCTGGGCTTCCGATCGGTGGTCAACCGTTCCTCGAACCGCTTAATCACTCGCGACACCGTGGAATTCACGATTCCCAACGTTTTAGCGATGGAACGATGCGAGAGATCCTTGTTCTCGTGATGAATGCGCAAGATTTTATCACGCACGAGCTGTTCGTTCGACTCCATTTCCGGAGTTTGGATCACAGGACTTTAAAACTTGCAGGATGTAAATAATGCACTATGAACTAAATCCACCCAAATTTTCATTAAATTCTACCCAACGGTTAAAAAGTTAGAGCAATTTCATAGTGTGGCAATTTCATCGTGGACACCCTTTACGTCAACGCGTAGCAACTTCAGCAAGGACCTAAGAAAGAAGCCTTCCGAAGTTCGGAAGTCCACGCAGGCTGCAGATCGGAATGAGCTGAAAGCTAAGCTTCTAGCTGACCAATGAGTCAGAGAAATGCCTGGCTAGTTGCGGTGGAAAATTGCCTCCAATCACACGCAGACGGATGCTTCCGACTCCGTGAGAGGTCCCATCCTATCTAACTTAGGGACAGGGCCGTGCAGGTGGGCGAGAAAATCTCCCGGGGAAGCGGCACCCGGCGCTTCTAAGAAGCGGATGGTGCCGAGGTCGGAAGGATCATCTCAGGACCGAAAGCGGCCGGTGGCCCCGGCGCCAAGTCAAGTGAGAACATTGTTTCAAGCACCTAGGGCGGCCCAAGTGCCAGAGCCAGCCATAGTACTAACAAAAGGGTCACGAATAATGACCAGCAGAAGGGTAGGAAAACCCCATGGACCAAGGTCGAAAAAAAAGGGAAATACACCCAAAAAAGAAAATGAAAGGCAAGGAAATTAAATTGGCACAGCAAAACCGTAGAGAGGCCCTTAACGTGAAGATGGAAGAGTCTAGGATGCGCGATGCGCGGAGACGCGACACTCGTTGATCTAGGCGGTGCAGAGTATACGCCGTGTAGAGTATACGCCGTACCCACACGCGCGAGATGATCCTGGAGCTAAAGAGGGACACCAAGCTTTAGGACCCGACTTATAAGAAGTTGGCGGAACAAGCCTTGGAAGAAGATGTCGAGGTACATGCCTTAGCTACGCAAATGACTCTCATGTCAAGATCTCCACGGCCATCAAGGTGAAATGCAGGGCCATACGGCTGCGAAAGGGACCACTCGGCACCCCAGGTGGTCACGATACGGCTGCCAGTAGCCGAAGTGGACTTGTAGCGGAGTGTGTAGAAGGTGCGGAGGTACAAGCTACACGGCTCGAGACTGCAAAGTGTTGAAATATGAAGAAGCTTACAATTGCGATGAAGCATGCTACGACTATATAACATTGTTAATAGAATAGAAATATATGTTCTCTTAGTATTGGATCACCATCCAAGCTACACTGAGCGAACAAATCGAGAGAAATTCATAGAAATATCGTATGGAAATTTGCCAGAAGATATTGTTGCAAATTTTATACGATTCTCTAATGGAAAGAAGTTCATAGGACGATCGTATGAAAATTTTCCTCACAGAAAAAAAAGTAGCAATCGGGATTCGAACCATGAATCCAGAGACGAGCCACAATCCTACTAGACTATACACGCTTGATAAGTGATGTCAATTGAAAGTGTAATAGAGGCATGTTTTTCTCGCGCAATGCAAAAATTATCATTTCATACGATTTCGTATGGAATGAGTCTTGGACTCTTGCTTTGTGGTTCAAAGTTCCGATCGTATGAAAATCGTACGGATAATTTCCTGAGTGTACTTTTAACTTTCTTTAACTCTTAGAGATTATGGGCCCAGCGCTTGAGTGGTCTTAGTAACCAATCAACAAGTGAACAATTTTCCTGAAGCAGAAGCCGAAATGGAGAAAATTGAAGTCCCGAAGCTGAGTGTATCGGATGCTGGAGCTGGAAGTTCAGTACCGAACTGCTGCTAGGCGAAACCAGAAGCGCGAACTGTGACGAAACGAGCCCGGGAAATGCTGCCGCTATTTAAGCTTTGGACTCGTGAGATCACTGAGCGTGAGCTTCTATCGGTCTTTTGATGGAGAGCAATCAGCATAGCCTCATCAAATAGACGAAAACGACTCGGGACAAGCTCAAGAACCACTTCGAGAAGCCAACGCTGACGTCAAATGTGTCGAATTTGAGGAACCTGATAACCAAGCGGTACAGTCAAGGCAAGGACATGGAGAAGCACGTACACAAAATGGAAAAAGATTTCGACAGGCTTTCCGTGGCAGGGCTGAAGCTGGATGACAAGCTGCAGGTTGCACTGGTGCTGAGTAGTCTGCCCTGCCGAAATCGGTCAATACTCTCATACCTGCGTTGCAGATCCGGGAAGATGATGAGCTGACGCTGGAACTAGTGAAATCCAAGCTGATCGACGAAATGACGAAGTAGGAAAGCTTCAACGAGTCCGCTCTGAAGGCTGGATCAAGCACGAAGGTATTAGTCTGCCACTATTACAAGAAGTCAGGGCATAAGCAAGCGAGAGAAAAATGGACACCAGAAACGACCAGAAAAACCGGAAGAAGCCATCCACAGCGAAGGCAGTTCGTGAAGCGACGAATGGTAATTGTGCGTTCACGATTAGGAGGACTGAAAAAAACCGGAAGTTGGATCGTTGATTCTGGGGCGACATCTCACAAGATTCCTTTCTTGAGCTGGATGAAACTACCAACGAAAATGTCACGCTAGCCGACGGGACGATAACAGCTGCGAAAGGCAAAGGAACGTGTCAAGTAGATTGCTGCGATCTGGAAGGTACAATTACGCTTTCAGATACCTTGTTCGTACCGAATCAGGATACCACTCTGGTCTCGGTGCGCAAGCTGGTTGCTAAGGGCGGAAAGGTGATTTTCGATACCTAGGGCTGCAGAATCATACAAGGTAAACAGGAAGCAACAGTGGCTGTAGTGACTAGCGGATTGTATTTCATCTAGAACCTCCACAAAGCCATGAAGGTAGAGGAGAAATCGCATACGCAGTATTTCCAGCACGTGTGGCCCAGGAAGATGGGTCATCGAGATAATGACGCCGTCCAAGAGCTGTTAAAGAAAAACCTAGCAACTGGCATACATATTGAAGATTGTAGGGTACGGGCCGTGTGCGAATGCTGCCAGGGAAGGAAAATTTGTACGGCTGCCGTTTCCGATGCAATCGAAGAAGCGATCTAAAATGCCTTTGAATCTGATCCACGTGCACTTATGTGGACCGATGAAAAACGCTACACCTGCAGGATGTCGGTTCTATTTCACAGTCACCGGTGACGACTCCCGACACACAACCGCGTTTTTCTTGCGGGAAAAATCTGATGCTAAAGAGAAGCTGAGGGATGTCGTTATGAAACTGAAGACCACATTCGATAGGCCGCCGAAT
Organism: Aedes koreicus; assembly: GCA_024533555.2. Classification (NCBI taxonomy): domain Eukaryota; kingdom Metazoa; phylum Arthropoda; class Insecta; order Diptera; family Culicidae; genus Aedes; species Aedes koreicus. The sequence continues at coordinate 443,236 of JAHHFK020002019.1, read as the reverse complement.
GTCGTGGGCTCGGACAACGATGGTGAGTTCAAGAACCGGTCATTAGAAAGGGGCTCTTCATAAACCACGTAGACTTTTCTGGGGGAGGGAGGGGAATTTTCAAAAAAATGTGTGGAGAAAAGTCTACGAGGGAGAAAAGGGGGGGGTGCTGAGATTTTCAAAAATGAGTCTACGTGGTTTATGAACAGGCCCAAAGGTTCTTCAAAAGAAGGAATCAGACAGTAGTTCACTTCACCACACACCCCACATCAGAACGGAACAGCAGAACGCAAGGACCGCTCACTGAATGAAATGGCGCGTTGCATGCTGCTGGACGCAGGAATACCGACGAAGAACTGGGCGGAAGCAATGAACACCGCAAACTATCTTCAAAACCGACTACCTACCAAATCGCAGGAGGTGACACCCTATGAAGCGTGGTGGGGAGAAAAACCAGACGTGAGTCACCTACTGGTGTTCGGTGCAGAGCCGTACGTGTGGATACTAAAGCAGAGCACTGAACGAAGTTTGATGCAGAAGCGCAGAAGATGACTTCCGATGGTTATTCGACGTACCAGAAGGCTTACATATTCATGGACAGAAGCACCGGGCACGTTATCAACAGAAGAGATGCTAGCTTCTTGCCGACTAGTAGTATATCGCATCCCTTCGACCGACAATTTCCAAACTTATACATTTCCTACCGTAGCAGGGGACGTTCTCAATGTGCCAGCGGAAGAAGAGGAAGGATTAACGTCGGATTCTGCTGAAAGGCGAAGCTCAAAGTGATACGTCCACTGAATCGTTGTATGATACCACACTCACTGCACATCATGATGCCGATGAACGTCCCCTCAACGCACAGGGAGGACTATCGTCAGCGAGCACACCGATACGCGTGGCTTTGAATGTCGGATGAATAAAGGTGTATCCCCACTTCCGTGAATCCAGCAGTATGGCGAGTCAGGAAACGTTCGAGTCAAGAACACTAGCAGAAGCTCTAGCAAGTCTGGAACGAGATCAATGAAAGAAGGCGATCGATGAAGAATATGTCTCTCCACGAGAAAATTCAACGTGTGACATCGTTAGTCCCCCCTCAAATCGCCAACCGGTCGGCTGTCGGGGGATTTTCAAGAAGAAACAGGACAAACGTGGAAATGTTGCGAGATAACGTTTGCATTAAAAAAATGGACAAAAATTGCCGATTTTTCATGGGTTTATCTTCACCCGCACTGATGAAACTACCCATGCAGCATCAATCATAGTAACCCATGAGTCAGCAGACGAAATTTGACAGCTCTATCAGTCGAACTCTAACCGTGATGGCAAAAACAGTGAAGCAACTCCGTTCAGGAGTGTGCGCGTTCAAAGAGGCACCCCGGCGTCGAAAACGGACTTTGTGTGGCACTTCGCCGGATACGCCCGTTCCGGCATCTACAACATCTTGGCACTATTAGACAACAATCAGAGCATCGAAAGAAAGCCCGGTACCGGACGGCCGACGACCCTGAGCGACAAGAAGCTCCAAAGGATGCTGAAGAGGAAGACCGAGGGAAAATTGGCTAAATTTGTCGGTTCAACCTGCCAAAAAGTGAAAAAGTACCTGGCAAACATGAACATACATGTCAGGAAGCGAAAGTCGCTTCCACTGATTTCGGAGCTGCAGGCAATGACGCAGTGGCAGTGGCTGAATAAGATGGTCAATGCGGTTTTCCCGGCGAATCGCGACGTGACGGTGGTGATGGACAACGAGACCTATCTCACCCTGGATGGCAACAACTGGCAGGGCACTTCGTATTTTACTTCCCCCACGAAGGAAGTGAGCTCCAAGGTGAAGTTCATTTCACACACCAAGCTCCCCAAGAAGGTGCTGCTGTGGCTTACAATCAGCCAGAAGGGGATGTCAAAGCCGCTCTTCTTTCGCTCCGGACTGGCCGTGAACGGGGAAATTTATAGTACGAAATGCCGGCCGGAAGTTGCATCGATCATCAAGAAATACCATAAAGGCGAAGACGCGGTTTTCTGGCCGGATCTGGCGTCGGCTCACTACTCGAAGCGATCGTTGGAGGAGATGGAGCGGCTGAATGTCGATGTGGTACCCAAGTCGGCGAACCCACCCAACGTCCCCCAGCTGCGTCTCATCGAGAATTTCTGGGCCAACCTGAATTTATCGCGAAAACTGAGGAGGAATTGATAAATAAAACGAAGAAAGAACTCAAAAACATGCCTACACGCATGTTTTCGTCCGCCATGGTGAATGTTCCGGTTAACTGCCGGAAGGCCGCTCGCAAGGGCGTAGATTTTTTTTTGCAAGTAAGCTTAAATAATTACCTTCCATGGGAAATTTATCATAAGCAATTATCTGTCTTCGCTTTTTTTATCACCATCCGAAAAAAAAAGTCCATTTTTTTTTAATGCAAACGTTACCCCGGCCATAGGTCGCTCAGGAACCCCACCAAAAAATCATATCTGTATGGAGAGATTTCGTAACCCATCTACATGCGACAACAACCTGGGTATGAATATAGAAATCCGGTAGACTTGAGCATTTTGAGGAGGAGCTTGAAGCAAGCAGGAAAGGTGTGGAACCGGACAATCACCGACGTTCTGAAGCAGCTGGGATATGAAGCAACGGAAGCCGAAAGCTGTTTTTTCGTGATGACCGATAGTGGATTGTCCTTCCCTCTTATCTACGTGGATGACATCCTGATAGTCACCAACGGCAACGAAGAGTACTAGCGCGTCCAGAAGCACCTTGAAAAGAAGTTCAAGATCTCGTGTCTGGGTGATGTGTCCAACTACATCGAAAGGATCTTAACGAAGTTCGGGTTGAAACAGGCATTCCTTCGTCGTTTTCAATGTGCCCTGGCTACGTCACCGCAGAGGTGGAGAAGGTAATGTCTACCACGGATAAATACCAGAGTCTTGATGGAGCATTACTCTACGTCGTCGTATGCACACGGCCTGATCTGGCAATCACGGCTTCCATCCTTGAACGCAAAGTCAGCAAACCAACGGAGAACGCGTGGACGGAAACGAAGCGAGCATTGCGGTATTTGAAGGGCACTGCAGGATTGAAGCTGAAGCTAGGAGGAAACGGTAGTCTCGATGGCTACGCAGACGCTGATTGGGCAGGTGATCGTGCGAATAAGAATTCCAACTATGGTGAATCCATAGAGGAGGTATGTGTCGTGAACCGAGGGTAACGGCTTCACGTGTCTGCCAGGTAGCTGCTCGTCTTCAACCGGAATCCTCTTCGGCGCCCGCCGCTTGAAGCGGTCGATTGCAACGACCAGCTCGGCCCTCTGCTGCTGCTTGGCGTCTATCTCTTGCTGCTCCATTTTTCTGCTGACGCTTACTCGTCGAATGTAGTCACTAGAATGAGCTGGCGAGTGCAGATGGCTCATATTTATAGCTGCAGAATTGTCTCTTTTCACCGTCTACCAATCACCACCAATCACGTGCTTTGAATTTTTTTTCTCCCATGTCAATAGGAATCATGCGTTTCTACAGAGTGTAAGGTAGGGTTCCCAAAACGGTATACCAATGTGCATATTATTAATTTATAAATTTTAACAACTTCCAAGTTGATTGAATATATTTCGTGTCTTTATTTTGTTCTATTATTCTTATCTGGTATATTCTACAAGGGGAAGCACACCCCCTCCCCACAGAGGCCCCCACCCACCCACCACCACAGACAATCCACCACACAAAACCAGAACACCGGCACCACCCCCCCCCCCCCCCCACCAAAACACAGAAAAACAAACAAAACACCCTCTCCCTTTTCCCCCCCCCCCCCCTTTCCCCCCTTTCCCTTTACAAGATTATTATAAATTTATATTTTCCCCCCTCCCTCCTTCCTTTTTTTCTCTTTTTCTCCCCCCCCACACAAACCCCTCCACCCACGACGAAATAAACCCAATTTATTGCACAACTATCTACCAACAACCGCGAAACAAAAAAAACCACCCCCAAAACCAGACCCAACAGTAAGATACTTTGGGGTGATCCATAAATGACGAAGCATATTTTAACCAGTTTTAGATCTTATGCCTTCTCTCGTATTTTGACTTCATATCTAGGATAAAAAGAGGTAAATTTCAAAATGCAATAGTTACAATTTGACCTATTACCAACAATATATCTCATTTAGACCGGTACCTCACAGAGCACAATGGCCCACTCTCCTACTAAATCGTTGAATATTATGAAATATCCGCAATATTAATTGACTATTAACTAGTATTATTTCTAACAAAGATTTTTCGGGGTACCCTTCAGTACCCATCGCTGAAAATTTCAGAAGTACTAGTTCATTAGATAACCTTTCAAATACAATCGGTTTGAGACCGCGCCATGACCCGCCCAGCTTTCTTTCAGTTTGTTGAGCATTACGTCACATATTATTACTATTTCATACCATTTCAAACTAAGGATTTACTAGGTACCCTTTGGTATCCAAGGCAGAAGATTTCAGGATTACTAGTTCATAAGATACTTTTCCAAATACAATTCATTTGAGACCCCGCCAGCACCCGCATACATTTTTTTTAGTTAGTTGAACATTACGCCACATGCGCAACATAAATTGGCTTATTACCTGTACTATTTCAAACTGAGGTTTTACTAGGTACCCTTCAGTACCTAACGCTGAAAATTTCAGGGATACTAGTTCATAAAATAATTATTCTAATACAATGTGTTTAAGACCCCGCTAGGACCCGCCCACCCTTTTTGAGGCGATTGATTATGACGTCACACAGACACTTGAATCACCATATATCAAAATGTGGGCACCAGAGGGCATTGGTTTGTTCAGTAAAAATGTGTATTTCAATATTTCCTACAATTTCTTAGAACATATTGAAATCGCCGAATTTTAACAAAGTATTAATTATCTAAAAAAACCGGTTCTAAGTTAGTGCTGAAAGAAAACCAATTATATCACTTTAACGTTAGCCTCTGGAAACTTAGTGTCTACAGCAACTTTTCTTAAAATTACTTTGTGCGAGACAATAACCCGTTATCTCGTAGCTGGAAAAAGTTAGAATTTGAAAGTGTAGTTGAGCCGTTATGAAAGGTTAGGCGTGTTTTTTCAAAAGATGCGGAATAACATTTTGAGCAACTCTGAGCAACGGAAACTTGTGTATTTATTTTATCGCGAGTGCATGAAACTATTTACTAACGAAACGTTGAAAATTTTGTTGTTGTTTGTTGTTTTGCAGGCGGGCTAAGGTGAGATCTATTTGATGTCAAATATATTGCGAAAACCTATTTTTAAATAATACTAAATACGTGTCTAGATTGGAATTTTTACATTTCCAAATCTGGAACTGTGTTGTAGTTTAAATGCAGGGTTTATGGTATGCGAAAGTATCCTCGGAATAGACGAAATCGATTACTGGATCGGCACTTGATCACTTTCTAGCTCCCGGAAAAAGGGGCAAGACTGCTCCTCATCGCGAGCATTTTCAGAGTTGCTTTTGAGGTACCGCGAGTAACTCACGTTGCTCAGCAAACGAGCACTGTCGTTTGTTTTCTCTCTGTTTTGGCACAGCAGCTGTCAAACAAACCGCACGCTATTTCATGAGCTCTCGTGTGTCGTGTGTGAACAATTGGACACAAGCAATTTTCAATGTTGCTGGCGTCGGTTGTGTAGTGGTAAGCGTGACTGCAACTTGGCACCCCAGTGGGTCTGGGTTCAATCCCAGTCAACGTCGGTGGTTTTTCTGAGGCGAAAAGATCTGGTCACGTCTTCCTTCGGAAGGGAAGTAAAGCCGTTGGTCCCGGCTCATATTCATGAGTCGTTAGGTAGGGTCCAGATGGTGGAGTCGTCTTCCTGGTGTCGGTGATTGTCACCATGTGAGGAAATAGGCCGACGTTAAATAAGGAAAAAAAAAAATTTCAATGTTTTTATTTTTCTCTATTTAACTCTGATTTTGAAAACAACCTATTTCCGCTCAAACTACATATCTGATATGCTCGTACAGTTTTATATCGTTTTACTACTATTCGTGTGAGCTTCTTCTTTATTTCAATGTCTCCAATCAAGTCATGCGTTGAATAAACCCATCAGTTTCGGCTTGACCTGCTATTTTATATTGCAGCATCATTCCCCCAGACGGTCAGACTATCAACTTGTGCTGTGGAACAAGGACAGGAGAAGAGACAAAGGAGCTCAGCTCGTTGCACTCCTACCCAAGCTTCAAGCCTCGCAGAATCGATGTTGATCAAATTACCAGTCCATAAACATCGTTATGATACCTGATCATTGGACTTCCGTAAAGCCGTCCGTTTCACGTATTACGTATCACTTATAAAATAATGCTAGAATCTTCATGGTCGTGGAATAGGGCCTGCCATTAGCATAATGTCTACAATTTTTCCAAACAAATTGGAAGTCAAACTTTTTGAAACCCTGGCAACCGATAAGAAGTGATGAAGATTGATTCAATTTTAAGCTACAGGGTGCGGCAGAAAATAATGCGAAAATTTGTTCTATTTCTTTCAAATCCCATTTTCAACTAATTCAAGCAATAATATCAACAAGTCCTTTTAAAAAAATTCATTCAATGTGTCCTCCATTTTAATTAATAACATCCTCGAGCCGACGCCGGAAGCCAGAGCATGCCTTTCGGACGTAGTCCCCCGACATTGACTGCCATGTGCGTGTTATGGTTGACTTCAGGGTTTTCACACTAGGGTGTGATGTTTTGCAGGCTCGTGCTTCAACATATGCCCAAATCTAACAATCCAACGGATTAAGATCTGGACTGCTAGGGGGCCACAAATCCATCGGCCAAAACTTCATGTTATCGTTCAACCATTGTTGGGTTCGATTGGACGTGTGACACGGCGCTCCATCCTGCTGTAGGACAACGTTTTTGGTCCTCGGAGAAGTTGGCCTTCACCCAGGGAAGCACTTGGTCCTTTAAAATACCGATATACACTTCGGTATTGATTTTAACTCCAGCATCAATGAAAACAGGCGGCATTTTCAAACCGTTGGACGCCACCAAGCCAAACATCATGACACCGGATGTTTGGTTTGAAATTTGAATTTCACTTTTTCCGAAACGTTCTCCATTTTCTGCGGTGAAACAAACCGGTCCGTGCGGCTGTTGGCCACAGCATCGATGCTGAAAAGCTTTTCGTCGGAGAACAGGATTATTATTTTTTCCTTCTTCAACAAGGAAAGCAATCTCTTGGAACGAGTCACTCGTAGTTCCTTGACCCGGTCCTTACGGCCGGTTCATAAACCACGTAGACTTATTTTAGAAAATCTCAGACCCCCCCCCTTCCCCTGGACTTTTCTCCATACAATTTTTTGAAATTTTGTATGGAGCGTAGACTTTGGTCAACCCCCCCCCCCCCCCCCTCCCCCAAAAAAAGTCTACGTGGTTTATGATTAGCCCCTAATCAATTGGCGTTTCACTCTGGCTCTATAAGATGCATGCAGGTCTTCTTTGATGATTCTCCGCATGGATTTCTCCGAAATATTGGCTTCCTTTGCAAGTTTTCTTATGGAACGCACCGGGTTGCGAGCAATTTTTGCACGGACCGATTTTCAAAGCGTGGACGTCCGCTTCCCGGCTTCCGCTGCTTAGGACCATCCTGCAGGGACTCTTTTATGCGGTATACTGTTGCCAAATGGCACCCTACCACCTTGACAATCTCTTTCGGCTTCTTCTGGGCGAGCAACAAACTGGTGATCCCTTCTTTCGCGAACATTTTGACGAATTTGCTATAAAACAAATAGAATGTTTGGATGCTTGAAAGTAAACATAAACGAATTCAATTTTGACAGAAATTAGTCACTAGCTACACGAATTAACCGAATACTCAAGTTTGAACATTTTCGCATTATTTTCTGCCGCACCCTGTATATTGAGTTACTCGCGAGTTACTCGGTGCATCAATACAACTCAAAGTATAGCTGTCTCACCCCTAGCTTCCGGATTAAAGCTGCTTTCAATGGTATGGTCAGTAGTATAGTATCAATGGTCAGTAGTATTGCGCAAAGTATTGCTGCAAACAGATTTCTTCCTTGGCATGTAAAATCTTTGAAGTTTAAATACAAAGTGGCTAATTGGTCCAAAGACTTTCACTCTAAGGAGTGAAATTATAATCAACATATGATGAAAAAGATAAAAAGTTTTGAACTACCAATGACAACCGGTTCATAAGAGCATGTCCATTATATTCCAGAATGCTTGCAAGAACTGGCTGAATTGGACTAAATCTGCTTGGCACGTGGGTTCAAATGTACCTATGACTGCCCCTGCACATCTGCCTGGAAGCAAATTGAATTTAAGAAAAGTTACAACCGTTACTACACACTTGACAAAGAAATCGAACCGCACTTTCGCTAAAGTGTATTCTTATCGGAAAGTTTTCTTTTCAGTTACGGATTTGTTTGAGAGCGAGTAAATCGCTCTTGTGAACATATTTCTCAGCAATGATCAAGATACTGTTGGAAAAACCGTCCGGCCAAGGAAGCAGTGTAAATCGTTTCGAATAGTATGGAATTTTAATTTCCTCCGGAGGCGGTGTCGCAGAAAAGTTCAATCCGTCGACAAGCTTAATTTACATTTAATCGTTCGCTATCCTTCACTTCTCTTCATCATCAAGAACTCGTCAGAATCGCGAGTTCCGCAGGGAAATTAATCCTTTCGCCATTAAAAAGTACTTCGTCCCTTTCTTCAAATTCTTCCTTCTCCTCCTCAAGAGGCTCCCGGTGTGCGTTCGGTCGGGGGAGTTGGTTGAATGAGCTTCAGAATAAATCACTTTAACAGTCGGACGGCAAGCACCATCATGACGGTAGCTCGTCGACAGTCGCTGTGGGAGATGTCCTCTGTCGTGTGTTGGAAAGCTGCAGGATTTTTCATCACGTATTTCACTGATGCTGGGCATTTTTTATCGAGAAAATTAAGTTAACGATGAAAGTTACACAATTTACGGAACATCCTTCGAGAGCTTTGATGTTGCTTTAACCGTGATATAACATGTTATTTCGAAGGATTTTATCGAGGTAGAGGAAATGAACATCGTATCTCGAAGTTTTCTCCCATAATTCACAGCACAATAACACTAATTCACCCATTCATCGAGTCCAACCCGGCGGCAGATTTAACGAGGTGAATTCTCTCATTTACAGTCAGAACGTAAAATATGACGTGCTAATATTCTATCCTGGTACCTTCGCCAAAGCATATTTTTGATATATTACCCATCCATTAATCACTTGGCTAGGCATAACCCGACCATCAAATCTGACCTTTTCTACAACCGACAGAAGGACAGACCAGACCAAGCGAATGGGCAAGGTCATGGGGGAGGTTCTATTAGAACGCACAACGCGTGGACTAAAACCCACCGACAATATTTCGCACATAATTCCCCGCAGCTCATAAATTTTATGGCCGTTTTTCAATCCTTTCGAGGTTTTATTTCCTAGCAATAAACACCATCGGCAATAACAACAAACACCGAGTGTTCGCTCGTTTTTTGCACTGGAAATCTATTCGGCCCCGCCCGCATCATTTGGAGTTTTATTCCTGCTATACTAAATACGTAACACTCACTTCAACCTTCGGGTTGGAGTAAATCACGAGGTGTGTGGTTTTTGTTTGGCATGAAAAGGGGGATTTCCGAGGATTTTATACTACAATATGCCCAACAAGCGGCTGGTTGGAGGGAGGACCCGGGGGGATTTGACTGAACCGAACGACACGTCCGGAGGTGGAGCGCCAGGTGCGAAGTGGATTTGAGTGGGGATTGTGTGATCATTTAAATTCAAAATGTTGCAAGGAATAATGCCACAGTAAAGTGCGGGAAGCTTTCGTACATAGGTACGACGTAGTTGCTTTACAAACCTGACAGGAAAATCTGTTCGTATTTCGGAGCAGATCCACAAAATAATCTTTGATGGGTTCAACTGTTTTGAATATTTGTTAACACGCAAGGAGATACAGAGTTTTATCGATCGAGATTGCGCTCTGAAAACGGCATGTTTTGGTTTTGCTTTTTTTTTTTTTTTTAGAAAAGACCGTGCAATTTCGTAGTTGCTACTCCCTTACTGACAGAACTAGTGTAATTGCACAGAGAACCACATAGATGGAGCTTGGGAGTAGCTTTACATCTTCAATGTACAAGTTCACTAATTCTATTTATAGATCAGTAGCGGCGCCGGCCACGTCCTCACGGTCTTTTGGGGGAGGGGGGAAGGATGATTAGTTTGACAATCGTTGTTATTAGAGACCGTGAACACCACTGCATCTCTACAATTGCCAAGGGAAGGATAGTTGTGTTAGTGAGGTAGGTTATTTTTAGATCATGGATGCACTGTGGTAAGTGATGCGATCAATGAAAGAAAGCGCAGTAGACTGCTTTTTATTTTTAAATCTAATGGTGATAGAAAGAGGCAAGTGAAAAATGGCAAGGAAGGGGACGGGCCTGGGATTGAACTCCCGACAATCTGCTCAGTAAGCAGAACGGGTAACCACTGAGCTACCCAACCGCGTCAACGGCATGTTTTGGTTTTGCTGTCGTTAAACGGTTATTGAAACATTAAAACTAAAGCCCTACGGTAAAAGTGTGGACGATTGTCATCACGAAGCTCCATTCGAACTGTCAAAGCTCGTTCCAATCGAACAAAACTGGAGCATCAATAGAATAAAATAGAAAAAGTACACTAGATACTGCATATGAAATAAGCCTGTCAAAAAGAGAAACCTTCTCAGTAGAATTCAAAGGAATTTGCTCGCGTCTACTAGTGATAAGGTCTATACCTACAATAGTCCGGACATCTCAAAACTTAAGTAAAACACAAATTTCACCTTATTTTTCGATTGTGATTGTTTTTTCAGATTCATGGGATTGGTATTTTTATTCGGTATTTGCATAAAAGTTTTGAACTTTGCGCTTATCTCCACCCATTAGGGTTTGTACAGACTCTCCAAGTACCGTGATGGCCTTCTGGTTTCATTGCAGAAAACTTACGCTTCATCAGAGCCCGATATCACTCGTTTGGACGTAACTCTGGACAATTGGGAGGATTTGTGATTTTCGGTACAGTATTCACTTGATTTGCTTCGTACCAATCCATCACAATTTTAGCTTAATGGCAAGATGCCAAATCGGATCAAAACAAAAGTTTTACTTTGTGGTTTTGGATGTAGGGTAGAAATCACTTCTGCAGGGACTCTTTCTGGTAAATTTACTTGTTGATTGTGTCTGTATTGGCGATAAATTTACTCTTTCTCCCAAACGTGCAAATTGCTTGCCAAACAAGGTATTTTTCAAGAAATGTCTTGCCTCCCTCGTACTGAAATGCTCAGCAGTAGCATTTCTGGCCATAGCAGAATAGAAAGCCAGCACTGGAAGCTGATTGAAATCCTCCAGGACATAAGTTTTATCGTCCATTGTCCAGTGAACAAGCAAACGGTGAAGTTCGTTATCCCAACTAACATCGGTGTCGAATAACCGCTTGTTCAAACAAATTTGGAGAAGTTGTTCAGCCTTTCCTTCTAGAACGCTGGATAACTTCTCCAAATTTGTTTGAACAAGCGGTTATTCGACACCGATGTTTGTTGGGATGTCCGCTCGCCGATGCTTTGGAAGTTTTTCGGACGCTATCCCAAAGTCCAGTTTTTTTCTCGATATTGTTTCCACCGCAGTTGAAATCGAGTTTTAATTTTCTGAAGAAGAAAACGTTTAGTTAAAGCTGTGCAACAACGTTATTAATAGCACACGACAAGCCATATTGCACCGCATATCTGCGTGGTCACGCACACCAGCAGTTCATCTTGCGTGCATTCGTTCATCGGCCATCTACCACTGACCAGCATCATCATCATCTTCAACAATATCATCATCGTTGAGCTCCACTCCAAGCTGGTGCACGCGGCCACACATCGTCGCCCGGCAGCAGCAAATCAGTAATACATATAAGATAAAGGTTTTGCTTCTGTGTCTCTCCTGGATACATTGTAATTTATATCGAATTCGTATTTGAATCTAGGTTGGATTTAGTTCCAACCTGCGATACCCGAACTTATTGTCAGTGCAAACCTCAATCTGATACTAGTTACAAATAAAACCAGAATGACTGTTCCAGAAAGTATAAGCACACCTTATTTTAACAGTCACTTTGAATATAATGAAATATTTCAACGTGTTTTGGCTGCGTCCTTTTGTTTGCACATTTCTGAATGACATAGCATCAAAAAAGTGCTCAGTTTTGTGTTACCTATCAAAATGCGCGGTCTTACTCCGGAACAACGAAAAAGTATCGTGCACAAATGGTGCACTGTGAGCGGACTCTCCTTGAGAAAATTGGCCAAGGAAGAGGGTGTAAGCGGCGGAGCGGTACGATCTGCGATTCGAAAATATAGAAAACAGTGTACGTTTGAAGATGCGCCGAAGAGTGGTCGGAAATCCGGTCCTGTTAGTCCGGATATCGATAAAAAGATCAGGGATGCCTACAAGCGAAAACCAGTGACTTCCGTTCGGGATGTTGCGAAATAACTAGGGACCTCGTCGAGTAAATTCATGCGTGCCAAAGAAAGACTTGGGCTAAAAACATACCGGAAGCAGAAAAAACCCAAAACGAACCCAAAACAGGCCGCGTCCGTGAAACCGCGGGCCCGCAAACTCTATGATTCGTTATTGTGTAGAAGTTCTGGGTGTGTAATAATGGACGATGAAGCGTATGTGAAACTAGATTACAAAACGCTTCCCGGACCACAATTCTATACTGTAAGCGAAGACAAAGACATCCCCGAAACGGAGAAGGCAATTTTTACCGAAAAATTCGGTAAGAAGGTTATGGTTTGGCAGGCAATATGCGAGTGTGGTAAAACATCTAGTCCGTACAACACAACGGAGACGATGTACACTCAGAAATACGTTAAGGAATGTCTCCAGAAGCGATTATTGCCTAAGATCAGGCCGCACGAAGGTCAAGTAGTGTTTTGGCCTGATTTGGCGTCATGTCATTACGCAAAGGACACTTTAGAATGGTACAAAAGTCAAAATGTATGTTTCGTGCCGAAAGACATGAATCCGCCGAACTGCCCGGAGGCACGGCCAATCGAGACTTTTTGGGCTTTAACCAAAGCAAAGCTTCGAAAGTTCATAAAACCAGCGGACGATATCCAAAAATTTAAAAAAGATTGGCCAAAAGTGGTCAAAATGGTGGGAAGTACCACTGTGCAGAAGCTAATGGGTCATGTTCGAGGAAAAGTTAGGAGTCTTGGCTATGATTAAATATTTTGATTAAACGAGAGTAAAATATCATATAAAATACAAATACAAATATGATTTGCCAAATAAAATTATTAAAACTAAAAAAAAAACCTGACTTTTTTGTTATTATGAAAGTGTGCTTATACTTTCTGGAACAGTCTATACAAACAGACGTTTAACATACAACAAGCCGACCCAATTTTGATACACGATCAACTTTGGAACTGGATCAAAAACGAATTCGCTATTAGTTGTGTGTGTTTGTGTTTAGATTTAGTTTGCATATCTGTGTTTTCATTGTATATAATGGCGCTAGTGGTTGAGCGTTTGAAGCTGATTTGTCGGAAGATCCAGTCCAGTTGATCCTATCCAGTTGATTCAACTGGGCCATGATGTTACTCTTCTTTTCCTCGGGGGAGACACATAGTTCCAGAAGGGGACTAAAGGGTGTTTCGATCAATATTTGGTCGACTTAAACTTGAGGCATTTCCTTTCATCGTACATTAAAATATTTTGCACTCCCCTCATTTTGAAGATGTGTGCGTGTAGCATCATGCCTCTATTTTGATTTTGAGATAAGCACTTCAGTTATCAAAATGTGGCCAAAGGAAGAGAAGCAACGCATCAAAATTTTGCACGTGCATGGCGAAAATCCAAACTACTCTAATGCCAAGTTGGCGAAATTGTTGAATGTGGCTAAATCAACTGTCACCAACGTATTAAAAGTGTGCGGTGAACGTTTGTCGACAGCCAGGAATGCTGGATCTGGGCAAAATCAAAACCCGGAGGCCACAGCGACGACAAAAAGAGTTGCCCGCTTTTTCGAGCGGAACCCCAACCTCTCCGTCCGAGATGACGCAAAGAAGCTGGGAGTGACGCCTTTAACCGCGGATAGAGCTAAAAAACGAGCTGGACTGTCGACTTACAAGAAAGTGGTGACTCCAAATCGCGACGATAAACAAAACACGTTGGCCAAAGCACGATCGCGAAAGTTGTACACGACAATGCTGACGAAGTTTGATTGCGTGGTACAGGACGATGAAACTTACGTCAAGGCAGACTTTAAACAGCTTCCTGGACAGGAATTTTATACGGCAATCGGACGGAGAAAGGTGGCAGATATTTTCAAACACATTAAACTGTCAACGTTCGCCAAGAAATATTTACTGCCTTTCCTGAAGCGACACAATTGTTCCGTTCTATTTTCTCCGGATTTGGCATCTTGCCATTAATGAAAAAAGGCCATGGAGTGGTATGCTGCTAACAACGTTCAAGTGGTGCCCAAGAAAGAGAACCCTCCATACACGCCAGAGCTCCGTCCAATCGAACAATATTGGGCCATCGTCAAGCGGAACCTTAAGAAGACTCAAAAAGCTGTTGTGAGCGAGAAACAGTTCAATGCAAACTGGCGTTCTGCGGCGAATAAAGTGGACAAGGAGACTGTACAAAATCTTATGGCAGGTTTTAAACGAAAGACCCGGCAATTCGCATTTGGTAAAAAGGAAGCTTAGCTAAATATTTCTCCTGTATTCTGTATTAACTGAACTTGAAAAAGAAAAAGAATTTAACCTATTAATAAAAACTTTGATCGACTCACACACATTACTGTTTGACCAAATTTTGATCGGAACACCATTTAGTCATGGACCGAAACGACTGGTCTAAAGTCACGGCCACTTTTATGGTGGGCACACAATGCCTCTTTTTGTCTCCGAAGTTCCAGGGCGTTTGGATAGTCTCTGGGCGGACTTTTTCTTCCCGCACTTACCTTGAACACTGATTAGAACAATAAACAAAATGGTAACTAGACAATTCGGTTCGGCAAATTATACGAATTCTGGACAATGTAATCGAACCTATGACCTTTTCCCCGGCCAACCATTTTTCGAAGACTTTAATTCCTTTCCCAAGTAACATTGCCAAAACCATCCAGCTTTATCAAGTTTTATTAAAGTTTTATGAAAGCCAATAGAAATCAATTCGGTTTTATTATGGCAGCAAGAGATGCCAATAGGTTTCAAATTTTAGTCAGGTTTATAAGAACCTACACAGCTTCTTTACAACGATCTTAAACCCTTGACTTCTAAAAATCCTTTTACTCCTATCAAAGGTTTTATTTTGACTTTATTAACTCATAAAATGCTGTTTTGAAATGCCGTTTTAGGACTCATTCATATTATCTTATTATGGTCAGTTGAAAAAGCATTTTAAAACCATTTTGCCTCCAGTAAATGCATTAAACGGCTAACTGGCATTGAGGAAAGCTACCAAGCGACCAGATAGTTCTATAGTAGCCATTGTTAAGATAAATTGGCTTTTTTGGCAAAACTGTGATTTCTTGCAATCGCCATATTGAAATATATGAAATAATTGAAATGTGAAAAAATAAATACACCAAATTTTAAATGTAATACAATTGAACTGTAGATCTGAGACAAACTTTGGTATTCGTTTAGATAACCTTATTTAATTCTATAAATTTTCAGGAGTTTCATGATTAATTTACCGAATATATTTCATCAATTTTGTTTTTGTTGTTGTAAACTCGCATAATTTCCAAGGCGCATTAATTTTCAGCTCTTATCGTGCAAATATTCACCATAAAATTTAATGCGCATATGATTTGGAGCATGATACGCTATAAAAAAAACTCAATTTCTTTTGTATATTTGGCTATCAATCATAATTTCCCGCAACAGTAGAACTTTTTTCTTAGCCTTTATTTACTGTTGAATGAATCAGAAGAGCAACAAAGCAAAACAACAAAAACCAACCACGATATCGCCGTGAAGTTTGACAGCTGTGGCCATTCAGCCCTATGCTGGTTTTGATGGCGGCCAATAGGTTTTATGATGGTTCTCAAGTGGTCATAACAGCTTTCACTAGAACATTTTTAAAATCTTTATGGTCTTAGAAAGGTTTTATTAATTTGTTTTCACAACCGTCTATAGAGTGGGCCACTTTGTACACATTTCGGCTTTAAAGATGCATAGAGGAGGTGTTGGTGGATAAAACAGTTTTGAATGTAGTGTCATCAACAAAACCGGGAGGAGTGCTATACGGCTGGAATAGAACTGAAATTGTTACTTGGGGTGTTTCTCCGCACCACCCCCCCCCCCTCCCCCCCCCCAACAAATACACAACAACCCCCCCCCCACACCCCCCCCCCCCCCCCCCCCACACACCCCCCCCCCCCCCCCGGAACCCCCCCCCCCCCCCCCCCCCCCCCCCCCCCCCCCCCCCCCCCACACCCCCCCCCCCCCACATTTTTTTTCTCTCTTCTTTTTGCACTTTTTCCTTCCCCCCCCCCCCCCAACACCACTTCCCCGGCAACAACCCCCCCCCCCGCCCCCCCCGCCTCCTCCACGACGTCTCATCATCCTTAATGATACAATGAAGCTTCGTCGTCACCGTGTGTACATTTTCCCCGGCCCCCCCTTTTCACCCTTTTTTTCCCTTCCTCCCCATTTAGAGCCTTTTGCAATTAGTGTATATGCAGTCCCTTCCGGTCCTTGGCTCTCTGGACGCAAGACTTGGACAGATTCAACTTTTTGGCCACACCCCTGACCGAAGCATTGGGATTCGGCTTAAACGCGTTCACGACACGCTTGTGATCCTGATCACTAATGGAAAATCCATTCTGACCACATTTCTCCTTCCGTTCGATGCGCAGAGTTTCGTAGTAACGTTTAATCACACGACTCACCGTTGACTGCACGATTCCGAGTTGTTTTCCGATGTCCCGATGAGAGAGTTGAGAATTTTACAGGTGCTTGTGCAAAATCAATTCGCGACGTTGCTTTTCGGGTGACGCCATTTTTCCCAATTTTCAAAAACAAACACTCTAAACAATTTCTACCCAAATTTTCAAGAGAAAATACCTCGTTTTTTCCGTGATGCAATTTGATGGGGGACACCCTATAATTTGTCCGGTGTTTTTTTAAAGCCTGTCCACTTTAAATTTCGGACAACAAAATAATAACAGCAAAAATGATTTACACTTAATTCAACAAAACCAATTTTTTATTTCACAATAATAGAGTTTAATCTACACATGAAACGTTGATTAAGATGTTAATCCTTCCAGTTCAGCCAGTCCGGAACGAAAGAAGAGCAGCTTTGACATCCCCTTCTCGCTGATTGTCAGCCACAGCAGCACCTTCTTGGGGAACTTGGTGTGTGAAATGAACATCATCTCGTAGCTCACTTCCTTCGTGAAGTAAAATACGAAGTGCCCTGCCTGTCGTTGCCATCCAGGGTGAGATAGGTCTCGTCGTCCATCACCACCGCCACGTCGCGATTCGCCGGGAAAATCGAGTTGACTATCTTATTCAGGCGCTGCCGCTGCCGCTGCCGCTGCGTCATTGCCTGCATCTCCGAAACCAGTGGAAGCGACTTCCGCTTCCTGACATGTATAATATGTTCATGTTCAACAGGTACTTTTTCACTGTTTGGCCGGTTGAACCGACCTCCCGGCCAAGCGCACGCAGCGATGTAGCCACTTTTCCCTCGGTCTTCCTCTTCAGCATCCTTTGGAGCTTCTTGTCGCTCAGGGTCGTCGGCCGTCTGGAACTGGGCTTTCTTTCGATGCTCTGATTGTCGTTTAATAGTGCCAAGATGTTGTAGATGCCGGAACGGGCGTATCCGGCGTCCAAAAGGTGCCGCACGATGTCCGTATTCGATGCGGCGGGATGCTGTTCTTTGAATGCGCACACTTCTGAACGGAGTTGCTTCAATGTTTTTGCCATCATGGTTAGAGTTCGACTGATAGAGCTGTCAAATTGTGTATGCTGACTCAAGGGTTACTATGATTGATGCAGCATGTGTAGTTTCGTCAGTACGGGTGAAGGTGAACCCATGAAAAATCGACAATTTTTGTCCATTTTTTTTAATGCAAACGTTAGAGCCCAGTACTTCTCTATTGGGCGAGGTTCTGGACAGTTTGGTGGATTGACTGTTCCCATTCCAGGACGGATTTTGCATAGTGACAAGAGGCCAAAGCTTCGACGGGAATTCGGACAGCTTCTTTGTGCGGAAATGCTCGGCAACAGCGTTCCTTTGCATTGCGGTATAAAAAGCCAGACCCGGAAGCTGTTAAAAGTCTTCGAGTACATTTGTTTCGTCTTCCATTATGACACAAAAAAATGTTTGCAAAAAAATTGCTTGTCATCACTGTTGAGCACCTTTATCACTATGTACGCCTTGAAGCCTTGCATCTGCTCCATTTTGTACGTATGATAAAGACTTCCCAACTTTGCGAGTCACATTTCGCACTGAAAGATTGGGATTTTTCTCAATAATGGCTACCACCATCTTGTCCATTTGACGGGAGCATTCTTTTCGATTTGTTACACTTCCAACCTTCCGACCCACAGTCAAGCGCTGGTTAAATGATTTACAAACACAAAACACGGTACTTTTTGGTAGTTTTAATTTCTAGGCAAGATCGCGTACCGATAAATCCGGATTTTGCTGCCGTTCGTACAAAATGCGGTTTGCACACTTCCACTTGATTCGACGCCATTTTATTGAATGTGAGTTTCAGCTGTCCTATAAGTGAAACGTTTCAGCGATCCGTGAAATAATTCAAAATCTACACTGAAAGAAAAGTGTCCAAGATTTAACGTGGACAGGCTTTATCTTGTTTTTATCTTTTTTTATTCAGCTGTTGTACACATTTAGGGACACACCCACTAGGCTGTTTTAGCTTCAGCCTACGCGAAACTATCGATACGCCAGACGGCGTGGCGAAAAACGGGACGGTCACAAATCTTCACTCCTCGGGATCAAAATTACTTCAAACTCAATCAAGGGCCGCAAGGTCATTTTATCTTTTCTTCCATCGTCATAATACAATGCCCTTTTCGATTCCTCAATTCAATCCATCCCATCCGCATTCAGCATGTCGGTCCATGCTTCTCCTCGGTAGGCAATCCGCATAACTCAAGCATTTTAGAACAATATTTACAATATATGGCTGACTTGACGAACATTTAAATTGAAATATTGACGAAAGAATATATACAAAATACATGCTATATACAAAATTATTAATCAAATTGTCATCTATCGTCAACCAAAGGCTATTAAACATTCAATAAACGTTTGCTCAAACATGAGGACACGGATCATGAATATTTATTCTACATGTTCCTGGCAGCACTGGTGACGGTAACCGGGGTGATGCCACTGTTGATTCCCCCGCGAATGGAAATGAAGGCTGAGCGAAATGAAAGATAGATAAGAATTACATTACAATGAGCCTGTGCACGTTATAAAAAAAATTGACTTTTACTGTGAGCCATGTTTTTAAGCTTCCTGTGAGAGTGAGTGAGACAACACCAAAACACGGCTCACAGTAAAAGTCAAAAAGACAAAACAATTATAGCAGCGTGCACAGGCACATAGCATATTGAAGAAAAGTTGGAAGTGAATAGGACTGATTTATTTTAAAGGAAATTTAATCCTACGTACGTAGATTTGTAATTTGTAGACAGAACGTGAGTAAAATGTTTTATTTGACTATAGTTGTTATTAACATTAGATTGATTAATTCATAGTTATTAGTATATAAGGGAGATTATTAGTATGTAAGGGAGAAACCCGATCGGGCAAGGTACGTTTAATCTGAAGTGATATCATTGAAATCACGTAAAGATAGCTTCTAACCTAAAATTATAATACATACCTGTAGATTGCACGCACCCACGCCTTTCCGCTGAGGTCTGAACCTGAAAAGAAAGAAAAACTACTGAAAATGTAAGATTAGATTAGTTTAATAACCACTATAAGAGCATCCGTAGCGGCGCGCAACTAAACTATATTTGAATGCCCTCACCATCACTTCAAACCGTATCGAGCGCAACTAAAAGCGCTAGCAAAATTGTGGCGCGACTATCGGAAAGCATCGGGCGCTCAAAGTTAGCAACGCGATAGTGGCGCGAGAGAGGGTTGCTATTCGACTGCCAATTGTCAAAAATCTCCGATTGGTTTGTTATTTATTTTTGTTTACGCAATCAGAAGTGCTTCAAAGTGATTTTTATTGGAAAGTTTAAGTGGCACGAGCTTAGCAAAGCGCTGAAAATAGTAGAAAAATATTTGATTAATAGACCATTCCCGTTAGACCTATCACCTTTTTTGAATTTATTTCTTACGACAATTTTAATTTATGTTTATTATATATGGCCTCCTGATATCAATCGATGTATCTTCTATATAAAAATCAATGTATGTATTTTTGTACGTTTGTATATAAAACCCTCAATAACTTGGAACGCGTGAATCCATTTTAACCAAATTTGGTATACGTATTCTTCAACTCTCTGGGACAAACATAGGGAGGTTGAGAAGGGTAAAGGGTTCGTGGATAAGGGGGAGGGGCTGTACTGCAAAGTGTGTCCAGGCATATAAAAACAGACAAGCAATAATTCTCATGCTCCAGAGTTAGTTGATGAGTTTGATGATGAGTTTGGTGATAACTTAGTGACTATGGTGGCGAGTCTGTTAAAGATTTTAGTGGTGAATGTGATGATGGGTTTGGTGGTGAATTTAATGATTAGTTTGATGGTGAGTTTGGTGATGAGTTTGGCGGTGTAAAGACTGGACTAGGAAAAAATGAGACACACAAAAATGATCACCAAAAATTCATTTTAAATCGGATACTTCTCAAATGTTCAGGGATTAAATAACTATATATAAGCTATGTTTTGGCATAATTTATTTATTGCCAAAACATAGCTTATATATAGTTATTTAATCCCCCCTCCCCCTCAGCCAAGCTGAATGCTCGTACATTTCTCTTAGCACTGCTCATGAGATCTTGGGCGAGGCTTTGTCCATCTTCCTTACACAATTTCTCTCAGTTTTTCTTCAAAGCTTCATCGGTTTTGAATGTTTTTTCGCTTTTCTTCAACTTCTTCTTCATTATCGCCCAAAACTTTTCGATCGGACGATGTTCTGGTGTATTTGGCGGGTTCGCCTCCTTCGGGACCACATTAACGCCCTTCGCTTCGTACCAATCCATTACAGGCTTGGCGTAATGGCACGAAGCGAGATCCGGCCAGAACAGCGTGGGACCACGGTAAGAGCGGAGGAAGGGCAGCAAGCGCTTCTGCAAGCATTCCTCTCGATAAATCTGCCCGTTTATGGTGCCGATTGTAACGAACGGCTTGCTGTACCGTCCGCACTCGCAGATCGCCTGCCACAATAGGTACTTCTTCGCGAATTTGTCGATCTTTCTCTTCCGGAACTTTTCCGGAACCTCCTTGCGGGACGTGCCGACAAAAAACTCGAGGCCGGGGATTTGTTTGGTGTCCGCCTTGATATATGTCTCGTCGTCCATGACGAGACAGCCTGGCTTGACTCACAATACAGCTTCCGCGCACGCAATTTGGCCACCGTGTTTTGCTTGTCAGTCCGGTTTGACGCCTTCCTGACCTTAAAAACACGTAGCCCAGCCCGCTTCATGGTCTGCTGGACGAACCACTTCGACGAATTGACCTTTTTGGCCACGTCTCGGGTGGAAAGGTTCGGGTTATTCTTAAAGTACTGCCATATCTTCCGCGCCTTCTCTGGGTATTCCGTTTTCGATTTTCGGCCGCTTCCAGCGCGCCGCTCGATGGTCTTCGTCTCCTGGAACATCTTCACAACGCGGGACACGGTGGAATGGTGGATTCCAAGCCTTTTGCCGATCGATCTGAGCGACTGACCAGGATTATCGATCACCGCGCCCAAGATTTGCTGGCGTTGCTCTTCTGGTTTCGGATGCATCTTGAAAACTACTTGACAGATCGCGATAAAATTTTGCACACATAAACACATTTTGCACTTTAAACTAGTATTACCCAAAATTTCATTAATTTTTACTCACGCGATAAAAAGTTACACCCAAAACAAATTGTCGCATTTTTTCCGAGTTCAATCTTTATTTGGTGGTGAGTTTGGTGATGAATTTTGTGATGAGCTTGATAATAAATTTGGTGGTGAATTTGATTGTGAGTTTGGTGGTGACATTCGTGGTGAGTTCGGTGGTGGGTTTGGTGTTGATTTTATGGTGAGTTAAGTGGTGAGTTTGGTGATGGATTTGGTGGTAGGTTTTGTGGTGAATTCGGTGGTGAGTTTAGTGGTGTGTATGTTGGAGATATCAGTTAAGAGTTTGGTTAGGAGTTTTTTTGTGAGTTTTATGGTGAGTTTGCTGATTAATTTGATGGTTAGCTAGGTGGTGAGTTTGGTGGTAAATTGGATGGTGAGTTTGGTGGTGAATTTAGTGGTGAATTTGATGGTGAGTTTGATGATGAATTTGTTGGTTGGTATGTTGGTGAGTTTGGTGGTGAATTTGCTGATGAATTTGGTGATTAGTATTCACCAAAATCGATAATATTTTCACACAGGTAGCTAGTTTTAAGCCATTAGTCCTCATGTACCTCGTTTCAAGAACTGGGAAATTTATGTAAATTTTAACAACTTGACTTAGAAACACTTGTGTGGCCTAGGTCTTTTATGGAAAAAATTAGATGTTTAAAAAATCATAACTTCGTTGTTGTTCAACTGGTTTTGATGACATTCTGAGACAACGTCCAGTTTTTATTCTTGTTTCAGCGACATATAGACTTGGGTCCAGATTCTAGATGGTTTCGCAACTATTCCGGATTCCCTTGGGGTACCTACGAATCGGCGCTAGGGGTTTTTCAAGAATAACTTATTTGTTTCCCATGGAATCCTTTTGAATTACTTCCAAACATTTTGGCAACGCTAATACGAATCCCAGGAGTAATTTTCCCGAAGTTATGGAACCTCCTGGGTGTTCCTTGAGCTTTCGGAGTGCATCCGGGGAAACCTGGTTGCACCATACCACGCGTGCGATGGCTTTTTCATGATTTCTTCTGGATAGATATTTGGTTGGCATGAAAGAGAACCATTAACCACAATGGCCGCTCTGACAACCTCTGGGGTATCCCGGGGAACCTATAGGAGATGTTTTGCACCAAACCACGAGGTGCGACGGTTTTTTCTTCATGTTTTATTCCTCATGAGACTTTCGGTAGGCCTGAACAGAACCATTAGCCACATTGGGCTCTCTCGGAACCTCTGAGGTGCCCCGGGAGAAGCTGTAGGAGGGGACATTTGCACCAAACCACGTCGTGCGACAGCTTTTTCTTTTTGATTTCAGCTGGAGAGTCCTTCGGTAGGCATTTCTTTCCCGCCGCATCGGCTTTTTGAACAAAATAAGTATTGGCAGCCTCTGCTGCCTTCACGAGCCGTAGGAAAGTTCCCGACTCATTCGGAAGCGTCTTCGGAATTGGAGAGCGTTGTAAGTTGGCTGGAGTGCAAAGTAATCGTCCACCAATCGCTTTGCAGCTTCTTCAGCTCTGAACGATTAATGTTTGGCCGCCGGGCCCGTGTGTTCCTCTGGGATGAAGATTCGGCAAGCAGGGTCTGTGCCTAGGTCATCATCAGGCCCATCAATTCAAGCTCATCGTCACTAGAATGTATGTATGGTAGCCACCATCCCTTCATGCCCTTGGCTTGGATGCAGCTCCACTTAATAGCAAGATCAAATTGAGCCACCGATCTGAATTCACAATATCGCTGTATTAAGGGCCAAAAACGGAGGGGTGGACCCGTAAGCAGAGACACTCACGCGAAATCCACGGGAAATTAAGAATCTCCTTCCAACGATACGATCCAACAATTCGAATAACCGAATTCGCAATACTTATTAAGCTTTCTACAGGATGGCTTGTTAAGAAGGGCGCGTCACTCTCACTGAAACTGTTGGAGTAGAATTCGCAGCATCACAATCGAATCGGTAGGATAAAGAAAATGATAATACTCGTTCCCTCCTAGACTCAGGCAGTCAATCAAACCATCGTCCAGTTTCAGCTTGAATGATACCCTGATGCTCCCTCCCAACCCAGTATTTATTATATATAATGTACATAACATGTCATAATATGCAGTATATAATAGAGCAATGAAATATACTATAATAGTTAATTAAAATATGCTATGGTTAGAGTTCGTCATCCTGTAATTTAAATATGGTTATAAATAAAATAATATGATGAAATAGTTAAAATAGTAATAATAGGCATATGATAATCATATGCATCTTTACAGCTCAATCAGTGGCAGATGAATATAACTCTGGAATGTGAAGGTCTTATTGCAATTAAAAGAAACATAAACCATTTAATTATACATGAATCAAAAACATAAGTATGTATTCATGACATATAGATATACATAATCAGCAGAATTGAATTTTAACAAAATTCAATGATTTAAATTCATAGAAAAACACCTTTAGATACAATGAAATAAAATATCTGTACTATCTGGAATCTATTTCCTTGTAACCTTAAAGCAAATGAAATTTAATTATTATTATTATTCTTTTATTAAATATTTTTAACACGATTATACTAATATATATATATAATGATGATATGGTGAAAATAATACGATGTTGTAATAGTATACACATAAAAATTAAATGCAACTATTTGTCTCTTCTGCTGTGATGTTAGATGATTGAAACTCTGAAATGGCAAAAATTTCCAAAGTGATATAATGAAAGAAAGTTGATCACCGGGCAGCCATGCAGAATAGCAAAGAAAATTTAAGCAAACAATTAGCCGAAATAAATATCATATGATTATGATTACTGCCCAAAAACGGAAGCTTAATAAATCTACAAAAAAGAAAAAAAAAACCAAAGAGAGAAAAAGAAAAATGAAATTTGAATTCTCCGATACTCTTGCTTTCTACTGGGCCCAAAAATAATTCTTTATTATATCTGTGCAATAGAAAATGAGAGATCATAAACAATTTAGTATTTAGTAGAATTTGTCGTATGATCATTTCTAAAATAACATTAAAAACCATCCTATCTTTTCAACTACATATCGTGGGTTAGGTGGGCTAAAACATACTACGATGCATAGATGCGAACCTGAAAATAGCTTTGAAAATATTGTGAAGGGATGTTGTAATATAAAATGATAGTAACAATTATATTTGTACTGTCTGCATGCCTGTAGACTGATGTCCAGCTGCAATTGTAGACGCTCTTGCATTATCATTGCCACGAAAAAAACAAAAAATTTAAAATTATTAAACAACACTTGGGTATTCCATAGATGATCTGAAATTATACACCGTATACAGAATACTTCCATTTTTTGTGGTAGGGTAAGATTTCAGCATGCCACCTTCCTACATCGCGTTGGTGGGACTGCTAGCTGTTTTTTTCGGTGTATTGGTAAATTTCCCAACCCATGAATTTTCAACTCAAACCATATGGAAGGTGCTACTGCAAAAAGTTGCCTATAATTCTCATGTTGTGTGTCAACGAATTGATGTCAATCAGCAACGATTGCATCCTTTATTTACTTGTTTCCGGGGTGATGTCACCAGCAACTTTCACGTGACAGATACCTATTGTGCAAACATAGCAGCATCTCGCACTGTAAATGTACATAGGTAGAAATAAATTCCGTTTACTACTATACAACACGATTTAGAAAATGCGATGGAGAAAAACTTCGCCTCAATACTTCGAAAAATACTAACATTGCGTTTCTCAAGTCAACAGTTGTACGGCAAATTTATGGACTTGAAAATTACGAGTGCACAAGAAGGCACCACTATTCCAGCTGCCAGAAAGGACAAATAGAGTCGGCAAAGGGAAGCATGGCAAGAAACGTGGTGTTTGATGCTGCCGTTGCCAACACTTGAAAACCTTAAAGACGACTCTCTATATCGTATACGTACCCTCAACCGACCGACCAAGTATGGAAAAGCTATAAAGTTGAGATGCCAAACGGGAAAACTCCGCTGCTTTCTTCCGCAAGTGCCATAAAGGAAGTGATTTTATTTTAGTTTTCTTCCCCACCGTCTCGTCGCACCGTTATCCCGAGCACTATTGCAAACGTGAACATATGTGAGCTGTCGCGTAACTGTTACCAAACGGTGGGTTTACACTCTTGGAAAGCTCCGCCGGCTTCCCCCCGCAGTCTCAGCGAAGGAATCTACGAGGACTTTAAGTGAACCAGAGGAGACACTATTTTATTGCTGTTTGTGGACTTGTTCAGCTTTGGAGGATCACTGTGTGGGTTTCGAACGGGTCAGCACTGGTCAATTTTTTTAGAATTTATTTAGGATGACGATGCCTACTGTTGTTTACATTACGCTGCCAATTACATCTCTATGACAACAAGAACCAAGAGTGAGCTACTGCGTAGCAGTGTTCAAAAGACCTGTGCGACCTCATTAAAACCAGATACCAGCATTGTTGCTTAAAGGACGATGAGCGGTTCAGCGCGTGACAGTTATCGTGTCCAATTTCCTTCCGTTGTCGATCACTGTTCTACAGTGCCACCGTTTCAGAATGCTACCTAACCACATCTAATAAAACGGATTGTGAGCTTTCCTAGAGTCACTGCGTTACGACGATCGACACATGCAGGAGGATGTAAAATTCGCTCGAGTAAGCACAATTTTACCCTCGACTGAGACGACAATGGCGGCATACAAACGGTGGTGCCGTACCGTAACTCAATTCCAAGCACGCCGGAAGTGAAGCGCCGCGCCGAACAGTGTAAATTATTGGTTCGATAATTTGTCGCTAGTGGACAAATGGCGTTGTGAAAAATGACTTCCATGTGGTGCGGTGGTGCACTCCAAAACAAGGAAAAAATCGCCTCAATCAGCAAAAACAAACTTCCATTCGCTCACACACGGACGAAATATTTTCAGTAATTTCATCCAGGTGCTGCCGCGGCGCTTTCCGTTCGCATTGTCAGAAAGTTTTAACAACTTTCTCACTTTTCATAAAAGTTTATGCACCGCATTTCATCCAAGTGAAAAGTTGTTTTCTTCCCGCGGACTCTTTTTTCTTCAGCTTGCACATGCTTTTTATATGGATCGCAGTTTGTGTTCTGACGTTATAGTTGAACCTTTAGAGGTACTTCCGGCAGGCGCTGCTGAGAAAAAAAAGAAAACATTTCAAAGCTAAAACTTTCCATCCGAGTGTGGGAAAAACTGACCTTGCCCTGTTCTGATGATGAGAGCCGGAGAAAAGAAGTGCATTTCCACTTGCTACATACCGAACCATTATTAGGATTTTCATAGGAGCATCATCGTCCGTGCTTATGGTTTCTGGCTTCTGCTGGTGTGCTTCTGGAATGCTTCACCTCCGGAAATGGTCGCGTTCTTTTCCCAAATTGAAGATGACGGTGGTGGGGTGGGAAAATTTATCGCTTCAATGAGAGTTTACTTGTTTGGATGTGATTAAATTTAATTTGCAAAGTTTACAAAAAATGCTCAACGGTGTAACGATGGGCAGGAGTAGTGGAATAACTTGATTAGGTTGTTTTTCCACAAGGTTAATGAGTTTGGAGCGGAGCAAAAAAGTGGGGCAATCGGGCGGGGCGGTGTTTGTTGACAAGTTAAGGTCGAGGATGTCTGCTGATTTTTCATTCCGTTTGGAAGAGTTAAAAAATTGACAACTTGCTGTAAAAACGAACTACTCAAGCAGATGCAGGTATCTGCAGAAACTTATAAAACTAATTTGCAAGTAGCGTCTTGGGGTACTTTCAGCGAATAATCATTAATCTCCATACATTAGCTTGAGAAGATTTACAGAATTTGGCGAGTTCCAGTACGATCATCAGAATCATTTGGTGAAGTTGTCCGAAATGGGAATACGTAACACTTGCCACACAACGGCAGATGATCTCAATCACTACATCACACCTACAGCAACCAAAAGTTCGGATAAAACGATTAATTTATGGCCTAATCAGCTAAACGAGGAATCTTGATTATGGAACTATACAACATACATTTTACGTAATTCATCGACATTTCAAGTTTGTATTCGCATTGGTAAAGCTTCTAACACATGCCTACAAACTTCCCAAGTAAACTTTAAAATAAGCATGAGTGTTGGAGATGATACGTTGTACCCTGAAATAAACTTAATATTATGATGTAATTGTAGAACAAAACTTGCAAATCTATGCACAAAACTTTTATATTCTACTTACCTAAAACACAGTTCCTTGTTCTACTCACACATTGTACCACATACACGAGACTTTCTATTATACGATTACCTCACAATAGGATATACATTCCACAATGTAAATTAGAAACAATAAATCAGTTTGAATTCGACTATCGTACAGAACACACGCTGCTGTCTTCATATCACGGTTAAATAATGCACCCGTCTTTCGTCGCCTCGGTAGTCAGTTCGCCACAAATTCCCATCCACCTGTGAAGTACATTCTTGATCCAAGGCTGCCAGGCATTGAAGATCGCCAATTCGTCGAAAATTAGTGCGCGGTAACAAGCCGCGCCTACAATGAGCATGGACATGATTGACCGCCCGAGGTTGCTACTCCGTTATTGACAGATCAGCTATTATTACACAAAGAGCCAACATGCTTGAGACATCATCAATGTGTAAAAACTGGTAATACCAAACTAAGACAATACCGGCGCCGGCCTCGCCCGAAGGCAGGTAAAGTACGGAATGGGTAGGAAAATATTGACGTGATACTCGCTTTGAAGGAAGGTAAAAGGTGTGCCTAATTCAACTGACGTGGAATGAATTTGAATGGAATACAAGAATACGTAAGGACATCGGTTTTGAGGACCAATTTAAACCAACAGTATGGTAGCTGTTAGGACCACTCACAAGTGTGGGTGGTGCCCTGCCAGTCGTTGCCATCCAGGGTGAGATAGGTCTCGTTGTCCATCACCATCACCGCCACGTCGCGATTCGTCGGGAAAATCGAGTTGACCATCTTATTCAGCCGCTGCCGCTGCGTCATTGCCTGCTGCTCCGAAACCAGTGGACGCGACATCCGCTTCCTACATGTATAATATGTTCATGTTCGCCAGGTACTTTTTCTCTGTTTGGCTGGTTGAACTGACCTCCCGGCCAAGCGCACGCAGCGATGTAGCCACTTTTCCCTAGGTCTTCCTCTTCAGCATCCTTTGGAGCTTCTTGTCACTCAGGGTCGTCAGCTGCCCAGAACCAGGCTTTCTTTCGATGCTCTGATTGGTGCCTAATAGTGCCAAGATGTTGAAGATGGGTACCCCCCCCCCTTCCTTTTCCTTTTTTTCCCCCTTCTCGTTACGTTTTTGCCACCACGGGGGAGCCTCATTTTGTCTGCTGACTCATGGGTTACTATGATTGATGCGGCATGGGTAGTTTTGTCAGTGCGGGTGAATGATAAACCCATGAAAAATCTGCAATTTTTGTCCATGTTTTTCAATGCAAACGTTACGTGACTGTCCTCAACGAACTGCGAACGAACAGCTCCAAGGACTGCAGCCTGCTGTTCCAAGCAGGGAATTGATTGTGGCTTCGGAGGGTTTATGTCTTCACTGCGACCAGAACACACTCTTGTAATCCCCCAGGACGCAGCATCCAAAAATACGCTGCCAAACAGTAAGCAGATTCGCTGACATCAACGATGAAGTGGAGTTTTAAATCCAGGTAATCCGTTCCTTTGTAGAGCCGGGAAAATAACACCGAGGAATTTTCAGGTTGCGAGCATCTTTAACCAATCCAATATTAGTTTTTTCTACATCGTATTTCAACATAAATTAAGGTTTACTTACTTGAACAAGCGATAAAAACCATAAAAAGGACAACATGTTTTCTCAAAGTTGTTTTAGACTTTCCAAACATTTCTTGAGTCCACATCATGATGTTCTATTAATACATTAATACATAATACATGATCAATAAGGAGATTTGCGATATTTCATATGTCTATTACAGTGTTCTGATGTACCGTACCAACTCATAAGTACGGTGGAGACATCATAAATAGCCTTGTTGATTATGTAGACCATCAATAGCTGTATCCAATGATAGTGTGGATCACCGTAGGTATTCTAGAAATACTTTGATATGTCTATTACAGTGTTGTGATGTTCCCTGAAGTTTTTCCAGCTAATAAGGTACTCCAAACTATCCTTGAATACAGATCTTGATGTTCTACATTATCAATAAGGCTATTTAGCCGACGTCAGTGGTGTAGTAGTAAGCGTGACTGCTACTTAGCACCCCAGTGGGTCTGGGTTCAATCCCAGTCGACGTCGGTGGTTTTTCTGAGGCGAAAAAAACTGGTCACGTCTTCCTTCGGAAGGGAAGTTACCCAACAAACATCGGTGTTGAATTAGAGCTTGTTCAAGCAAATTTGGAGAAGCTATTCAGCTGTTTCTTCTAGAATAGCTGAATAGCTTCTCCAAATTTGTTTGAACAAGCTCTATTTCAACACCGATGTTTGTTGGGTAAGCCGTTGGTTCCGGCTCATATTCGTGAGTCGTTAGGTAGGGTCCAGTTGGTGGAGTCGTCTTCCTGGCGTCGGTGATTGTCACCATGTGAGGAAATAAAAAAAAAATAATAAGGCTATTAACCTTGTTTCCGCCGTACTTATGAGTTATAATAGCCCCACAGTAAATCATAACACTCTAATAGACAATAATTGTGCTACGATGTCCCATGGAGCTTTACAAACTCATAAGTACGATGACCACGTAAATCACCTTGTTGATCATGCAAAACATCAAGATCTAAACTCAAGAATAAATTGGAGTGCCGTAGATATTCTAAGAATACTGTAATATGTCAATAGCAACAAGAAATTTGGAAGTTGCACATCTTTGGGCGGCGATATCCACTAAAACCGGGACTCGGTTTATCTGTGTGGTCTATATTCCTCCCGATCGTGTTGGTGACAGCAGCCTTATCGAAAAGCACGCTCTTTCTTTGGATTGGATCGTGTCACAAATGGGACCCAGTGACAACATTATTATCATGAGAGATTTTAACCTCAGCACGATTTCATGGCATATCGATAATAATGGCTTCCGCTATCCAGACAATTCCTGTTTGTCATTCAGACCGACTTTGCTCTCGGCAAGTTAATGGCATTCCGAACGCGAATAACCGTTTGCTGGATCTTTGTTTCATTATCGAAGCATTGGGTCAAAGATGTTCCGTTCTTCAAGCTCCGACACCGCTTGTCAAACACTGCAGAATTCATTCTGCTCTGCTACTGACACTGGAGTTTAATCCTAAGTACAGCTTCCATGACAACATCGAAAACGTCTAATATAACTTCACCCATGCTGATTTCAAGGGAATGAACAACTTTCTCGCCAGCGTGGATTGGAACACGACCCTTGCAAACGGGGATGCGAATTTTGCTGCTTCGACTATGTGTGGTATTTTGCTGTACGCCGTTGATCAATTCGTGCCTTAGAAACTCAATCGTAAGCCTCCCAAACTTGCTTGGTGTAATTCCGACCTCAAACATTTGAAACGAGCTAAACGGGCTGCTCTGAGGAAGCAAATATCGCACCGATTCTACGAGGACAAACAGCGCACGCGCCAATGACGATTACAAACACCTCAATAACAGCTTGTACAACTCTCATCAGTCTGAATTGCAGAGTCATCTCAAAACGAAACCGAAGAGCTTTTGGCGGTTCGTGAATGAACAACGGAAGGAAACCAGAAGCTAACTCTGTCGCGGATATCGCCAAGTTGTTCCGTACGCATTTCTCACGGTTTTATGCCCAAACGCTCGACGGCGACCAACCTCACCGTATTTACATCGTTCGTCATCCGCGAAATGGAACGCGGTCATCAAGTAGACGCCATATACCCAGATCTCTCTGCGGCCTTCGATAAAATGAACCATCAGATTGCAATTTCCAAATACGAGAAAATGGGGGTTCACGATCAATTGTTGAACTGCCTCCGCTCATACCTGACTGGTAGAACTATGTCTGTGAAGATTTCAGATTATGCCTCGTCCAGCTTTTCAGTAACATCCGGCGTTCCGTAAGGCAGCCACCTTGGCCCATGCCTTTTCCTGTTATATATGAACGACGTGAACTTGGTCCTCAGATGCCTGAAATTATCCTACGCGGACGACCTAAAGCTGTACTACGTCATAAAATGTTCAAAAGACGTCGATTTTCTTCAGCAGGAACTACAAGTGTTCGACGACAGGTGCCGGATCAACATAATGTCTTTAAATGTATCCAAATGCTCGGCTATCTCCTTTGGCCGAAAACATGCGATGTATCTTCACGAGTACATCCTTTGAGGAACACGCTTGAAACGTGAAACAACAGTCAAGGATCTGAGAGTAATGCTCAACTCCAAACTGTCATTCGAGAACCACATTGCCTATATTGTTTCTAAAGCCTCGTCACAGTTAGGATTCATCTTCCGCTTCGCAAAAAAAACTTCAAAGCCGTTTATTGTCTGAAGACACTGTAGAGAAGTATGACGATCCATCCAACTACAAGCCTGTCATTCTCAAGCCACTATCACCACATCACGCTCGGATGGTCAAGATTCCACACACCGATAGAATCATCTACAGTATGTAAAATAAGTATATCAACCCCTGCTTCAAATTTACAATTTTCCTGTTATCGATTCAAATATTAGTTGATAAAATGAGTGTTGTTATGCGTTTGGTCCATTATATAGTACCTATCATTATACCATTAAATATACTTGAATTAATCTTGCTCTTGAAAATCTATGCCAAGATCAACAGAAAAGGGAAGTAAAACATGCAAAAAAAAGTGTATCCACCCAAACATGCATAGTACCATTTTGCCGTGTATTGAGCGGTTCCTGTCACTTTTTCGAATGTAAACATTGCAAACAGTTATCCTTCCGTAGTGTAAAAGCTTTCGTGATTCAAATTTGAGTTCTCGTGTTTCGAAATGCCTAAAAACGCACCAATTTCGCTGAGTATCCGAGAACTTATCATAGAGCATCACAAGTGCGGTAAAAGCTACCGTCAAATTGCTAATATTGTTCAGATACGTAAAGATACGGTTGCCAAAATTGTTCAGAAGTACAAAAAGAGGGGTTCTTCCACACCAGAAAAGCGATCAGGGCGACCGGCGAAGACAAGTTCCCGGATTGACAGGGCTATCGTCAGAAAGGCGGAACAAGATCGAGGTTTGTCAGCTCCAAAAATTGCAAAGCAAGTTGAGAGTGAATTTTCTATCCATGTGACACCTCAAACAATCCGAAATCGATTGCATCTACTAGGTCTGAAGGGTAGAGTGACAATTAAGAAACCATGGTTGTCTGCGAAAAACATTAAAAAACGATTGAAGTGGGCTCGAGATCATATTACATGGACAGTCGATGATTGGAGAAAGGTTATTTGGTCAGACGAGACTAAAATAATGCTATTTGGGTCAGATGGTATCACACGAAAATGGCGCAGAACCGGTGAAAGTCTGAAAACCCAGTGTTTAAAGCCTACAGTCAAACATGGTGGAGGTGAGTTATTGGAACATCATTAATTTTCAACTAACTTAACTAGCTTTTATCATTTTCTGTGCAGGTAGAGTCATGGTTTGGGGCTCGATGGCATCGTCTGGCGTTGGAGAACCTCGAATTCATTGACGGAATAATGACAAAAGAGGTTTATCTGGACATACTGAAACGAAAACTTTCAGCAAGTGCACAAAAACTGAAGCTGGGCCGGAGATACACGTTTCAGCAAGATGAGGATCCAAAGCACACATCGAAGCTGGTATCCCAATGGTTTAAGGAAAAGAAAATCAAATTTTTGGAGTGGACAGCACAGTCTCCTGACCTTAATCCAATAGAACATCTCTGGTCTATTTTGAAAATTAAGGTTCAGGAACACAAACCATCAAGCATTCAGCAATTACGACAAGTTGTTGTAACTGAATGGGACAAAATCGCACCAGAAACGACTGCTAAGCTTGTCCAGTCAATGCCACGTCGATGTCAAGCTGTCCTTGAAGCCAAGGGAGGTCACACGAAATATTGAATGATTTTCAGATTTAGGGGGGTAAATTTTTTTCATTATTTTTTTTCTTTTTTTTTTTTTTTTTGTTTTTTTTTTTGTTTCTTTATTAAAGTGGCTTTCAGCCTCCTGGGCTGGTTCGCCAATATATTTGGTATCAGACACGAACAGTTCGTGCTTTTACATCAAATTATCGTAATTTAACTTTCTTTTTATCCCTTGAGAAATAAACTTAATATTAAAAATCGTTTTTCAATGTTTTGGTGGATTATTTGAAGCAAATGTGCCAAGTGAGAAGGGCTGGATAAACTTTTTTTACATAAAGGGTGATACGGTCAAAATTTGGTCAAGGGAAAACGCGTGTAAATCGGTGAAATCGTTTATTTAAAAAATCAAATTAAATTTCTTTTTCAAGTTCAATTAGTATAAAATTCAGGAAAAATATTCAGTTAGGCTTCCGCTTTTCCAAATCCGAATTGCCGGGCCTTACGCTTGACCCCTGCCATAAGATTTTGTACAGCCACCTTGTCCACCTTCTTCGCCGCAGAAAGCCAGTTTGCCTTGAACTGCTGCTCGTCCTTAGCAGTTTTTTTGGTCTTCTTTAGGTTCCGCTTGACAATAGCCCAGTATTTCTCAATTGGGCGGAGCTCTGGCGTGTTGGGAGGGTTCTTGTCCTTGGAACCACCTGCACGTTGTTGGCTGCGTACCACTCCATGGCCTTTTAACCGTAATGGCAAGATGCCAAATCCGGCCAAAACAGTACGGAACAACCGTGTTTCTTCAGGAAAGGCAGCAGACGTTTATTCAAACACTCTTTCACGTAAATTTCTTGGTTGACAGTCCCGGAAGCTATGAAAATGCTGCTTTTCAAGCCACAGGTACAGATGGCTTGCCAAACCAGATATTTCTTTGCGAACTTTGACAGTTTCGTGTGCTTGAAAATATCTGCTACCTTTCCCCTTCCTTTTGCCGTATAAAACTCCTGTCCCGGAAGCTGCTTGTAGTCGGCTTTGACGTAGGTTTCGTCGTCCATTACCACGCAGTCAAACTTCGTCAGCATCGTCGTGTACAGCCTCCGGGATCGCGCTTTGGCCGTCGTATTTTGTTTATCATCGCGATTTGGAGTCACTACCTTCTTGTAAGTCGATAGTCCGGCTCGTTTTTTGGCTCGATGCACGGTTGTAGACGATACACCCAGCTTATTTGCGGCATCTCGGAGAGATAGGTTAGGGTTTCGCTTGAAACTACCGGCAACTCTCTTTGTCGTCTCAGCGGCTTCCGGTTTTCGATTTCCCCCCGATCCAGACTTCCTGGCTGTCGACAAACGTTCCCCAAACACTTTAATTACATTTGTAACGGTTGATTTGGCAACTTTTAGCAATTTTGCCAACTTTGCGTGCGAGTAGCTCGGATTTTCGCGATGCGCGAGCAAAATTTTGATACGCTGCTCTTCTTGCTTGGACGGCATTTTGACAACTGAAGAGTGAATTCCAAAATCAAAATAAGAGCAACATTCTACACACACACACCTTCAAAATGAGGGGTGTTCAGGTTTTTTAAATGCAAAATTGAAAGAAATACGTCAAGTTGATATTGACCAAATTTTGACCGTATCGCCCTTTACTGTACCTCTGAGCATCCGATTAAAGGGCGAACACGAAATTATTGCGACACCGAAAATGTCATGCCAATTTTCTTATAATGTTTAGAATCAAACCAATATTTTAGGGTAGTTTTATACATATATTTACTTCAAAAATCAAAAGAAAAGTTAAACGATGGAGCCTTGAGTGTAAAATTGAACGCATTTTCACTTGATGCCCTCCATCAAAGTCTTTACAGTGTCATCCGGTACCAGTTTCTCAGTTTT
The DNA here is from genome assembly GCA_024533555.2 of Aedes koreicus. NCBI lineage: Eukaryota > Metazoa > Arthropoda > Insecta > Diptera > Culicidae > Aedes > Aedes koreicus. The sequence goes on along the minus strand of JAHHFK020002019.1, from coordinate 407,290 downwards.
TTTTTTTTCATTTTCTTAACATGTCCTTCTTGTCTTTGACTGTCTTCTTGCTCTTCCGAAGTTCCCGCTTCATCATTGCCCAGTACTGCTCCACCGGGCGCAGCTCCGGACAGTTTGGCGGATTCATGTCCCTTGGAACAAAATGGACAGAATTGGCCTCATACCACTCCAGGACACTTTAAGAATAGTGGCATGATGCCAAATCTGGCCAAAATAGGGGAGCTTCGTCGTGCTGCTGCAAGAACGGCAAAAGGCGCTACTCGAGGCACTCAGATTTCTAGATCTCGCCATTTACTGTGCCCTTTGTCACGAAAGGCTCACTCCTCAGTCCGCAAGAGCAGATGGCCTGCCAAATGAGATATTTGGAGGCGACCTTCGACATTTTCTTCTTCTTAAATTTGTCGTCCACATAGAACTTGCTCTTGCCGGTGAAAAACTCCAACCCCGGAATTTGCTTAAAATCGGCTTTTATATACGTTTCGTCGTCCATCACACAGCAGCCATATTTTGTCAGCATTTTCTCGTAGAGCTTCCTTGCCCGAGTTTTAGCCGTCGATTGTTGCCGCTCATCGCGGTTTGGGAAGCTCTGTACCTTGTATGTATGTAGTCCAGCTCTCTTCTTTGCATTCTGGACGTAGCTCGGCGACATGCCGATCTTTTTAGCCAAATCACGGCTTGAGACGTTGGGATTTGCTTTAATCATCCGCTTCACCTTTCCCTCCGTCTTTTTGTTCTCCGGTCCCGGTTTTCTTCCAGCTCCTTTGCCGTGGTCCAACGTCAACCGCTCCTGGAACCGCTTCAACACTCTGGAGACGGTTGAATGGTGAATGTTCAACATTTTTCCCAACTGCCGGTGCGACAGGTCAGGAAATTCCAGGTGTTTGGAAAGAATTTGTTCTCTCGACTCGCGTTGGTTCACCTCCATTTTCGTTGAATCGAAAAACACGACTTCGAGTTTGACAGGGGAGAACCCAAACCCCGGGGGAGGAATCCCCCCTCCCCCGAACCCGCCGAATAACACCCCCCCCCCGCCGGCCTACCCATTTTTAATGAATTTTTCGGGGGCAAAGAACAGCCCACCCCAACCAGGCCACGGTATCCCACGGGCAGGAGACCCACGACAATTTTTAAAGTGTTTTCGATCTAAGTTTTAAGTTATGTAAAATAAATGTTAAATTTAGGCAAATAAAGAACTATGCATGTTAGCGCCTTGTTATAATAAAGCGTCGTGTATAATTTTACCACTGCCCGTTTACTCGAACAATAAAACGTCACAGATGAATAACTGCTGATCGTCCAAGTGCTGGTGGACATTGTGGTTGGTGTATGCATGGAGCACCCTTTGTTACAGTAAAGTTCGTTTATCCAACGATGTCGGGGTTTGCATGGGCAATCAATTGCCACTGCTGAGCTATCAGGATCCTTCAAGGTAACGCTGAACCCCTTCAAGCACTATACTGCTCTTAGGTTCGTCCTTTTTTGGAGTACTGTGCTGTCGTTTGGTTCCCTTTCTACCAAAATGCAGTCGAACGGATCGAAGCCGTTCGGCGAAGGTTTGCGACATCTTCGTTGGCAAGACCCTCGCAGATTGCCAAGTTATGAAAGTCGGTGTAAGCTCATCAGCCTGGAATTGTTGGAAGGGAGGCGTATGGTGGCCAAAGCGTGTTTTGTTGGTGACCTCCTTCAGGGAAACATCGACTGTTCCACTTTACTTGGTCTCTTGAACATGAACACTCGACGACAAAACCTACGTTTACAATCTTTCTTTATAAACTGGCACTCAAGGACCAACTACGGCAAACACGAACCTGTGCTAAACATGTGTCGCCTTTTCAACAGCTATTATAACGTGTTTAATTCTAATGTATCTCGTGATGTTTATAAGCGTTGTTTCCGAAGATGTATGTGTTGGTTATTGTATATAATTTAGTGTTATCTAGTTGTCATTTGGATAAACATTTTTATCTGTTGACGAATTAATAAATAAAGATCTGAATTCAAGCACAGTTTGCATGATCAAGATCATCTTTGCGGCCGTAGCCATATCTGTTCAATATTTTTCCTAGTTAAAAAAGTTATTTTTGAACAGGTTTGCCTTAACTCTGAAAACCGAATTTCGACAGCAAGTTTTAATCTTGGGTCATATATGACCCATCCGTATAATTGGTCGGGAGAGGCGGGCCCTCTTTTTTTCTCCTCTTTGAATAAAAAACTACTTTTTTTTTCCCCCCCGCACCCCCCCTCCGGGTACAACGAAGAGGCAAGCCCAGTGGATCAAAGAGCAATATCAAACACTTTGGCATCTGCCTTTTCGTGGGGGACACATCGTTGACTCATTGATCGAATAAGTGACCTTTTGCTTCATATCGTTTGAGAAACTGAAGACGTCTTCTTGCGACACTCTTAACAGTCCGGGTACCGCTGGTAAAGGGTGTCCCACATCAAATTGCATCACGGAAAAAAACACTGTAGGAAACTACCTAGTTGACCGATCCTTTTCAAACTTTCAGACAATAAAATATAACCCATTAGTAAGCTTGGGCATATTTATTTCATTCAACTTCAATACCATAAACGTGCGCTCGCATCTTACGCTTAACTCCACTCATTAGGTTCTGTACAACATCTGGCTGCAGCTTCTTCTGTACGGAAACCCACTTTTTCTTCATGTCTTCCTCAGATTTGATCTCCTTGCGATGCTTCCGTAGTACTTGCTTCATAATAGCCCAGTTTTTTTTTTTCGATGGACCTTAGTTCCGGTGCGTTGGGGGGGCTCATGTCCTTGGGTACGTAAGTGGCCCCGTTGGATTCGTACCACTCCAGGACAACATTTGAATTGTGGCACGAAGCTAGATCCGGCCAGAAGATCGTAGGGCCCTCGTGTTGCTTCAACAGAGGAAGCAGATACTTCTGTAGACACTCCTTGAGTTAGATCTCCCCGTTTACAGTTCCGGTAATCACGAACGGCGCACTCCGTTTGCCACATGAGCATATCGCTTACCAAATCATGTATTTCTTGGCAAACTTTGAATTTTTCTGCTTCCTTACTTGCTTCGGAACATCAAACTTGTGCTGGGTGGTGAAGAACAGTAGTCCCGGAAGCTGCCGGAAGTCCGCCTTGAAGTAAGTCTCATCATCCATGATGAGACAATGAGGCTTCGTCAGCAGCTGGGTGAGCAGTTTCCGAGCCCGTGACTTTCCCACCGTATTTTGCCGTTTGTCACGATTTGGAGCCTTCTGCACTTTGTACGTGTGCAGTCCCTCCCGGTCCTTGGCTCTCTGAACGAAAGAATTGGATATATTGAACTTTTTGGCCACACCCCTGATCGAAGCATTGAGATTCGGCTTAAACGCTCTCTAGATACGCTTGTGATCCAGATCACTAATAGAACATCCATTCTGACCGCATTTCTCCTTCCGTTCGTTGCTCAGAGTTTCGTAGTAACGTTTAATCACACGACTCACCGTTGACTGCACGATTCCGAGTTGTTTTCTGATGCCCCGATAAGAGAATAATAATAATTATTGAGGATTTTCCAGGTGCTTGCGCAATTTTCGAAAAACTGACAGCGATAAAAATACAACAACAAAAAACACTCTAAACTACTTCTACCCAAATTTTCAAGAGAAAATACCCAATGGGTAATTTTTCCACAGCGTTTTTTTCGTGATGCAATTTGATGTGGGACTCCCTTAACTCGCTCATAAACGCTTGGTTTTTCAAACGCAAACTTTTTGTTGGCTATGAGCTTCACTTTGCCTAAATCAGTCAAAACTGCGCTGCTGTTGGACAGCCAGTTTCTTAAACAGAAAACCGCCATGTTCTCTGCACAATGCCTTCAATAGCTCGGGAATATAGCTCATTGAACTCGCTGGCGTTCTTGATTTTAATGTACTGAGCTGAGACTGGGGACAAAGGCACGTTAAGCCGAAAGCAGCGACATCCATAGGAAAACAAATTCGTACATTCATTCAGGCTTATCAAAAGTGCGGATTGTGCAATATAAAGGGTGTATTCGATAAAAATGGCACACACACATATATACTCATCAAAATTAAACAGATTATCGGATTTTCTTGAAATTTTCAGGGAATGAAGAACTACTAATGAGTTTTGATTTACAACATTTGTTTTATTCAATTTCGTCTCCCATCCCGAATGCCCGCACCTTCCTTTTCACTCCACCCATCAAATTTTGTACAACCGATTTTCCCAGTGTTTTTGTTGTTTTTACCCAAATTTTCTTCAATTCTAGCTCTGTTTTTATAGTTTTGGGATGTTTGCGAAGTTCCGTTTTCATAATTGCCCAGAATTTTTCAATTGGACGAAGTTCCGGTGAATTTGGTGGGTTCATATCCTTTGGCACAAAATTGACTCCGTTGGCTCGGTACCACTCCAATACGTTTCGAGCGTAGTGGCAGGATGCTAGATCAGGCCAAAACAGAGTTGATCCTTTGTGCTTCTTAATGAATGGCAAGAGACGCTTCTTAAGGCACTCTTCCGTGTAAATCGCACCGTTTATTGTTCCGGAAGTGATGAAGGGAGCACTTATTTCACCACATCCGCAAATCGCCTGCCAGATTAGAAACTTCTTTGCAAATTTCGATAGTTTCTTCTTTCGAACATCCTCCGGAACATCGAACTTCGACTTGGCAACGAAATATTCTTGCCCAGGAAGTTGACGGAAGTCGGCCTTGACGTATGTTTCGTCATCCATCACGATGCAACCGGATTTGGTGAGCAGCTTCGTGTAAAGTTTCCGGGCGCGGGTTTTCACAGTGATGTTTTGTTTTTCATTCCGGTTTGGGGCTTTTTGCACTTTGTAAACATGTAACCCAGCACGCTTCATGGTTTTCTGCACAAAACCGACTGACACCTTAGACTTTTTAGCGACATCTCGAATTGACATGTTTGGACGGTTCTTGAATTGTTGTACGACTTTCCTGGCCATTTTACTGTCCATTGGACCACTTTTACGACCACTCCCTTCCTTCCTTTGGACACTCAGACGCTCCTTGAAGGTTCTTATTACACGAGACACAGTTGTATTTGCAATTCCAAGCCTTTTAGCAATCCACCGGTGGGACGCCCCTGGATTTTGATTGTGAGTGCACAAAATTTTCTCACGGACAATTTCTTGTTTCGACGACATGACTGGAACTACTGAATGTATAACTATGAAACTTGGCAGATGTAAATAATACACTATGGATAAGATCAACTCAAATTTCTAGGTTTTTTACTCAATCGATTCAAAAGTTACAGAAGATTTTCTGTGTGCCATTTTTATCGAATACACCCTTTATGCGCATTTTGAAAGAAAATTTTCTAGTTTATCAGTAACTTTTTGTGAATTTAAATGTTCAATTGAAGGAAGATTCGCTTATTTTCATGATGGTAATAAATAATACATGTACTCAGTAGATAATTAAGTTTTGAGTTTTCAATAAAAACGTGTCATGTTATTCAGCAAGAAAGCTCAACAGAGTTCGTTTCTCAAATAAAGTCCGATCTTACGGTTGCTTGCAACACTCATAAAAGACAATCAGATCATTATTGTCAAAGAAAGGTGATAGCATGACATTATTCTCCACCTTGTGCACAAACTTGATTATAGGGAACAAAGCTAATGAAACAGCATTGATTGGGAGCAACCGGCTAATTAATGATGGTCGTCTCATTGATGGCTAAACTGAGCCAGTAAGGCCATTCATTAACAACAACAATAGCGACTGAAACGTGCCATCATGCAACCCGAAACACCAAGTCCATAGCGAGAAATAATACAACCTTAATTAGACTCCGTCGGGCCGGAAAATGTCTTGATTCTACAGAAAAACACTGAAGCACGATGAGCATGAAACGGCAAAATCAAACCCTGTATCCCCACCGCACATCCTTCCATCCCGAATGTGAGTAACGATTTGCCTGATTTCCACACGTTTCTTCTACCTTTCCTTGTGAGTCATTTTCGCTTCCAACCAAAATCCCCAACTTTACCTTTGCTGTGGAAAGCTGTGGGAAGGATCCATAGCAAAATTTCATGTTTCGTGGCTGCTGCCTCAACATTTCATTAAAAGTTTTTAATTGAATCTGCTCCAGTAATCTCGTGCTTTTGAACGACTTATTTGTCTGACTTACACTTATACCGCAACCTACACACAGCATGAGAGGCGATAGTTTTCCAAGTTTTCCTTCATCGCTGCTAGGAAAAATCATCATAGGACGAGAACTTATAGACGAATTTCACGCCAACTCATCCAGTATTTGGCAGCACCCTCTCAGAATCCAATGAAACTTTGTGGGTGTGTACGTTATGTCTTTTCATGCACCCTTGCTTACTTTGTTTTTTTTTTTCAAAATTTATCTAGACTGTCACTTGAAAAGGGCTTAAGTTTTTTGATCGATTTTTTTAAAACCAACATAACTCAAAAAGGACAGGACTAACGAAAAAGTGATGTATCGGTGATTTTTAGAAAATTGTCTTAACTATTATGAAAAAAATGTAAAAATTTCAAAATCGATTCTTACACGCTAAAAAGAATATATTTTAAAATTTGAAGTCAATATGCAAGAAATTGCCATCTTAGAATTGGACGATTTTTTTTCTTAATAAAGGCAATATAATTGTCTAAAAGTTCTCCATACATCGCGAGATGGGCACTTTTAAGGAAAAAAGTTTTTCCAACAACAAATTTTTCATGTCCTATTTTTACCGTGTATCGCGTGACCTCGTCTTATAATTTGGTTCTAAAACCTCACAAAAGCCAATTAAATTTAATTATAATGACAATTTGTTTCTTTTTTTTAATTGCCTTTGAATGTTTATTTGAATGAAAAATTAAGGCTACAATTTGGAAAGGGCTTATTTTTAAATTACCAATTTTTTAAACTTTAGTGATAATACAATTAAATCAGGTGGTTGATCCTGTCTATCACCAAAACTTTGAAGTATATTACAAGAAGGACAATAAATTGGAAAACAAAAGATTTATCATAATATCTGAAGTATTGACCCATGACTCAATAGCAGTTCAGTTGTTTATTTAAAAATTGCTAGATTCCATTAAACAAAATTCAATATATTGCTCAAAAATTATTTTCATGTCAGATGGAGCAGCGGCATTAACAAAAAGAACGTTTCCAGCTTGTGCAATTTTAAGACCAAGTATGGATTGGAAGCAGACTGGCACTTCGTTGCAACGTCTCATGGGTCTATTTGATGCTATTGTTGGTACTCTCAAGCGAATGGCAAAGAGAGCTTGCCTTGCTCAAGATTAAGGAAACACAATCAAAACTCCTCGGGAACTATATGATTGGGCAGTTGAACAGTCAAATAAAATTATTACAAAACTGAATTTCTGCTTCATACAAACTGAACAGTTACAAAAATGTCAGAAGACCTTGAGGAGTTCTATAGCCACGTAAAGACAATACCTGTAACACAGGTTCATTGTTTTGTACCTATTTCAGAAAATCAAATTTTATCTTAAAGGTTTTCTGGTTCAAAGGATAATCCAAAGAAAATCACTTTGTATGTGACAGATTTATAAATTTGATATATGAAGCTATGTTAATTACTAATACGTGAAGATGTACATATAAAATAAAATAAAATAAAACCCTTACCAATAATCCTATGAGTATTCATTGACTTAAACAGTATTTCGAAAATTCATATATCGTTATATTTGAATCGTCTTCACCTTTTTCACAAATTTGGAGAAGCGTATTCAGCTGTTTCTTCTAGAATAGATATGCCATTGTTTACAAGTCTTATCAAATTAGAATAGATATGCATCAAGTCCATTTCAAATTAGAGACTCAAAAATGACGTCCGCTATTTTTTTAGATTTATCAGCCCCCTCTATCACAATTTTTCCCATACCTTTTACACGTACTGTAACAAATCTTGACCTTCCTTCCGCCCCCTACCCCCCTCCCTCCAAAGATATACGAAGCCATTTTTGAATCGCCCCTAAAAATAGGAATATCCGAACAAGCAGTTATGAATGACTTTTGGTTCTGTTTTACTGATGTTATGAGAAATATAATGTTTTTGACCCCTTTCAAATGTTAGTCTAGATGATTATTGTTTTTTGCAAAGATGTTCAATACATTCAATTTTTGTGACTGCTAAATTTTATTGGATTCTATAGGTGTGTTGAAGCGAGCAGCGGCGCTATAACCAAGCTATTTAGTACCTGCATTCGGAGGAAATGCCAATGCAGCACCAGAGCGTCTGTTCTCCAGGTTAGGAACGGCTCAAAACAGCGTCTGTTCCCCATGTCAGGGGTGGCTGAATCACCGTCCATGTGCCAGCGTGGGACTCTAAATTCAACTGAGCACTATGGTCCTCCGGAAAGTAGGGGGTTGGTGTCAGGCCCTGCAAGCCAGCCGTAAGAAAAAGCAAGCACAGGAACATTTACAGCAGAATACGACCCAGAACAATCGGCGAGGACCACCCCAACAAACATCGATGTTGAATTAGAGCTTGTTCAAGCAAATTTGGAGAAGCTATTCAGCTATTCTAGAAGAAACAGCTGAACAGCTTCTCCAAATTTGCTTGAGCAAGCTCTATGTCAACACCGATGTTTGTTGGGACAGCGACGAAACAGGACTAGCGATTGGAAACTCGGTACGTGGAACTGCCGATCGCTCAACTTCGTAGGAAGTACCCGCATACTCTCCGATGCACTGAAGGATCGTAAGTTTGGCATCGTAGCGCTGCAGGAGGTGTGCTGGAAGGGATCCATGGTGCGTACGTTTAGGGGTAACCATACCATCTACCAGAGCTGCGGCAACACACACGAGCTGGGAACAGCTTTTACAGTGATGGGTGACATACAGAAGCGCGTGATCGGGTGGTGGCCGATCAATGACCGAATGTGCAGGTTGAGAACCAAGGGCCGGTTCTTCAACTTCAGCATTATCAACGTGCACAGCCCACATGATGACAAAGAGGCATTTTACGCGCAGCTCGAACGTGAGGACGACCGCTGCCCAAACCATGACGTCAAGATCATCATCGGGGACCTCAATGCCCAGGTTGGCCATGAGGAAGAATTTAAACCGACTATTGGAAAGTTCAGCGCTCACCAGCGAACGAACGACAACGGCCTCCGACTTATTGATATCGCCGCCTCCAAAAATATGGCCATTCGTAGCACCTACTTCCAGCACAGCCTCCAGTATAAGTACACCTGGAGATCACCGCAGCAGACAGAATCGCAAATCGACCACGTTCTGATCGATGGACGGCACTTTTCCGACATTACCGACGTCAGGACCTATCGTGGCGCTAACGTCGACTCCGACCACTACCTGGTGATGGTAAAACTGCGCCCAAAACTATCCGTCGTAAACAACGTACGGCTGAAGCAACCGGATGTCGCCACGGGCTACGCGCAGAATATCGATGCAGCGTTGCCGGATGAGGGTGTGCTCGACGAAGCCCCTCTCGAGGACTGCTGGAGGAATATCAAAGCAGCCATCAACGACACAGCAGAGAACGTCGTCGGGTACGTTGAGCGGAGTCGAGGGAACGACTGGTTCGACGAAGAGTGCAAGGAGGTTTTGGTGGAGAAGAACGCAGCGCGGGCAATAATGCAACAGCACGGGACCCGGCAGAACGAGGAGCGCTATAAATGGAAGCGGAAGCAGCAGACCCGCCTATTCCAGGAAAAGAAACGCCGCCTGGAAGAAGCTGAGTGCGAGGCGATGGAGCAGCTGTACCGTTCCCAAGAAAAACGGAAGTTCTATCAGAAGCTCAACACATCCCGAAAAGGCTTTGTGCCGCGAGCCGAAATTTGTAGGGATAAAGATGGGGGCATTCTGACAGACGGCCGTGAGGTGATCGAAAGGTGGAAGCAGCACTACGACGAACACCTGAATGGCGTAGAGGACGCGGGCGTTGAAGTCCAAATCGGAGGAAGAAATGACTACATCAGCACAGCAGAGGATGGGAACGAACCAGCTCCCACGCTGAGGGAAGTTAAGGATGCTATCCAACAACTCAAGAATAACAAAGCAGCTGGCAAAGATGGCATCGAAGCTGAACTCATCAAGATGGGCCCGGAAAGGCTGGCCATCTATCTGCATCGGCTGATAGTCCGAATCTGGGAAACAGAACAGCTACCGGAGGAGTGGAAGCAAGGGTTTATATGCCCCATCTACAAGAAAGGCGACAAGCTGGAGTGTGAGAACTACCGAGCGATCACAGTCCTAAACGCCGCCTACAAAGTGCTATCCCAGGTCATCTTCCGCCGGCTTTCACCAAAAGTAATTGAGTTCGTGGGAAGTTATCAGGCCAGTTTCATCGACGGGCGCTCGACGACGGACCAGATCTTTACTGTACGGCAAATCCTCCAAAAAATCCGCAAATACCTGGTCCCGACGCATCATCTGTTCATCGATTTCAAGGCGGCGTACGACAGTATCGACCGCATAGAGCTATGGAAGATTATGGACGAGAACGGCTTTCCCGGGAAGCTCACTAGACTGATTAAAGCTACGATGGACGGTGTGCGAAACTGCGTGAAGATTTCGGGCGAACATTCCAGCTCGTTTGAATCACGCCGGGGACTACGTCAAGGTGATGGACTTTCGTGCCTGTTGTTCAACATTGCGCTAGAAGGTGTCATGCGAAGAGCCGGGCTCAACAGCCGGGGTACGATTTTCACTCGATCCGGTCAGTTTGTTTGTTTTGCGGATGACATGAACATTGTCGGCAGAAGATTTGAAACGGTGGCAGAAATGTACACTCGCCTAAAACGCGAAGCTGCGAAAGTCAGACTGGAGGTGAATGAGTTGAAAACAAAGTACATGCTAGCAGGAGGTACCGAGCGCGACAGGGACCGCCTAGGCAGCAGTGTTACGATAGACGGGGATACATTCGAAGTGGTGGAAGAATTCATCTACCTTGGATCCTTGCTTACGGCTGACAACGACAACAGCCGTGAAATCCGAAGACGCATCATCAGTGGAAGTCGTGCCTACTACGGGCTCCAGAAGAACTTGCGGTCAAGAAAGATTCACCCCCGCACTAAATGTACCATGTACAAAACGCTGATAAGACCGGTTGTTCTCTACGGGCACGAGACTTGGACGATGCTCGAGGAGGACCTGCAAGCACTTGGTGTTTTCGAACGCCGGGTGCTTAGGACCATCTTTGGCGGCGTACAGGAGGATGGAGTGTGGCGGCGAAGATGGAACCACGAGCTCGCTCAACTCTACGGCGAACCCAGCATTCAGAAGGTCGCGAAGGCTGGAAGGATACGGTGGGCAGGGCATGTTGCGAGAATGCCGGACAACAACCCTGCAAAAATGGTGTTCGCCTCGAATCCGGCCGGTACAAGAAGGCGTGGGGCACAGCGAGCACGATGGGCGGACCAGGTGCAACAGGATCTGGCGAGTGTGGGTCGTCAACGAGGTTGGAGAGAGGCAGCCATAGACCGAGTATATTGGCGAAATGTTGTAGATGAAGTCATATCGCAAAAACGATGCATGGCTATTTAAATAAATAAAATAAGGTGTGTTGAATACCATAACTAGACGAGTTTGCGTGATACACGGTAAAAATAGGACATGAAAAACTTGTTGTTAAAAAAACTTTTTTTCCTTAAAAGTGCCCATCTTGCAATGTATAGCGAACATTCAGAGAATTATATTGCCTTTATTAGAGAAAAATTTCGTCCAATTCTAGGATAGCTATTTTTTGCATATTAACTTTAAATTTTAAAATATTTTTTTGCGTGTAAAAATCGAGTTTAAATTTTTTTTCAAAAAAGTAGAAACGATTTTCTAGAAGTCACTCATTCATCACATTTTTGTAAGTCTTTTCCTTTTTGAGCTATGTTGTTTTAAAAAAAAAATGATCAAAAAACGTAAGCCATTTTCAAGTAGCAGTCTAGATAAATTTTGAAAAAACTAGGTATGCAAAGTTGCTTGAAAAGACATAGTCTACACACCCACAAAGTTCCATTGGATTCTGAGAGGGTGCTGCCAATCACGAAGACGAGTTGGCGTGAAATTCGTCTATACCGCTTTGGTTATAGCTCTATCAAAGTTACATAATAATTACTGAGCTTTTCTAAAATTTCCTCTGTTCCATCCCACTACGGGGTAGCTTGAGGCACAGATACCCTACCGACCCCACAGTGGGATGTTTGGCAAACATCCTTCTTCGAGTACTCTCCTCCCCCCCCCCCTCACAATCCTTCATTCCCCCCCCCCCCCCCCCCCACCACCACCCCCCCTCCTCATCTCTTACCTTCCACCACAAACCCTCCCCCCTTCCCCCTCGCCATGACGAAACACTCCTTCTCATCATAATCGTTACTCCACGGACGGAGAATACAAACATAACAATTAGAGCAACCGTACCGGTCGTTGTCATTTGCGCTGCTATTTTAGCAGCGCACAGCGCTCTCATTTTAACTTAGTCACCCATCACCACACCGGTCGTTGCTATTACAGTAATCATTCTTAGTTACTGTTCTCCACACCGGAGACATCCAAATAAGTACCAGCTAAAATTAACTGAAAACAACAAGAACAAATGGCAGTACGTTTTTAAACATTTAGCTAAGCTTTTAAATTAGAAATGGACAGTTTTTCGCACCTATCATCGGCTTCCAGCAACGATGATCTGGACTTCATGAGCCGAATATTGACCCAGGCACAGTCCATGTTTCCCGGAAAAGATAAGAATGGGTTTGTGTGGGGAAGATGAAATTTAAAATTATTTATTATAATTATTATTTTTCATTACAATTTATCATACAAAACCAATTATTGTAACAGTAATTTTTTGAAAAATTTGTTGTATTTTTTGAAAAATATTTGCATTACTTTTAATGCTTATTATATATCTACGGTTATCTAACATTGAGAGATTCTCTCCGGTCTCGCTCTCTTTCATTTGTTACAGCGCTATTATGAAACTTTCGAGGGATTCTTTAGTACAGATCGATACACAACAGTACTGACTAGCATACTCTACAAATAGTAGAATGAAAACCGTAAAGGTGATGGGAATATGAATGAAAGAGAAAGTAATCAAAGAGAGTCTCTCAATGTTAGATTCACTCTAATGAAAAAAAAACGCTAGATTTATAATAAAATTAACAATTGCATTATTTAAACGAAAATATTAAACTAAAATTAAGAAGCTTAATTTATTTCATTAAAAAGTAAACAACGATTGAATAATTTAAACGTATTTTTTTAAACTATTTTTTCAAGTTATAATTATTTAAATCAAATATATATAATAATAATTTTAATCAGATATATTTTGTTTTTTTATTTATAACTGTAATATATTAACATTAAATTTGGGGGTTGAATTTGATTTTAGTTTCTAGTTCAATGAAATTAAGTTTAAATTTACTTACATATATTCATTTAAACTATTATTTTGAATTAAATGTGTAATAAAAAATAATAGTTTCAATTTATAGTTGTAAATAAAATAGATTCCTACATAAATGCAAAGAAAAAAATTATAAAACTATAATACATTTGTATTCATACATTTTTTTTTAGAATAGCAAAAGCAATAAGCAATCAATTAGCAACATTATTTTCCAAATCATTATATATGAATATGTATTTGTAAATTATATAAACAAGTATAATAATTCAATTCAAATTGATTTTGTTAACTATTCATAAGTTTTGATTAGTTTGGAAATTTTGGAATTGGAATTGGAGCTTAAATTAACTGATTCATTATATTTTGAATTAAGGAAAGATAACCATTCAAAATAATTCATTTGAATTTTGTTTTTCAATAATAATTATTTTATTTATTTATTGAATACGATTGAATTAATACACGAATCAATTTTACAATCCCAACTTTTAAAATTTGTCAATTTTAATATATAAATTTAAAGATAATGTTTGATATATATTTATGAGGAAGTTTTAAACTATTTAGTATTATTTATTAAATTATCATTTCTAAATATATAAACTTGTATGAAATTACTAACAGCATTAATGAAAATTAAATTAAGTAGGTTAATTGTTTATATTTTTTAAACCAATTAATTTAACATTTAAAGTTATAATTTGTTTATGAATAATGAAAGATTTCTTCTTAATATGATTTATTCAAATTTTTATTTTTAATTATAATTAGTGAAACAAATTTCTTTTTTCGTATTTTGTACAACATTAAATTAAATTAAGTTAATCACTCAAAATTGTTAATGAATTCCAAATAAATTATTTTATATTCGTTAACATTTTTATTTTTATATTATTTTACGGGTAAATATTTGTGTGAATTAATTAATTAAACATTAATTAATGTTTTGATTTATTTGCAGTGATAAGTATTATGGTATTTTGTATAATTAAAAATATGAAGTATAGATGAAATTTGTATTAGCTACCGTGGTTAATCCAATTATGCAAAAAAAAATGTCTTTGTCCTAAAAAATTATTTAAATTAATTTACATAATTATAAACTTATAAGGTTGAATTTTTAAATTTATTTAAACTCAAAACTTTATACCATAAACTAGGATGAGATACCTTAATATTGATAATGAATATACAAATACTAAAGAATTATTAGTCATGCTCACAAAAATTAATAAAAATAATATTGTTATGTAGTCTAATAAGAGGAATTTGATCTGTTATTGAGCATTCACATTGAGCCTTACAAAACCTTACCCCATCATCAGAATATATTATTGGATAGAAGAAATTCTTCATATTATATGACATAAAATGTCAAGGTGTAATTTAAAGAAGAGATGGATTGCAATAAATTTACTTAAATGTATATTTTTCTGACATAATAACAAACAGTAACAAACCCCTAACTGGCCCTTTTAACCAAATAGCAACCGTCTCCTGCGCTGCTATATTTGAGCACCCGACGCTTCCCGAGAGCCTCGCTGCTATTTTGATACCGCATTTAGCAGCGACCGGTGCGGTGTTAAGTAATGGTGTTGCGCTGCTAAAATAGGTTTAGTACCGCACCGGTATCCATAACCCTTGGTCACCAAAATAAGTAATAAACAGTTCAAACTACTTAAATCCCCCAAAAATCCCCCCACATAAAAAAAAATAAACATCCATTCACAAATTTTCTTTATCCAGGACTTTTTACAAACATGAATTACGTCTCGTGTAAAATTCATAATTTCTAAGTGTGTGGCTTATGGTCCAGTGTCATCCTCGGCTTTGGAGGACCCTTGAGACGGTCGAATGGTGTACAGTCATCGGCAAAATATGGGCACTTTATTGATTTCAACAAACACATCCTAAAAACTTCAACCGGAGGCAAACAAAAACAACTATTTCAAAGCCCTTCAATGAACCTGCCAAACATAGTGGAGAGCAAGGTTGCTGATTATCACAACGAATGGTGTCTCGCTCTTTCTACTCCTCACCACCGTTTTCCTGCTGCCACAGAAAAAAAAAAACTACTCTCACCGTTCACGAAAACTGTTGAGCAACGACTCACTCGGTTCTTTCTTGTTTACCGTTTCTTCTTGTGCCTACTTTCGTTCACTGAGTTATCACCATGTCCAACCAACCAAGCGACACTCACCAATTCTTCTCTTCTGCGCGAACATTTATTCCGAATATTCGCAGTGAAGTCTTCTGAACGAAGCAAACGAATCGTTTTATTAGAAAAAAGAAAAGAAAACAAAAGCAAGCTGAACCACATTAGGTCCAAAGTAACATTGAGAAATTCTCTTCGTCAAGCTTGTCTATTAAACAATTTGTTGATGTTTTCACCGTATTCAATCCTTAATTACACTCTATATTTCCACACTGTGTGTTGAAAATTCTTGAACATGGTTTTAGTCGACGAAGAGAGTCTCCCAATGTTACTTTGGACATTGTTACATTGTTCAGCTTGATATGTTAAAGTGAGGCACTACTACGACAGCGGTCAAATTTCCGGCTTTCACAGCCAGTCGTTTAAAGAATAAATTGAATTAGATCTAACGTGATTTCTCATTTGTTTATTTATAACAAAGTAGCATCCATTTGGCTATATATATAAATAAAAAGAGATTGATAAAGGCAAACATATTCTAGTTTGAATTGGGCACAAACATCGTATTAGTTTGATTTGACTACCTATGGTGGTTAAAACAAACTAAAATTCTGAGTAATTGTTTCGCGAATTTAGCAGTTAAGTTCAACTGTCGTCCGTTTGAATTTATTCTTATGATGTTTGTTTCATTATGACAGCTACGAAAACAAACAGATTTGTTGGTTGATTCTACCAACGCTTATGATTTTTTTCAAACAAATTTTAGTATGATACAAACTGAATTGCTGTTTGAAACAAACAAACGAAAACGGTTGAAACAACAAACATTTCCGTTTTCAATCAACTAAATTTCTTTTGTAATTTCAATTATTTGAAATTAATGCTAACAAACATAAGAAAAGTGCACATTTACATTTATAGACTTCTTTTAGTCTAAGAGAAATCTACAAATGATACTGTGAGCCTTTCTATTATTTTTAGGTTTTTTAAATAAAATATTAAATTTTCACCTGTTGTTGAGTGGCAGCGCCAGAGCATGCAGCGGGACCAGATGACGGAAAATGAAATAAACCATCAAAATAGTTTGTTTCAAACTATTTAGTTATATTTTCGACCAACAATATATCAGTTTGGTTTAACCGCCGCTTGGGTTGAATCAATCTAAAATTTTAATTTGTTCCCCTAAGTCAACGCTACCTGTATTTTCGTAATAATAATCCCCTTTCAAGGTGGAAACAACAAAAATATTAGTTTAGAACAGCCATAATTTCTGTAGTATTGTTGTAATATGGTTAGGTAGAAACAACCAACCTGGCTGTTTGTTTCAAAACAAAATCGGTGGTTTAAAACAACAAATTGGACTTCTGAAACAACTAGTTTTTTTTTAGTTTAGATATCAACAAACAAGTTTGTTGTTTCAACCGGGACTGTATTTTCTCCGTGTTGATTTAGAGAATATTGATTTCAAATCCCATGCACATAATGTCTAGTGAAAACTAGATGTAAACAGTGAAAAACGACGATGAACGAATGAGAGGGAATGTAACATAGCGCGAATAGCACAAAACTTCCTCTCACACGAGTCAGTCACAAAGCTACCCATCAACGACAGCACTCCTTTCGTTCGCGAATGCTTGCTTAACTTCCCTTATTTCGGAAGTGTTCGGTGATGACAAACACATTCGAACCAAATGAGGAGAATATCAGTAACACTGGTGGAGAGTATACCAAAACGTCTTCAAATGCTACTAAAAGCAAAAGGAGGACACTTAAATTACTGAACGCCTTGATAACGCGTTGGATTGATCTTCGATAGGAAAGTTAATTCATTCTTCTTTTTACTCAGTATTTTATGAATGAAACTTAAAATGAACTTAATAAATAAAACTCCTGACAATATTTCAATGTTTAAATTCGTTTGACCATGACATTTTTTTTTAAATTCAATGTGGGTAAACGAACTCCTTTTGCGAACGGTTTGATGATTTCTTCCATCTCGACCGGAATCTCAATGACAACTATACACCTGAGCGAATGTAAATAATACACTCTAACAAGAAACTGGACAGACTTCTGTTAATGTCAGTCAAATATGAAAATAAGTTGCACAAGTTTCGCAAAGAGTCTGTCGCTCAAACTACTATTGTTTGAAGAAGTTTCTCAGTTCTCTTTTCCATTCCAATCATCCAATCGTATAATCGTGTGGAAATCTCAATGTAACACTTATGCTCTAAAGATAGAATACTAGTAATAATTCTTTTTTTTTTTTGTAAACCCCAAACAAAATTACTGCCAAACTGTGTTTCCCTTCAATGCTCAGTTTATCCCATTTAATTTAACTTATTTTCGAAAAAAATCTTTTCGTCTTTAATTTCATTTAGTTTATTGATCACAATTTTCTCTTGATTGGTATTCACTTAGTCTACACTATTGTTCAAGGATTCAACGATATCTGCATGATTCACCCTTAATTCATAAACCTTCTCGAGCTGACTAAATTACTCTAGCCCGTGCATGACGAGTAGGTACAAGAAAGATACTTCAAAAACTCAATCAAGCTGGTTTAAAAACAAAGTCATTATTGTTTGCACTTCTAGAACGAAAAAGTCGATAAAACAACATGCATTTCCATCGCCGGCAAAGTTCCTTTTCAGAACTTCGAACGGTTCGGGTGGACTTGTGTGAGAGGGGAGCTGATTGATTGATTGATTGATCGAAGAGAAGAGATTTCGTTTCGATTTGTTATCTTTATTTTAGACTCGGCGGTCGGAGCACAAGATTTGTTGTTCTTATTTCAGACCAACCGACCGACGGACTGACGACTACGACGACGACGACGATGGCAACGATCGTTCCCTTGCTCTTAATTTAATTGAAAGCATTGGCCACCATTCGTATTCGAGTTCTTTGTTTCTCCATTCCACCGGCAGCACTCCCCCTACAGTACAAAACTCTTTGTTTTCCATTGAATTCATTTCTAATTCGAACGCTTCTCGGGATTTTCCCGGTTTTGTTCTTCGTAGTTGCACGGCCACTGGAAGTAACTCAATTGAGTTACTAAGTGAGTGAGTCAAAATTTCCTCAATTTTCTATTGGGAACTGCCTACGAGATGACCACAATTTGAACAGGACTTCCAACTCAATTGTGAGTTACTCTTAGTGGCCGTGTGTAAGCCAGTGTGCATGCCAGTGTCGGACTGAGCTACTGCGATTTGCACCAAGGTTTTTGCTCCCATCAATCGAAATGGCTGTAAATTTTCAATACGTAAGAATCCCAATCACTATCTATCAACTTCTGTCACGTGCTTGCTTGTTAAGAATGAAGAGCGCAAACGTTTGCGAGAAGCAATTTGATCTGATTAGCATAAAAGCGACTGGGGAATTTTATGCGCTGGCATAACATTCTCGAGCGATTCAACGACTTCATCTTGATATTGAAATTGATGGAGGCGCATGGTCTCTACCTCACGGTTCTAGAGGACTTGACATATGGCACTCTTTTATCATTCCTCGAAAAAAAAAACACATCTCTGACGTTTTACGACCAGGAACATAAAAACCCTTGTTTGTTGTGGGGGGTTTTCCCATCCATTAATTTTTATCGCTAATTTTTTTTCGCTGAAATTTATTTTTCTTGGAATCCATAGTAGCTGGCTAGAAACAGGTTCCCAGCAATCAAGGTGCGGCATCTCATTCGGGAAGCATCTATCTTTTTTTTACCGGCATGTTTTGATGACACCGTGTTCATAAATCTATATTTATGTGCATGTAGAACTGTCGGAATATCGCCGGTACCGAACGAGCTTTTTCATTGTGGCCATTATAGGTTGGAAAACGGAGCTGAAAATGCAAGACGAAAGGAGGGTTTCATGATTTACTCCTCTCCAACTGGCATCGTTTGTTGGCCACTGCAACGGTTAAGTTATAGAGGAATTCGCGTTTCACCTAACCGGGGTCCGTTCGATCGACGGCAACACGGATACACGCAGGCCCGAGTGTGGTAATTGGATGCAAACAAGATTGATTGTTATTTTATGCGGAAATGCTGGAATTAAGTAATAATTCAGGTGGTAAAATGTGCGATGTTGTAAATTTGTTTTTGCTTCATCGTAGCTGCTCAATTATAACTAGTTGAGATTGATACTTTTGCAAAAACAGATTCCATGTTGTCAATAATTGGAGTACGATTGGTATTGGGTTTGGTTTACAATACACCGAGATCAAAATTTACTTAAAAACCCCACTAACATTTTCTGTCTTAACAAATCTATCTTAAAAATGACCAACAACCTGACATTTTTTGGATGCTGGGCTTAGCTCAAACAGATTGGTTAAGACATTTTATTAATTTTATCAAAGACATTTCATTAATTTTATCAAATTAAAACAATTGCAGTACACGAGCCTGAAATTTTCAGAGTAAAGAGCAATGATGATTATCTGAAAATAATTTGAATGAATTGTCAATGTTTGTAGCATTATTTTGAATTTCGTCCTGTTTATTTAAAAAACAGACATGTCTGCTTAAAAGTCTAACATTTCTGTCAAGAAATATATTTGAACAGATCCGTCTCAACATCTAACATATGGGTCTCCACTTGCCATATTCTTTGACAGTGACACAAATGTAATGACAGAAAATGCTAATGGAGACACCGGGTTAGATGAGCTGTAATTACGCAGAGAACCTATGATAACGTTTGGATCAAGCTAAGAAGAGCAGGAGGTATTGTTACCTGTCACGTCATATGATCCAACATATTAGACCAGTGGTTCCCAACCCTTTTGGGCTCGCGACCCCCTTTTTGAATCAGTAATGGCCCCGCGACCCCCTTGGAAAACTAATGTGATTGTGTTGCGATAAAAAATAAAGAAATACATCAATTTACGATCTTTTTGATTTAAAATATTACGACATGTTATGTTATAACCAGGGAAAAACACTCTCAGTGTGATTGCTGCGCCTGGATTTGGGACACTAGATTTGAAATTCGTAGCTGTGTTTGAGACAACGCCAATCTCATGTCATCTTCAACGTTCAGTCTGTTTCTTGTCTTCGTTTTGATTTGAAGTAGAGTTGGAAATCCGCTTTCACAAAGGTATGTTGACACGAATGGGATTAGGATCTTCAATGCCTCCATGGAAACTTTGGGGTACGAGCCATACATAGCACACCAGAACTGGCTCAGTTCCTTTTCATGAAACAAATCGTGAGACGAAGAATAGTTTTTCAGGTCCAAGTATTCATCCTGTATCTCATCTGGAAGGCTAGCCACATCCAATGAAGATGAAAACGGGTTGCGCACTAAAGCAGCTACTTCTTGCTTCAACTCGGGGAAATACTTCTCAAATTGCTGCTCCAGTGAATCCAAATGTGCAATAATTTCTGCTTGGAGAGCCGAAGTCAGCTCGCTTGCTCCTTTATCGGTCATATTGCACAGACGATCAAACATGGCAACATTTCCCATCTTAACTTTTCGGCGCCAATTTTTTAGTTTTTCCGCGAATGCATGAAGATGATCTTGGAAGTGAACAAGATTGGCTTGTTTGCCCTGAAGTTTCAAATTCAGCAAATTCAGATGCTCAAAAACATCAGCTAAGTAAGCGAGACGCTTCTGAACGTCTCCTTCATTAAAATGTGCAAGGAAATCATTTTTCCCTTGAGCTTTCAAAACCGTTTGGATCTCATCCTTCAACTCTAAAACACGGTTGAGTACATTGCCCTTCGACAACCAGCGTACGGAAGTGTAGAAAAGAAGAACCTCATAATCTGAGTTCATTTCCCTGCAGAGTTCCTTGAATAAACGTGTATTCAGGGCTCCAGACTTAACATAGTTAACAATCATTATGACCAATTCCATTACTTTCAATACCCCTACCGGCAACATTCTTGCTGGCAAGAGCATATCTATGGATCATGCAATGGACCCCTGCGGCATGTGGGGCAAGCTCCTTGATCTTCTTCTGAAATCCAGATTTCTTGCCAAGCATTGCAGGAGCTCCATCGGTGTAAACCCCACAAAGTCACCAGATTCAAAAAAACGCCTTGATTTTAGCCATGATATCATCACTTTTGGTAGTAGTTTCCAAGTCACAACAGAAAAGAAACTCCTCCTTTAAATCGCCAGCAGAGCATACGTACTTCACAAACACCAACAGCTGCGCACAGGAACTGACGTGCGCGGATTCATCGAGTTGAATTGCGAATAAAGGAGATTGTTTTATTTCTTCCAGAACTTGCTCTTTCACGTCTTCGGACATATGGGCAATTCGTCTTTAAGGTTGAAGACTTCGTAATTATTTTTCGAAATCAATGATTGCATTGTCCTTGTATTGGTAAATCTATTTGAACATATGTGTGAGAAAATGAAAATCAAAATCTTGTCTTAAGCTTACCACTACACGTGTATCCGTGTTTGAGACATGTGTTTTCGTGGGAAGTATTGAAATTTCCTGCAATATCTGTTTATTTTAATAACTCACGAGGTTAAATTCCTTGCGCATCGCTTTTCGATAAATGAGTTTTCATGTCACATCTGCTGAATTCAATAATAAAATTTAACATGGATTACATTAGTCTATTGTACAAACCATCGGGTATACAACAAAAGAAATTATGATATTGGTCAATGAAAATATTCGTTAAATTAAAATCGTATCCAGTTACATTCTTTACGTGCTGTTCCGACAATATGATTGTTCTTTTGGATGTAAGTAAAATCAAATTACATTTTTTTTTCAAACGTCTTGTCTGTAGAATCAATCACATCAGCTGTGAAGCTTGAGTATGAGAGTATGCTCCCTTTGGCAAACTCTTTAATCTCTGCCGTTGTTATCATCGTCTTAATTTTTCTCCTAGATTCTTCGGAAAGCTAGAATGCTATTTCTCCGTAGTCTCTTTACTCAAACGTCGATTTGGCTGCCTTTCTGCAGAAGTCCGGCCGAAGAGGGTTTTTTTCTTGTACTAATTTTATTTGTTCGCGATCAGCAACAAACTGGCTCAGTAAAGCTCCAGGACCACACCCAGCATACCGTGGCATATATTTGTTATGCCAGCTGTATTCTTCACAATTTCGGGTTGGAAATTTTCTCGATTTCCTTAGGCATAGAGTATTACTGTGCTTATCAAACAATATACAAATTCATGAATTGTGTTGGTATCGAATGTTCTTAATTAACAACTGTGAACGTGCATCAACATAAAGTTGTGTGTAGGCAATAAGCGAATTGTGAAAGCAATAAGCTTGAGAAATTAAGGAAGAAGGAAAAGGTCTGAGAAAAGCATCGAAAATTTTCAAATTTTCAGCCAAAAATATTGATAATTGACAATGTTACAGAAGGTTGAACATGGCGTTTTTTGGAAGCAAAATTTTGCTATATATATATATATATATATATATATATATATATATATATATATATATATATATATATATATATATATATATATATATATATATATATATATATATATATATATATATATATATATATATATATATATATATATATATATATATATATATATATATATATATATATATATATATATATATATATATATATATATATATATATATATATATATATATATATATATATATATATATATATATATATATATATATATATATATATATATATATATATATATATATATATATATATATATATATATAAAAAAAAATGTTTTTATGTATTTATATATATATTTCTATACATAAATATACATTTTCAATAGTTTACTATTGTTAAACGATAATTTTTGATTGACTTGATACCTGAGAAAATTTCCTACCGATTGATTTAAACATTTTGAAAATCTATTGAACATTAACTAAGTTATAAGCTGTAATACGTAGTCTTTTTAAAAGACAAAAATGATCCAAATAGACAGACGGATAAGCTTTAAAAACTGCCCGCATAACGAAAAACAATTTGCTATATAGTCAAAACTATATTTCGAATGTACGATATATTTTTACATTTTATGTTATTGTTATCAAATAGTTTAATCTCGTTTCCGCCATACAACCTCTACATTGACACATATTGTTAATGTACATCATATTGTCATAGAAAGGTTTTTTATTGTCTGCACTCGGTCTGGATTATATATCAACTTTTTGGCATAGAGTACAGCAAAAATTTTGTGCATGCAAATTGCCATTTTTTATGGTAACCTAACCGTCTATTCTGCATATTGGTATTTGGCCTTTTATTATCTGACATATTGTTAAAACTATATAGGAGATTGTTAGTTTATAGTTGTCAACTATAAGGGAAAGTGTCGTAACAATAACGGAAACGGTCGTCAACAATAAGGGAAATAAATAGTCTAGGAATGGTTTGTGATTATGCGGTTGTTTATCCATTAATGCATTAAAAGCATGTTAACCCATTTATAGCATGTGATAATCACACTATTAAAACTCATTCATGAATGAATTCATTCTCTAGTTGCGTATCTCTAAAATAACACTGGCTTAAAGCTAACAGAGGAATATTTGTGAGATCTGAAATCCACTGATCCTTAACATACTGGCTCGTTTCGACGGTGGATTCCATCACCGGTAGTCGATTATCGTATTCCGTTTCGCCGGAAAAGTCTGATGAGATGAAATTTGCATTCAAATAACAACAATTTTTCCACTCATCAGATTCAACGGTAGAAAAACATTTGAAAAGTTGTTCGCTAAATAATTCCCCAGTTGGTAATGGTGAACAATTCCATTTAATATTTTCATCTTCACGTTCTTAATAACAATCACTACACACTGGATCTTCGACAAACAGAACACTTTGATCCGTCGATGAGTGTCGAATATCGATCCAGCGATAAATATTCTTCCTGATCACTACCGCTCAATTGTTCCTGCGCAAACCGCTTCGTTGCTTCGCGAATTAACGCCGCCCGTTGTGCTTTCCTTTTCTGCGGCATTACTACTCACCGGCATTAATTTCAATTATTGATAAAGTTACGCTCGGTCTGTGCAAAGATTGTTTACAAATTGATAGGAGGAAACTGGGCGGAGCGAAAATATCAGCTGACGAGCATAGTTGCCAACTCAGGGAAGAATATTATTTCTTTCAAAATTGTTGCTCATGGTAGATTATGTTATACAGCAAATTAGCGAATATTTTGCTTCCAACTTAATAAATATATCATAAGACATCGAAAAACATCTGAAACAACATGTTTTTTACAGATGTATCTCAGTTTTTGGACATGCCAAAACCCATCAGTTAAAAATATCAAGATATAAATCTGGCAACTGTCGATGATCGATGATTCTTTGGCTCGCTTGAAGCGTAGTGTGTGTGCTGTCGAAAGTGTGGCTTATATTGTTGAGAATCTCGAAGTTGCAATGCGCTCAAATGGATTGTGAATTTTTACTTGGGGCGCGAGTGATTTTACGAGTTGCGCTGTTCTGCTACATTGACAATACAGTGGCCTGGCTTGTTTCTCGTTTGGAAATTTCGGAAGCAGTTTTCTCATTTAAAAGTGCTTGAAGGAACAAAAAGTGAATTTTCTTAGGAAGAAAAATCCAGCACGAGAGCTGTGAATCACTTTAAAAGCTGTGAAAATGTGGAAATCAACCAGAATGATTTATGGAAAAATTAGGTGATGGGTCCTTGTAATAGTGTTAGTTTAAGAAGCAAATGGCGAGTTTGTGTTGGTGTATTGTGTTAGCGAACCAGGTTTTTACAAACTACCAGATTAAAGTGAATTCATAATGTATTATTTGCTAAAATGTGTTTTAAAAAGTGGGAAAAAAACAATTCTACTCAGTGAACGTGCTCAGAAAAATGTAAGTCATGATATATTGCCGGAAATGGCTAAAAAGGAATTTTGACAGGAAGAAGAAGAAAAAGAAGCAGACAATCATCATCATTGCCCAAATTAATTACGACTTCTTCAACCTTAAGAGTCTCTTGAGATGTAGCTACGCACAACATAATAGAAAAATTGTATTTGTATTTTCATTCATTTCATACTGACATTACTCGGTTCAATTTCACAACAAAAAACGAAGAAAAGAAAAAATGTACATTTGAAAATCAAATGTGTTACTAATGTTTTTACCCGTAATGTAGGACTGTAGACTTGGAAAATCGCCATGTTGGTTTTTGTGAATACCATAAAGGGCGATACTGTCAAAATTTGGTCAATATCAACTTGACGTATTTCTTTCAATTTTGCATTTAAAAAACCTGAACACCCCTCATTTTGAAGGTGTGTGTGTGTAGAATGTTGCTCCTATTTTGATTTTGGAATTCACTCTTCAGTTGTCAAAATGCCGTCCAAGCAAGAAGAGCAGCGTATCAAAATTTTGCTCGCGCATCGCGAAAATCCGAGCTACTCGCACGCAAAGTTGGCAAAATCGCTAAAAGTTGCCAAATCAACCGTTACAAATGTAATTAAAGTGTTTGGGGAACGTTTGTCGACAGCCAGGAAGTCTGGATCGGGGGGAAATCGAAAACCGGAAGCCGCTGAGACGACAAAGAGAGTTACCGGTAGTTTCAAGCGAAACCCTAACCTATCTCTCCGAGATGCCGCAAATAAGCTGGGTGTATCGTCTACAACCGTGCATCGAGCCAAAAAACGAGCCGGACTATCGACTTACAAGAAGGTAGTGACTCCAAATCGCGATGATAAACAAAATACGACGGCCAAAGCGCGATCCCGGAGGCTGTACACGACGATGCTGACGAAGTTTGACTGCGTGGTAATGGACGACGAAACCTACGTCAAAGCCTACTACAAGCAGCTTCCGGGACAGGAGTTTTATACGGCAAAAGGAAGGGGAAAGGTAGCAGATATTTTCAAGCACACGAAACTGTCAAAGTTCGCAAAGAAATATCTGGTTTGGCAAGCCATCTGTACCTGTGGCTTGAAAAGCAGCATTTTCATAGCTTCCGGGACTGTCAACCAAGAAATTTACGTGAAAGAGTGTTTGAATAAACGTCTGCTGCCTTTCCTGAAGAAACACGGTTGTTCCGTACTGTTTTGGCCGGATTTGGCATCTTGCCATTACGGTAAAAAGGCCATGGAGTGGTACGCCGCCAACAACGTGCAGGTGGTTCCCAAGGACAAGAACCCTCCCAACACGCCAGAGCTCCGCCCAATTGAGAAATACTGGGCTATTGTCAAGCGGAACCTAAAGAAGACCAAAAAAACTGCTAAGGACGAGCAGCAGTTCAAGGCAAACTGGCTTTCTGCGGCGAAGAAGGTGGACAAGGTGGCTGTACAAAATCTGATGGCAGGGGTCAAGCGTAAGGCCCGGCAATTCGGATTTGGAAAAGCGGAAGCCTAACTGAATATTTTTCCTGAATTTTATACTAATTGAACTTGAAAAAGAAATTTAATTTGATTTTTTAAATAAACGATTTCACCGATTTACACGCGTTTTCCCTTGACCAAATTTTGACCGTATCACCCTTTAAAGCAATCTCACTAAAATTCAATCATTTATTCGGGGTACCTTCTACGTTTTTTGATCAAATCAATGACGCATGAAATAAGGGAAGGTAAAACGGAAAGTTTCACTGCGAACCTTGAGCCGCATATACAATTTTGATACAACTTTCATGCGTAAAGCACTTTTAATTTCCTATTTGAAAAAGTTATAAACAATCATCTTTAACCCTTAAAGGTGCAGGACGGACCTTTAATTTTGAAAACGCTATATCTCAATGATGCCTTAACCTTTCCAGCTGAAACTTTCACTAAAATTAAGGGGAATAGTAGTCCTAAATACATGTACTCCCCTCCAACCCATCCCCCCTTCTTTTCGTGGCTGAAACTAGGTGGCTTTGAGGGTATTTTTCAATATGATATTGAAATTGTTTTTGTTTTTCACTTTTGTTATGAACGGTTTTGTGGTAAGTTTTTAGTTTTTAACACAAATTTCACATGAAAAGTAAAAAAAATGGGTATATACATATTTTTCAGGATGTTCTAGGTCGTCCAAACTCTCCTGGAATGTTGATCATGGACTATGCCGCTATGACACCTGAGCATAGGACCTACATACATGAAACATGTCCAACAATGTTCAGGAAGAGTGAAATTATTATTTGTCATCCATCTCCATTCATATCAGTCGTTCAAGTCTCTTCAAATTGTCCGGGAGTTCACGTCAAATGATCTACTAGATCAACCATGACTGGGCTATTGTCCTTAGCAACGCAGCATACCCAAGCAGACTTAAAGAAACTTTTCGAAGGGGTTATAATGTATTTCCCTCCATATAAGATGTTCTAAGTCCTCCAAATTGTGCTGGAGTTTAGATAGTTCGTTGCCATTAGTTCAACCAAGGCTAATGTAATGCTTTACTAGATCAACCATGACTGGGCTATTGTCCTTAGCAACGCAGCATACCCAAGCAGACTTAAAAAAGCTTTTCGAAGGGGTTATAATGTATTTCCCTCCATATAAGATGTTCTAGGTCCTCCAAATTGTGCTGGAGTTTAGATAGTTCGTTGCCATTAGTTCAACCAAGGCTAATGTAATGCTCCTTACATTGTATAATGTCTTCACTGATTTATAGTACCAATGCACATCGTTTTCGACCCATTCCCATTTAAATTTGTTGTTCTAGGTGCTCCACGTCGTCATGGAGTTCAGGTCATATAATCTATGGAATCAACCACAGCTATAATATAGTTCTTATGGAAGAAGCATTCTCAAACAGACTCACGGAGGCTGTGTGCATAAAAAGCAATCTACTTTTCTGCCTATCAGATATCCTATGTTCTCCAAATCATCCTGGAGTTTTGGTCAAATGATTTTTTTACTAGATCAACCATGACTGGGCTATTGTCCTTAGCAACGCAGCATACCCAAGCAGACTTAAAAAAGCTTTTCGAAGGGGTTATAATGTATTTCCCTCCATATAAGATGTTCTAGGTCCTCCAAATTGTGCTGGAGTTTAGATAGTTCGTTGCCATTAGTTCAACCAAGGCTAATGTAATGCTCCTTACATTGTATAATGTCTTCACTGATTTATAGTACCAATGCGCATCGTTTTCGACCCATTCCCATTTAAATTTGTTGTTCTAGGTGCTCCACGTCGTCATGGAGTTCAGGTCATAAAATCTATGGAATCAACCACAGCTATAATATAGTTCTTATGGAAGAAGCATTCTCAAACAGACTCACGGAGGCTGTGTGCATAAAAAGCAATCTACTTTTCTGCCTATCAGATATCCTATGTTCTCCAAATCATCCTGGAGTTTTGGTCAAATGATCTACTAGATCAACCATGACTGGGCTATTGTCCTTAGCAACGCAGCATACCCAAGCAGACTTAAAAAAGCTTTTCGAATGGGTTATAATGTATTTCCCTCCATATAAGATGTTCTAGGTCCTCCAAATTGTGGTGGAGTTTAGATAGTTTGTTACCATTAGTTCAACCAAGACTAATGTAATGCCACTAACATTGCTGACATACACAAAATGTAATAAGCCTTTCGTCATTAATGTTGAAATTGATGGAGAAACTGATTGATGACTATATTAAATCAAAATACTTAGATTCGATTCCACTAAATAAATACCAGTTTGCATACCAACAAGAAAAAACCAACAACAGCAGCACTTCATACACTCGTAAAAAAAATTGAAAAGACATTTGAAAGCAAAGAGATGTTATTAGCAGCATTTCTTGATATTGAAGGAGCATTTGATAATGCATCCCATAACTCCATGATAAAGCGCAATTTCGATAAAACTATTGTTGGTTGGATTTACATTGAGAAGAACATATAGTGTTTTAGTGCACAGGTTTTTCGGGTTTCCTTTGTGCCCCGTGTACCCTTGAATGGAGTGAAAAAATTACGTCGAAGTTCGGTCTCGCACGGTTTGTTGAAAAGTGTCCAAAATTCGCGTGAAATCCGTCCTGCCAAGGGCCACAAACGTGATTACCCGTCGCAGAATCCGGTGGCGAACATTGTGTTTGTGCCGCTAAAAAAATGACCATAGAGTGCAAGAATGTGCTTGTTTGCGAAGTAGTTTCCCCTGACAATGATGGCTGCCATCTAAACGTGGGTATTGGTGCAAGTGAGAAGTGACTGGGTGTTTCTCTTTTCTGTTTCTGATTCCTCATCACGGAGGGTGATGGATAGCAGAATAATGCTGGATTTAGCATGTTCCGTAGACTCCTGAATAATTTAGACGAAAAATGTAATTTAAATTTTTATCCCATTTAGTATTTAGTAGCTACATATTAATGGTAAGTAAAATTCAAGCCAAAAAAAAAAATATATTGTGAATCATTAAATACACGTCAATCAAGCATTACATAGGTGCCTCAGTTCCTTCCTGCCACAACGTCCCACAATCTCTGACCTCCCACTCCGAGCTCCGCCCATCGAAAGATGGGGATATGAACAGACTTCTTAAACGACCTAAGTAGGAAGACAGTCGAGGAATGAAGAAAGTATGGGTTTACATCAAAAAACGGTTGATTGAAAGTTTGCAGTATGTCACTAAGGCTAGGAGCGGGCATTTGCGTATGGATTGTGTACAAGAAGTTTAATAGTTATTCTCAATCCCAAAATTTGATGGCAATCGGAATGAAAACTTTTTGCGAATCAATTTTGTTAAATCGGGACACCTATTGGAGTCGCGGTAGAGCTGTCACCTTCTAATCCCCGGATTTAAGCTTTTTGCAACTGTAAACAGCAAATATGAAACAGTTGCAGGAAGATTCTATCCTTAATACCGCTGCCAGACAGTGGGAATTAGATTGTAAACACACACACAACTTGATGAAAGCTTGGATTTTACGCTCCGGAAGTGACACATACTCTGAAGTACGATTCTACTGATGAAATTAAAGCATTTTAAATTCTCATAATATATCATTAACGTACCTCTCAGTTTTTGTAAGCTTTCGCTATCCAATTTAACCTTCAGTACTTCCTTATTCTTCGAGTTTTCGTGGACTGGATTCCGCGAAGTTTTTTTTTTTATTTTTCGAACAGCGCACTTTTAACTACACAAAGTGAGTCGGGAAAATGCTGAGATATTTTTTTTCCCATTAATGGGCAGAAAAATACCCATCTTTAGGTCTCTCATTGAATATAAAAAATGGGTCTTTAGTAAAGTCTGTATCCGCAGTAATCCGGACACCTCAAAACATGAATAAAACATAAATTTCGCATTATGTTTCCATCGTAGTTGTTTATTTCAGATTCATGGGATGTGTTTTAACAATTCGTGAAGACAAAACAAAGTTATTTGGTATTTGCATAAAATTTTCGAACTTTGCGCTTAACTCCGTCCATTAGGGTTTGTACAGACTCTTCAGAAATCGTAGAAGCCGCCTTTGTCCAAATTTGCTGGAAGTGTTTGATGTCTTTGATTCCTTGCTTCTTTCCAGAAAGCTTCCGCTTCATCAGAGCCCAATATCTCTCGATTGGTCGTAGCTCTGGGCAATTTGGCGGGTTTGAGGTTTTAGGTACAATGTTCACTTGATTTGTTTGGTACCACTCCATCACAGTTTTAGCATAGTGGCATGATGCCAAATCGGGCCAGAACAAAGGTTTTTCTTTGTGACTTATGATGACGGGTAGCAATCGCTTCTGCAGACACTCTTTCTGATAGATCTCCTTGTTGATTGTGCCTGTAGTGTCGAAAAATTTACTTTTTTTGCCACACGTGCAAATTGCTTGCCACACAAGGTATTTTTTGGGAAATTTCGATGCCTTCTTCGTTCTGAAATGCTCAGCTGTAGCATTTCTGGCCATAGCAGAATAAAAAGCCAGCCCTGGAAGCTGCTTGAAATCCTCCAGGACATAAGTTTCGTCGTCCATAACAACGCATGAAAACTTCGTCAAATATTCGCAGCACAAACGTCGAGCCCGTGATTTTGCTGCCAAGTTCTGTTTTTCGTTGCGATTTGGAACTGTTTTTACTTTATACGATTTAAGTCCCAAACGTTGTTTTGATTTTTGGACAAAACCAGCCGAAATCCCTATTTTACGAACCACCGTTCGAATGGAGAGATTTGGGTTTTTCGTTAATATCCTTTTCACCTTTCGGTCCATGACAGGATCAGCGCGTCCAATGTTTTTGTCACTTCTCGGTTTCCTCTCCACCGTCAAACGTTCCGAAAATCATTTGAACACATCATGAACAGTGGATTTAGACAAATCCAATGTTTTTGCAAGGTCCCGTATTGACAAGTCAGGATTTGCCGTACGCCCGTACAAAACTCGCTCGCGCACTTGTTTTTCTTTCGTCGCCATCTTGAATACTAAACATGAAATGTAAACATCAATCATAGTCTTTTTCATCATAGACTCTTAGCTATACCACAGTGAAATTTTTCATTCCTACGTGCATTTATTTCAAAAGTTACAATGATTTGAAGCTGTCCGGATTAATGTGGATACAGACCTTATGCATTATTTTGATTTTAAATGTACCCATTTTTTGACACCTTCATATACTATTAACATTATAATATAATGATGACATTTCGCATTGCTGAAAAAATCAGTAATTTTATAATGCTGAAATGATTACTGAAAATTTAGCTAGGCAAAATTCAGCAAAATGTTGCTGATTTTCAGCGAAAAAAAAATGGTGTGAAGGTCAAATTAGTACAACTCGCCGAGAAATTCCATGTTAAACACTCCTCCTCTCCCGTTACATTTTTTTAGTTTTCAAAACCTCCCACCCCCCTTAAAGCATGACATACTTAATGGATGTTCCCTTAGCTAACTCCACAACAATAATATTCAAAACTCCAGTACCCATCTGTAAGCTAGCACGTGTGTAAACGATTACGTCGTAATGAGAGCTCATAGCCAAATCGCACTTCACGCCACCTACAAAGTTTAATTGCCAAAAAAGCTGCACCATTTTACCCGCCACTGTCTGCGAGATCGAAACGGAAGGCACTAATTAATGTGCTTACGGAATGGAAACAAATGACTACCCTCATGACGACGAGACGACTGATGATGGCAAAGAGCAAAAGCGGAACAATATTCTGGATTATGACACTAGTAACTAGTGCGTACTGCCACAGTCTATCCGAGGTTGCGTTTGTCCTTTCCGTCTCTGTGCTTATAGTGGCTCCTATTTCGGTTCGCCCCGGTTTCAACATCCGATTGTTAACTTCCAACTTGGTTTTTGGTAGCAGCCATTAAACAGTGCCCGAACAAATCGGTGTGGGTGGTAACAAGCGGATCGTCGTCGTCGTCACAGTCGGAAATTTACAGTCCATGTGCGATGAAAGTTATTCTGCAATTAGTTTTAACTGTAATACCGAGCTTTATCCGGACCGAAGCAATCGTACTCGCCGGCCGGACGATTGACGAGGATGGTTTATCGAAGAGATTGGAACCGGCTGGCAACAGAAGGTATCGCATGTCCAGTTACGAGCGGGATTTAGTGGTAAAATTTGCTAATGTGGATTAGCTTTAAATCTTCGAGTTATGTGACTACAGTGCCGAACAGAAGAGAATTTAGAGCCGTACACTCTACACACCTTTGTACTTTCGAAAATTGGTTTTGCAGATAGACGCAATAGAAGCTGCAGATTACCCAGCCGAGATCCACGTGGTCACAACGAAGGATGGCTACATTCTCAAATTGCATCGCATTCCGGATCCGGCCCTTCAAAAGGACGCAGACTATTCGGCAGAACAATTGGCTTCGTCTTCGTCGAACAGCGAGCAGAACGGTTTCCGAGGTGTTGTGCTGCTAATGCACGGACTGTTCTCCTCAGCGGCTGATTTTGTCATAACTGGACCGGAAAACGGGCTTGCCTTTGTGCTGGCCGACGCCGGCTACGACGTGTGGATGGGCAATGCTCGCGGTACGCGCTTTTCACGAAAGAACCTCAACATCAGCCCGAAGGATCCTGCTTTCTGGGATTTCAGGTAGGTGCCGTAACGTCGTTTAATTGATGAGACCTTTCTTCAAAGTAAAACAATTGATGTTGAATACAACGAAATTTCATTCACTATTGAAAAAACTTGTTACATTTTCGGGAGTAATGTATAGAAATTATAAAATGTTAATTATAAATGTAATTTAAAATGGCCAGATAACTTCCTTTAAGCCCAGATTTTGAGTTTTTTTTTTTTAATAATCGTTTATTTGTACAGGCTCAATCGAATCAACTTTACAGAGCCAAATTTTCATATAAATATACATCATTTATCTTAAAACTAAAGTTAGGAGGATAGAGCCGATTACTCGCGGCCGTCTCGAGGTTAATAGGAATTTCAAATTACGGATGGGAAGGAGGATGGGGGGAATTTAAAGTATGGATTACATAACACATTAAATTTAAATTCTAAATTATCTAAAAACTTATAACTATACAATTTATGGTTTTCTTTTGACTTGAACATTTTTTGAAAAAGAAAAAAAACACACATACACACATACACCCATAAAAAAAACTAAACTAACTACAATCTAAGGCTAATGTTAGTCAAAAACACATAAATGAGTTTCATGTACTCCAAATCACGTACAGCCAAAATATCTCGAATTGGCACTTTGGGTTGTCTACCTCGAGCCCGAAGGGAATCACAAAGCTCCGATCTGACTCCACGATGCTCAACACAAGACCAAATAATGTGATCTGCGTCCTGATAGCCTTGTCCACACTCACACAGATTGCTGTCGCTTAGCCCAACCCGGTATAAATGAGCGTTCAAAGAATAATGATTGGACATGAGGCGAGACATGACACGAATGAAGTCTCGACCCACATCCATCCACCTAAACCAGGATTTCTTCGACACCTTTGGGATGATAGAATGTTGCCATCGTCCCAAATCTCCTTTACTCCATTTATACTGCCAGCTGACGAGTGACTGTTGACGAAAAATAGGAAAAAAAATCGTTGAAGGCGATTTGTCGATCACAAATATCGCCTTCCATAGCGCCCACCTTTGCAAGCGTGTCCGCTTTCTCATTGCCCGCAATTGAACAATGAGATGGGACCCATACAAAGGTGATGATAAAATAACGCGAAGATAAAGCACTTAGAAGCTCCTGTATTTTCATGAGAAAATACGAGGAGTGCTTTACCGGCCTCAATGAGCGAATAGCCTCTATAGAACTGAGACTATCCGTGAAAATGAAGTACTGATCCGGTGTTAATGAGGCAACAATTTTTAGCGTAGATTTTGAGTTAAAATTTATCATTTTTTTTGGAATATCGGAAATTTAATTGTGTATAAACTTCTTTAAATGTACTTTCTAGAATTATTTTTGTATGCATTAGACTAAATTCAGACGACCACTCAGAAATGTAAATAATATTTAAAGGTAGGGGTAGGGAACGGCTTAATCAGGGGTCACTATTTTAATCAGTTGTTAGGAAATAGGTCTCTAACTCCTTCATTTTCCAAATTATTTTACTTTTAATGATACGATCGTAAGCTTTATCTATTGGGCCAATGATTCGATGTATGAATCATGATTGATTACCATTTATTACTGTCATTTTGAAGATTTAAAATACATAATCTAGAAGACCATCAGTTTCTTACCCGCTGAAGAAGTTCGCTCAAATGCTGGCTTTGTGTATTTTGCATTTAATCGCGTGTACCGGAGAGCATGTTTCATCAGCTCTCTCTCACAACTAGGCTTGTTGCCAGAATGTGATGTTGAACATTGAGTTAAATTTATTACATATTTAGATAATCTGAAATCGCTATTTATTTCATATTTCTTCCAGTCATTGGAGGTTTATCTATGCTTATGATTATATTGTCCATCTGGCACTATCATTTGCAAAAAAAAATGTTTTGGAGCTGTCCAATAGTACCCAACTATAAATAATACTTCGCCGTTAAGCGACATCTATGGCATCACTGTTGCTTTTAAGAGAGCCAATGTTTCCACTCTTCTTTGTTAACCATGGATATAGCGCACCGGTAATGTAACGTGAAGCATGCTGTCTCTTACATTTGTTTGTTTTTAAACGAAGCATCCCGTCTGTGGTCACAGTCGCTTTGGCTAACATTTGCGTGAGAGTAAATGAAATAAGAAATACACATTGTCAATCTAAAGATCAATGACAAACTAAAAGTTTGGTCGTGTACACTCAGAAAAAAAATCTAAACTAACTAGTTTAAAGTTCACTCTAAATCGATATTCGCCTGGTTGACGCTTAGCTCCGTATCAACAGCAACAATACTCACTTAAACTTGAAATATAAGGGGCGTAGTATAATGTTGAAATATATGTGCGTAGTTTAAACGAGATTTTTTAGAAACCCAGAATAAATAGTTTTCCCGCCCTGGATTTGTTTTTGTTTTGTAAAACTAACCTGAAAATTAATGAAACCGATCCTTATTAAATCTGTCGGTGGGAATAAAAACCGTACAATCGAACACTTTCTGGTCGAGTGGATGTTTTTGGGGTGGAAATGTGGAACTTGTGCAGACATTTAACCAATCGAAGCTCTTTTTCTTCGTGGTAATATTTCGTTTCATATGACGTTGTACCAAGAGAAAAGAGAGATCCGATTTACTGCCATCGAGTAAATCGAACATCGAAAGCTGTTGTTTGGGGGTTTCAGATCACTGATTCGAAAAGGCAGAATTGAGGACAAAATTCACAGATACGCCCCGAAAGCGCATTGATTTTGGAGAAAAATATCACACCGAACACAACAAGCAATTTTTATTTATTTATTTATTTATTTAATCAACTTAGTTCAATATTGTCTACATGATACAAACTTAAAACTAAATAAAACGAGCATTACGAATACGAGCCAAAAAGTGAGCTGAAGATTCCCCAAATTCAAACAATTCTTCGACAGTCGTAAACGCTCGTATCATAGCTGTTAGAGGTTCGTTGTTTCCAAACGCTGCTCGATGGAATCGGGGTTGGAGGAGAGTACCACTCCGTAATGCTCTCGGAGGAACTCGGATGTTCAGTTTAGAGAGAAGCTTCGAGCAGTCGATCTCTCCATTCAAAAGTTTAGCAACAAAAACCGCTTGTTGATTTTTCCGTCGGCGTTCCAAGGTATGCAATTGCAGCAGATTGCAGCGATCTGAATACGGCGGGAGATTTTGCGGATCACGCCATGGTAGATTACGCAATGCCATCCGGATAAACCTGCGCTGTATTGTTTCAATCCTCAAGCTCCAAGTCAATTGATGAGGAAGCCAGACCAAGGCGGCATTTTCTAGGATCGGTCGTACCAGTGAGCAATAGAGAGCTTTCAGGCAGTACGGGTCAGTGAAGTCTCTTGAGATTTTTGACACAAACCCTAGCTGGCGATTAGCCTTAGAGATCACAGCAGAGCGGTGGAGGTTAAACGATAATTTATGATCCAGTAGAACACCTAAATCGCTGAACTGGTCGGTTCTATGTAGAACGACGCCATGGATGGTATAGTCGTAAACAATCGGCTGCTTGATGCGGTAATACGACATAACCATACACTTTGGAATGCTGATCATAAGTTTATTCCGACGGCACCAATCAGTGAATCGAACCAATAATGCTTGAAGACGAGTACAATCCTCGGCAGTCCGTACCACAAAAAACAACTTTAGATCATCATACGCATACGCAAGCCTGCAGCCATCTCCTAGTAGAAGCAATACGTCGTTGAAGTATAGAACAAACAGCAGCGGTCCAAGGTTGCTACCCTGAGGAACACCTGACGAGTTCGTAAAAAAAAACAGGAAGTACTTGTATCAAGTTTCACTCGCAGAGACCTGTCTGTTAAATAAGAGCACAGCCATGATGTCAATCTTTCCGATGTACCGAGTTTTGATAACTTCGCCAGCAGAATTTCGTGGTTGATTGTATCAAACGCTGCTTTTAGATCAGTACAGACGACATAGGCGTATCCAGAGGGGGGCAGGGTGGGGCCGTTGCCCCCCCCCCCCCCTAACTATTGATTTTATTTTTAGATTTTTAATGTTTGTTTAAATTTTTTATTATTTATTTTTAATGTTTGTGAGATTGTCCCTTTACCTCAATGAAAAAGCGCGAAGTCGCCTCGATTTTGTAATCAGTTGTAGCAAAAAAGCGCAAAAAGCGGACATCCATGAAAAAAATTTTTAAATAGTAAACCCAACCTAGCTAACCTAGCGTATCTAAAAAAATATCTCTAGAAATGTTATCTATGATTCAAGCATTGATTGGTTTTTTCCCGCTAGCTGAAAGTGGAAAAAGCTATGCTCAGTTCAATTTTCAGTTCTTGGCAATCAAAAAACGTAATATTTTAACCATTGTTATAGCTTTCGGAAGTCAAATAACACCAGATTGAGAAACATAATTCATAATCCATAGTTAGAAAGTGTATCAACGGAAAATGTATATTTGAACTATTCATGATATGGGCCAAACCGATCAATGTTACTCCGCTGATCAATAATATCCCGTTTTACGGTACTGTAGTTTCGTATTATTGAGAATTTATGTTAATCATATCTTACAGTTTGATTCAGTATTTTGAAATATTGTTTCTGTATCCAAGAGATATTAATGGAGCACATGCTACGATAAAATCCAGGTGAAACGAGACGAATCGTATCCGATTTTCAGACCAGTAATTTGATAAGCGTGTGAGAAAGCAAGACAGCATGCTAATCAATGCGAGAAGTTGAAGTGGTCTTATCCTATTCAAAGATTTTATCCCGTTCTATAAGCATGAGCAAGATAATGAGCATGGTTGACAGCCCAAGGTTGCTACTCCGTTGCTGCCAGATCAGTTGTTATAACACAGAGAACCAACAGATGATGGTTGAGACTAGCATACATCCTCAATGTGTAAAAAATGGTCATCCCAAACTAAGTCAATCCTGGTGCCTGCTTCACCCGAATGCTTGTCAAGTAAGAAAAGGGTAGGAATGTGTCGACGTGATACTCGTTTTATTGGAAGCCGAGACCGCCTCTGCACTTTCACTGGGATGTTGGATAACAGGATTGGGTGGCAGCAGGATTCTTTTTGGTAAACGATAAGCTGAATTCACGCGGCGTTCAGTGAAATATTTAAATATTAGTACCGATTCCTGATTTGAACCTATTTAAACCAACAGTGAGGATGCTATTGGGGCCACTCACAAAGTGTGGTGGTGGTTTTTCATTGGAAAAACAAAAAGATTCTCTATAATGCTGGAAATCCGATTTGAACCGATTTAAACCATTAGTAAGGATGGTATTGGAGCCACTCACAAAAAGGTATAGTGGCTTACTTTCTCCAAGTGACACGGCGAGTATGGCAAACCCATATTGTGGATGAAAATTAATTGTGATCCTCACCACCGGTCCACCAGCCCGGCGAACCCCCTCATCTCACCATGAAGCATTTTTGTAGTTTTTTTTTCCATGCTCACTCGATCACTCGTATCGCTGAATTATAGATAACCGAAACAAAACGATACGCGCCATGCCCGATAACAAAATAGTGCGTAATTAAGCATCACAGCCGATGCTCGAAGCATACTCTTTTTCATAAACTTTCAATATTTACAACTGTATCAATCAAGTAGAGGCTTCTTAAGAACAATCTATGCTAATCCATTTAAATTTGCGATTGAGGGATTTGGTAAACATAAGAGTGCGTAGATGCATTTCGTGGCTTCTGGAAACTTTATGCTTCTATTGATGTCCTGGCTCATCCGTTTAGCACCAACCGGGGGAGACTGGTTCCTATATCCAATGATTTCATTATCTCCAATCTGCTCAACCAAACCCAATATATTGTGATATAGTGGACGGATTATTATAATTTGAGATAACTCAATGTAGACGTCTTCCAAATTTGACAGATCGACAGGCAGTTCACAACTGGAGACCCACCTGGTACCTCATAGCAAGATGCTTAGAGGCGGAAGATTCTAGAGCTACCTCCCTTCAAAAATTTTATCATTTTATAACAGATATGATTACCAAAGCCAACAGACAGCTCGGTTTCAAGTTTAAGATCTCCGGCGTGATCCCACCTGTCTGAAAGCATTGTTCTGCTCTCTCGTGCGTTCTATCCTGGAATTTGGAGCCTTGGTGGTGCCCCTATTAAATAATCTCGATTGCGAGGATTGAAGCTGTTCAAAGAAAATTTGTTCGTTATGCTCTCCGTCATCTGCCGAGGAATGATTCTGTCAACCTTCCTTCGTACCAGGATCGTTGCTCACACACTAATTCGATTCATGTCATCGCGCTTCAATGAACTCTACGCTCTGTTTGACTTCAACTGTTCCGCTGAATCCGTCACCGGATTCAGCGTAGTTGGATGGAAAGCCGCTAGTTCGGAAATGCTGACAAATACTACATACTGATTCCACGAAAGATTATTTTTAATTTTACTGACAAGTTTTGTGTGTATACTAGAATTAATTCTGTTTACTTGCTTTGTATTCCTTCTATTTTTGTTGATTAATGTAGTGTACGGTTTAGAGATAGGGGGTTTTTACGCCACATGGCTTTTCCCCATTACATTTCAATAAGATGTTTAATCAGTTGGAATTATATAAATAAATAAATAAATAAATACATTCTTACTTATAACAAAATATTCGTAGCATTTTGTATTGTTTTCGTACAATGAACGAGTGTGTGTTTCTGTGTCAATTAATGCTTCGTGCTTTTAACAGTTATGTAACAGCATTGTGGGATTGAATACGAAGGTAGTTTCTTGAAAAGTACAAATCAATTTCGGTGTAGAAAACAACGAATAGATTTGTTAGTTCTACATTCGATTTTGTAATAAAAACGAAATTTAATTTTCAGTGTGGGCGAGCGGGTTGCAAGGAAAAGTACATTTTCAGTAAAAACTGTTAGCAAACTCCGTGGTTGTCGTATACAAGAATCCAACATGACTGTAAAATGAATATTTTGACACATTTTAGTACCCGTAAGATTCCAGCATGGTTCCTAATTAATGGGGTTCGATTTTGAAACTTGGGGAAAATCGAGAGTTTTTAAAATCTTTTTTTTTTCATTCCAGATCAAGTCTTGAATAGTTTAATCTTGGTGCCAAAATCGGACGGGTATTGTAAAATACTTGGGGTGAGAGCTGAAAAGTTAAACCACCCGCCGTTCAGGTGGATTGTCACAAAATGAGGGCTCGATTCCCGCTCCATCCGACGGAACTCGATAATGTTCCTACTATATGGGTCCACCGGGCACTGTGTTGTCCGTTGTATAATGTTAAGTGTTCAGTCTGTGCAGCAACTGGTTGAAGCCGGTGTAATTCTCTCTCTCTCTCTTTCTCTCTCTCTCTCTTTAACTATCTCTCTTTCTCTCTCTCTCTCTCTTTAACTCTCTCTCTCTCTCTCTCTCTTCTCTCTCTCTGTCTCTAAAAAAAACTCAGTATCAATGTGATGAATATATGGCTAGGATGAATGCATCAACCTGTTCTTTCTAACATTCAACACTTTCAAATGTGCGCATCGTGACGTCATTATAGGATACGAAGCGAGGCTGAAATAGCTAGTAGATTTTTTCTGCCATGCCTGTCGTGCCTTGATATTGATTGATTTGTTTTGATAGGATGTCCGTTTTTTTTTTACAAAATCGTAGGAAACAAGAAAAGTTTTTGTATTTCATAATTTTTCCAAATCTTATCGATGTTTGATATTAGCGGCGCATTAAAAACAATATAAAAAAAAACCCCCGTTTGTACTTCGGTTTGACGTAGAGTGCTTGTTTTGCATTATAAACGGTGCCGGAAACGAAAAGTTCGTACTATTTGAAATAATGCAATGCTCAATTCCGTCGTGCTTCTGTGATTCTACAGGAATTCGGGTTTCTCGTCACCGGTGAATGCAATATAATACTATTCAACGAACTGCGAGTACAATGATAATATTTACAGATTTCCACGGGATCCAGTTCAGAGACTTCAATGACAATGGGCATTATCGTCGATATGCCACCTTATACCAGAAACATTCACAAACGGCGAAAACACTAGATCACAGCCCCGGATATGTTCAAGGCATTTCCGAGAACACCTGCAACCGATCCAGGGGCTAAACTTGAAAAGAAACAGAAAGTGTACGCGGCCACTCATTGGTTAAATTTGTATTAATTAAGCACTTTTCAGCTTCCGTTATGCTGGCGATATTAAGAACGTTGATCAGTTGTCCATAAATGAGTCTAGACAAGCTCTTCGGGTAGTTCAGAAGCAACTTAAATCATCCCAGCAGAACATTAAAAAAATCCAGCAGCGGAACCTGCGACTCAAAAAGAAGAATAAATCCTTGCAGGCTGTGATGAATGAGCTACAGGCCAGAGGACTAATATATGACAAAGGACAGTTAATGCTTCAGGTATTTTTAATTAATTTAATTAATGGACGAAATGGCCATCCGTCAAAACGTGCAATTCAGCACGTCGACTCGAAAAATTTATGGTGGCGTAGATTACGGAGGTATGCTACCTGGCAAAGAAGCGAATAGTGATGACGTAACGCCCGCAATGGAAGCCCTTGTATTCGTTGTAATGGGGATCGACGAAAACTTTAAAATACCTGTAGCGTACTTTTTCTCGGATGGACTTAACGCAGCTGATAAAAAAAATATTGTTTCAAATGTCCTCAACGCTTTGGAACAAGCGAAAGTA
Organism: Aedes koreicus; assembly: GCA_024533555.2. Lineage (NCBI taxonomy): Eukaryota > Metazoa > Arthropoda > Insecta > Diptera > Culicidae > Aedes > Aedes koreicus. The sequence goes on along the minus strand of JAHHFK020002019.1, from coordinate 365,184 downwards.
AAAGTCATCGGCTTCACGTTCGACGGAACTGGAGCAAATATTTCGACAGTAGAGTATTTTGGTTGCCACCTACGCATTAACAACCAACCTTTAGTCACTCATTTCAAGCACCCATCGGGAGATTATAACGTGTACGTTATACTTGATGGATGCCATATGATGAAGCTAGTAAGAAATCATTTTGCAACCCAAAAGTCCTTGCATACAATGCATGGAATAGCAGAGTGGTGTTATATCGAAAAACTCAATGCATTGCAAAACTTGAGAGTAGTATCGTTAGTTCCAAGACTTACAAATAAACATGTCTACTTCACGAATCAGAAGATGAAGGTCTCCTTAGCAGTGCAGACTTTAAGTAAATCTGTAGCTGATGCCTTGGAATCATTGCATGCTACCAACTCAGATTTTGCCGGTGTTCTACCTACAGTAGAGTTCATTTCTGTATTCAATAGTCTTTTTGATTTTTTGAACAGCAAAGATTTAAGTGCCCAAGGATTCAAACAACCGTTGACTGAGAACAATTTTGACAACTTTGAAGCACTATTAGAATATTTCGAAAACTACATTCGCAACATAAAACTGACTTCCGGTGAGGACATTTTGCGTAGTAAATGGAGAACGGGATCTCCAAATTTTTTTTTTTTTTTATCCCCAAAAAAAAATTTTAATTTCCCCCCCACCCATTTTACAAAAACACCCCCCCACATTTTTTTTTCCCCCAAACCGCCACAAAAACCCCCCCTTAACCCATTCATTGCTGCGTATAAACGCCTTTTAACTCATAATAACATTAGCCCGTCTGACAAAACAAATTGCCATGATTTCAAGGAGACCATAATGATAACTGCAAGTGAAGCGAAGAACATTAAAGGGCTATTCACATTAGGCCGGGCCGTGCCCGGGCCGGATTCGAAAAGCTTTTATTTCACGGCCGGTATGTTTTGTTTACTTCACACTGTACCGGGATTGTTCCGGGATTCTATGATGTAGATTTCACGCAAACATCAACGGATCTCAGTTGTTTTTGTTTTTGTTGTTGCAGCGTTTACTCGCACATAGGGAAGATGTACCTATATTAATCTCATCACTTTGCAATTCATCCTACTTGAAATAAAACGATATACACGTGACAGGAATAGTTAGTAATGTTTGTTGTAGTTATTTAACGTGAGCAAACATTATTAGAAAACGAAACCGATCCTTCAACTGCTCAATTGTTTGATTCATCGTAGGATGAATATGGGAACAATGAGATTAATTTAGGGGCAGTTACCATATTTTGGTTTTAACCAGCCAAAATTTTATGTATCAAAAATCCATTTTTGATAGTTGAAAGCTTGAAAATAAATTTTTGAAATGTTTATCGACCGCAAAATTATTGACGAATATTGCAAATAATAGATCGAGCCTGGATGCGATACATTTACGTTACATCATGGACTGGTGGCAATCACTTTTTAAAATCACGAATAGTCCGCACTTCATAAGGTCGGTATCGTGTACGAAAGAAATTTCTTTTTCTATCTCAATCCCATGTTAAATTCCGTTCACTGAAACGGAAAAGTAAAGAATCGAAAAGAAATTTCTGCAGCAGTATCCACCTGAAAAGAACGAAAAATAAAATTGGAATTTGTAAGGTTCCCACGCAAACTAATGGGCGCTGTCAATTTTACTTTCGGAAAACTGAACGGATGACTGAAACCCTGGTATAGAAAACCTGTTTAAAATGTTCTGAACTACTAATGCAACAACAATATAAACACACTTAGAAAGTTATCTTAAGAAATAAAGATGATAGGTTACTCATCATGCATTTATAATCGATAACTTATCAATTTAAGTCATGACATAATGCATTTAAACCGTTAATTTAGTTAAAGTAGAAATATTTCCTAAACATTGTGTTGTCTTTGAGTGCGCTTTCGCATCGTAAACCCTTGTGCTGCCGTCTGTTTGTTACAATGTTTCTTTTTGAAAGGTGTTTGCTAATTGCCACTGGCAGAAAAGATGGTTATTTACATTAAACAGCCGTACTATAGGAACAAGAATTATGAAATACCGCCGCAACTATAAGAACACCTATTCCTATTTATGGAGGAGCTTTTCAATCTCAAAAGTAAATTCAATTGCCAAATGAACATTTTCCTCGGAAAATTGAGAGCAAATGTTGATTGTTGATATTCTTAGAGTAAAGTTTATTTGATTTTAAATTTATAAAATAAGTCTGTTCCTACACACTTGGGCCATTTACCCTAGATAAAGTTAAACAAAAATAAATAACTAGCCTTTCATATCGAAGGCCTTGCCCAAGTCTTTTTAAAACATGGGTGCAATTGGTAGAATCTTTGAAACATTTACTTTAAGGGCTTACGCTGAAGCATTTTCGACGGAAACCATTACCTCAAAATTTAGAATTGATATAACTCAGAATCTGTACTAGATATTGGATATTTAATCACATCAGTTTGTATGCTTACTTGTTGTAAGAAATCTGATATAGATCTATTTGATGTTCATTCACTAACTATCGAGATTTATCAATTTGAAATAGCGAGGAAAATTGGCCAGAGAAGGAGATAAAAGATAGGAAAAATAATACACGGAGTAGCAATTCACCTTAAAATTGTGTCCCCGGCAATGACAATTTACGCTAAACATTCGGATCATTTTTGTAAAGACAAATTTAAAACGCAAATCAAATTTGCTTGGAACACCAAAAAAGTTTTCTGCATTCTCACAAAACACATGATTTGCGATTGTTGTGCAGATCGCTCACAACTACATATAAATTAAAGCGCATGCTTCCAGCCGTGCTGAGACCGAGCTGTCAAAAATATCGTTGCCAAGAAATATTTTTTACCAGCCCGGTCAAACACCGGTGAGACCACGAACACGGCCCGGTGCTTTAATGTGAACGGTCGCATACTGCACTCAAACAATCAATTCGTAGCATAACTCGGTCGTGTCCCGACCGGGGCTCGGCCCGGCCTAATGTGAATAGCCCTTTTTTCAACACCCCCCAACAAAAAAAACAGCCCCCCCCCCTCAAAAAATACATCAAAAATATCTTAAAAAAAAACCAAAAGTACAAAAAGCTTTTAATGATACGTTTATACCCTCCCCAGTTCAAAAAGAAGCAAACGAAGTTCAAAAAGAAGTTGTGAAAAAGACAAGTTGTCAAATGTGCGTTCAAACAGTAATAGGGAAGCGGTACCTATCTTGAGCTCAATAAGCAGACCTCCAGTGGAAATCGGTGAATATGCACTGAATACCGAACACTAAGTACACAAGTTATTCACAATGTATTCGTCCATTTACCGTTAATCGTTTAGCAACGCACAAAACATTCGATTCTGATAATTTTCTTCCAATTTAATACGGAAAAGTTGCCACTGCTATGTACCTATTTTAATAATATCACGAAAAACATTAATCCCATCTGTGTACATATGTTAATCGTACTGATTTTAATCATGAGAAAATGTAAACAAGTTAACGCTCTCCACTACTACACCCAAAATTAAATTTCTCGCATGAAGTAGATCATTTGACAGCACTTTAATTGTGTTGGATAGCCTGCATATAACCAAGACAAAATGAACGGGTTTGTTTGTTATTCTTCCATGAGAATATTGACAACAAGACTCACCATAACGTTGGGCATAGAATGCTCTATGAATTGAACTAGTGTGCGTGTTGATGTGTATGCTATACAGTATGTGAGCAGTGCCGCCAAATTCAACAGAGATAGAAAAATATTATTAAATGTGGGATTTTATTTCTCGGTAAATATTGAAAAAATCTACAATTAGAAGCATGTTATTATTTATTAAATCTATGGAAAAATAAAATAGTTTAAATTTGGGCGATTTGTAGCACTCCCACAAAACAGGTGATATTGATGTACTGCCAAAACCATTTCATTCGAATAGGAGTCATAATAAAATAGTTTGGCAACATCAAGCGTTTACGTCGATTGTAAACACGGTTCAGAATAGGTGCAAGCGTATTTAAATTATTGTGAAAATTAATCCCATAGTTTTCTCGTATTTTATCACGTATTCGTAGATTCTCGTGTGGCTAGTGTAATAAGTGAAGTGTGATTTTTATGGTTTGTGCAATTCCGCAACGAAAATGTGTGAGGATAAAGTGCAATTAAAGAGAAAACTTGGAGTCTGGCTCGGGTATATTCCTTAGTACGGTTAGATTAATACGACGAATTTGTAGTGCAAAGGTAAGAAATTGTGTTGAAAATCTGACTGCTTATTATTTTTTCGAAATTTAAGTCTCCGAAACGTTTTTGTAGCTTTTAATTATATTCAAGACCTAATTTTATTTGCCAGGATTATATATTTTTGGTTACTGCGTCCGTTTATTGGAGAAATTAAACATCTTTTTACGTTTGAAGTTGGATGACTGCAGAATGTGATGAATATATGTACTATGGTGAACATAGGTTCCGCTTCCCTACTTGCTACTAACGCTGAATTGTGTAACAAAGACATTTTGACAGTCTGTAAAATAACAGATTTGGAATACAGAATTTTAGTTGGCCCGAAGACAAATATAGATGTTTGCAGATACTACATATTACTTATCGATTGCACTCTATCTAGAATACGAACTGATTATCCTGGATTGTTTAATGACTTAGGTGAAACATGTATAGACCATCGTATTGGGATGATTAAACTTATCATTGACTTGTATCTTAAGATTCGTATGAATAATTATACAAAATCTATTATTCCATTCAAAAAACCAATACGCAGCACTTGTACTAAACTAATTCTTTTCAAAGGTCAATAGTTGTAACTTACTTGTTAGGAACAAGGCACTACACGCTACGAGATGGAGTTTTATTTCAATAAAATACAAAATGTTGTTAACTTAAAATAAGCGCATGATTTATTGAGGTTTGCTAAAAAAAAAAACAGCAGCTATTGAAAGGTCAATGGAGTATACTTCTACCTTTTAAAACCATTAAGGGCCTAACTACGATATTCGTAGCCAACAGTGACATTCGTTCATGAGATATGATCACCCAAGGTTATCACCATTGGTGCCATCATACGCCATTTCTGGTTTGTATCCTCACCAAGAGTGTCGATCTCTGCCTGGAATTTGCGTGTGTTAAGGTTGTTCTTCCGCACGCAAGAACATCACTGGCTGGACAAAATATGAAAGGCATCGGGAAGAACATACGATATTCATGCACTCAATTAATTGTTAAGCTTATGGCAACTGACATGACCACAGAGTTAATTCTCCGATCCGATGTAATCTGCCATATAAGATTGAGCATCTGTTTCTATATTTCTTCGGTGTTCATCGGTCATACACAGACTGGAAGTAGCGTTGAACAGGAACCGGGATAGTTTTTCAAGCCACTGAAGGGAGAGAAAAGACTACAATTTCATCTAGTTTTAAGTGCGTTTATACCTTAAGAAAACGAAAATAAATGTGCAAATGTGATCTGCATATTACCTGGGTTCACATCTGCAGACATCATGACGTGTAAATGTCTGGCCTAACGCCGTCTAGCGTAAACTCCAGCGAATACTTCGAAAATCAATCACATTAATTACATTTAAATTGCCATTCTGCTACCTGATAGTTTTCTAACAGCAGAAGCAAAACAAAATAAACAAAGAACAGATGTTCTGTCAGATGTCCAAAATTGTCAGATGTCCAAAAATCTCAAAATCATGTGAACTATGGTGCATCTGTATGTGGTTGACAGCGATGCAGCCCCCCTGTTCAACATCGTTCAAAAACACGCTAGCTGGCATAGTAGTATTTTTCCTCTTTGAATTTACATAGCTCCAAAAACTCTTGGGGTTTCGCCTTAAGTAAGTTTGTACCCGTAAAACGTAAGATTTGTAGAGTGACGAGTTAAGTTTACGGTACTCATTACATGCCAAGTGAAAACTACGCTTATTTGCCAGGGAACGGTATCGCCGGAGTCTACGCTGCGAAGCATTTCGTGTTCATTTAAGTTTTCGTAGCAAACCAGAGCTCCATGGAGCAGAATCAGCGGGACGACGAAGAAATCCATATCATCAATCAATATCGTGCTAGCTCTCGATGAAGATTTAGTGTTCACGGGTTGAATCTTGCCATCAGAATAATTCCAGGTCACTCCAGGCTGATTATAGTCACCGCATACCAGCAGACAATCGTTGTCAGACCCTCTGTCAACAAGCTCATGAATCGACTCAATATGCCCGGTCAATATACTGGAATCCTTACTTTTGTTTGGAGGAAAATAAATGGTACAAAGCAAGAGTCGTTTGGAACCAATCTTCATCGATACACATACCTGTTCTAACGTAACTCCGCTGGACACTTCAACACTGCTACTGATAAACCGATGATGCACAGCAATTAAAACCCCTCCGAAACGACATTTACTGCTGTTCATTTGGCTTCGGTCACATCGGTATACATTAAAATTGTTCCCAAAAAGCTGCGTCGAATTGATTGCGTCGTCAAGCCCCGTCTCAATTAAAATGATGACGTCAAAATTGCAATCCAAGGTATTGCAGTAAAACTCGTCGATCTTGGGCAACAACATGATTACGACAATACTGCTATGTAGAATTCTCTTACACAACTTAGACTAAGTTTAAATTTTATAAAACGTTAGTATAGTATTTATACTATACGACTTGTATACTCCATGAATCATAAAAATGATTACTTTTCAAACTATCAACGATTAAAAAAATCTCAGAGTGTGCGTCTGTCTCATAACCTGCTAGTAGACGAGTTTGTGATCATAGCAATCGACATATTTTGGTTGATTGTTTTCGAGAGCGGATGGATAAAACGAAGGAGCGAACGAGCGGATGGATAGAATGAGGAGCTGAAGAAAAAAAAATTTTAATCGGAAAGCAATCCGCATGCTTTTAAAAAAGTCCCTGCAATTGGGAACTGTATTCCATGGCTATGAAGTTTTATATGCCTAGTGCTCGTTGCTGAAGGTATGTCCCGATAGACCAGGCGTAAGCAGAGAGATTAATGTCTAAATATTGGCAGTTCTTATTATGGATGGCATACAGCTTAATCGAATGTCTCAGGTGCTGACTAAACTGCTTAGAACCCGTCCCGTACCCTAATAATAATCCAAAAACTTCGGCATTATTTGTAAAACTTTTCGAAAAAATTGTGGAACGTTGTACACATGTGGGAAGCTACAGATAAATTGAGTGAGTTTTATTATATTGAATTATATTTTTAGCTTGATTGCTTCGCACTAATTTTAGAAAATTATAAACGATCAGAAAACTTTATTCAAAATTCTAAGTTACGTGAAACTGTTATATTTTAAACATATAATGATAAGAGAAAGAATGTGGGATTAAAACAAATTTAGGCATCATTCGTATGAAAAAGCATTCCGAAGATTTAGTAGAGTTGACAATTTAGGAAATTCCTACAGGAGGTAGACCAAATAACTGAATAGGCAAATAGATGGTCATCTTTGGAGTGCTCTATCTTCACGAAATATTGATCGATTCTAATTATCTTAATAGCATTTGACGGGAAATAACTTTAAAATAAATTGAGCCGTTTTCATCAATACTCGAGCATTATTGATTTTTCGAAATGCGAAAAAGTACACATCTTTTAAGTTTTCAAAAGGAGTAAAAAGAATGCCTTTTTTGCTTTTCAAAAGGAGTAATAATCTAGGGGGGTGCAACTCTCACGATAAGCGAAGAATCAAGTTTCCCTGATATGAAAATTTCCACGATGATGACGATTTTCTTTGTGCTGAAAGCATTTTTTGCGATTAACACGATCAATCGCGATGAGAGCGCGATGACGATGCGATCAGAATAAAAATTATCGCTGACAGAATGGAACTGCTCGAAAAATTTGACAACGAGAACTGCCAGAAATACTCGCTCCCTGGCTAGAACAGAACGTTTTTAGAATTGGAACTCTTTTTTTACCACGCATCTCTAATTCTTATTTTTGTCATATAAAATTCTACAGAAACGACGGAACTGAAGAATACAACAATCTACGACTACAGTTACAAGAGATACACGTTAATTTTGTACATTGTACAGATTGTACAGAAGAAGAGTTCCCCTTTACAATAGAAGTGGTAGTTTACTTGAGCGAGTTTGCATTTTCAAGAAAGTTGTGGAAGAAGCCATTGTTTACGTTTGCAACATTGGCCCTTATGAAAACTTCATGTCGACTTGCCCTTTATGCGAATCTCAAGTAGTGTGTAATACGGAGAGAAGTGGAAGTTGGAAAATATTCAACTTTGTTGCTCACGTTAAATCACACCAAATGAAATGCCTGAAACCTGCAACAAAAAGACGAAAAACTACTCTTTAATTAGAGTCCTTTTCAAAAGGACGTAAGTCACAAAATGTAAACAAACGCGTTGTTCATGGCATGTTGTTAAAAAATCATGTATATATGCCCTTGTTTGACAAAGCTTCTGATGGATTATTCTTGGAAGATTTAATTAACTTTTTTCAAAACGGTGTAAAATCACTTTTGCACTCTTTGGGAATAATGGTAGATTCGTCGCTTGTGTTGAAAAGTAACTGCGAAACATTATTATATCACTTGGATGCCCCTTAACGAATCGTTAGTAAATATCTTTATACCACAAGGCTAAATATATAGATTTTTTTCAGTTAAAATTGATTTTTTTAGCAAAAATATTTTTACAACGTTTTGTTGTAGAAAAAATAAAAACGTCATTTAAAAAAGTTCGACGTATCTGTGTGAAATATGACAACTTAACACAACATTTCGACGTATCATCATTGTCATTCACAGAATGGCGTATCATTTTGACGCAAGTAACATGCCATCTATCATACTGACTTATCAAAATGACGTATTATCTTATTCGATTGCAGACCGTTGTAAGAAACATTTTGCTAAATGAAGCTTGAATTTTCACTCCTAGTATAGTTTTTAAGCACAGTGATGCAATATCTTTTACCAATGTGTCCTTTAGTGGAATTTAATTGGGATAAACATGTCCGGTTTTCAAATAGGAATAAAAATAAACTCAAAACATTTCAATGCTGATTTTCTCAACTTCGTCCAAATGTTACTTACGTCTATTTGAAAAAGTACTCGAGATATATCGCAGCCATTTATTCGGTCTGCAGCAACTAACACCGAGGCAAACATAAACAAAACTATTAATTTTGTTTCGGAAAACCTGCTTGCTTGGATTCACTTGCTCGAAATAATCAAAACAAATTTGGACACTGTTGCCAGAAAAGAAAAGGGTAGCTCGAATATAAATATCATGGCTGCCAGACATCAATATCACTGCTCGCGATTCGAGTAAAAATCGGTGACGATGACAGGCGATTACGCGATGAATTTCACGATTCATAATACTGTTGCTATTAATGGCGATAGTGGGAGCGTTTTTTTTTTGTGTGAATTTGGTAAGGATTTGCAGCTTTCCAATGTGCAATCGCAAAGTGGCGTACCCCTCGGTAATAATGATGCATTTTTTTCTAGGAGTAAAAAGTATGCACATTTTGACGTTTATTCAGGTTACGCAAAAGAGAGTTAAAGTAATACACTCCAAGTTTCCCTCAAAAGAGCATGCTTTATAGTCATAGTAGCGTTTATTGAGATTACCGTGTAAGGCGTCAATGTCAACCAGTCTACCAAAAACTTATAATAAAATTTTAGTAAGAACAAATCGACGTTTCAACCAGATTGGCACCATCACCTGAAGCAAAAAGGACGCTGCAACTCTGTAACAGGCTTTTCCCGAGATATTTGACCAAATATTACTACCCAGGTAACCAATAAGCATTTGCATATGCAGTAAATCAACCTAAAATCGGCATTTCAGATGCTACAAGCATTATATTAGCATGATATCAGCATCTTAAATGCAATCTGTTGTAAAGTTGGATTTCAAATGCTATTTAAATGCTTGTAGCCTGTAATAAGCATTTCGAATGCAAAATAGCATTGATGAAGCGTTATCATAGCATTGCAGTGAAGCAGCCGTATATTGGGCCAAGAGCGGCATTTGTGTTGCATTTAAGATGACTTAATTGCTTGATAGGCTGCAGTACCGACGCTTTGGAACGGTTTTTTAGTTACCTGGGTATCTATGTTAGTGTATCTACATTTTCTATAAATACACTGTTATTCAATATACGGTTAATAAAGTTATGACTAAAAAAGTGAACACGGATAATATTTCCTCACCCTGTAGACTACGAAATAAGGACAACGATAAGAAACTCGGAGCATAGAACTGCAAATCGCTGAACTTTGCAGAATTCCGTGGTTAGGAAATCCGAAGTACCTTCTTATAAATTTTTAGTACTTTATTGAATATGACCTATCAATGTATACACAAATTGAGAAAATCTAACGAGAAATGTATGAATATTAACGTTCAAAAGCTGACCACTTTTCGAGGCGCCCCAACTTTATTTTTTCCAATTGACGCACCCATATGTTGCCGAAGGATGTTATCCAACATGAAAAAAAGATTTATGATCGCACCCTTGAACAAATGGAACTCCTGTGCGATGAATAAGCTCGATAAACGTTCATTCCAAGAAGTCGCCCCACGACACGGGGAAATTATTTCTGCATTTAATTTCACATTATTAAATCTAGATGAGCGCACGTTCTGAACTCCACCTTTTCGACATTCCTCGGCAAGAAGGTGGCATTATCCTTTACGTGCATTCGATGGCGAAGATGGTAGCGAAACGAAATAAATAGGAATAAATTAATTACCATCTGCTTGCTTCAAGTGGGAGCTTTGGATAACCGTTTCGCCGCCATCAGGAAACCCAGCAAAACGTGCCTCCTCGGAAGATGCTTTCGCTTCTGGTTAAAAATTATCGCCTCTCTTCCAATTGCATACTATAATTAGGGGTAATTAACTTGGTCATTTTATCGTTTATCACGATGCGATACTGCTTGGTGGAACGTTCACTACCGTGCGCCTCCATTGAATCTCTTATCTTTCACAGTTGGCACGAAATCGGCACCGGAGACTTGCCTGCCATCATCGATTACATCTTGCGGCAAACGAACCAGCGGAAGTTGTCTTTTGTCGGCCACAACCAAGGCGTAACGGCTCTGCTGGTGCTGCTCTCGGAGAGACCAAAATACAATCGCAAAATTACCATTGCTACCGGAATGGCCCCGACTGCCTATCTCGGCAACGGAAACAATCCAATCGTGAAAAGCCTTGCCAGATTCAACGATCAACTTTGGGTTGGGCTTTAAATTCCTTGCAATTCATACGGAATTTCATGTCACATTTTCCATACTACTAAAATAGGTGACACTCAGCTCGCTGAAGATATTCGAACTTACGCCGACGGAGAATGTCCTTCAATTCCTGGGAAACATCATCTGTGCCGGAGATGCACCGACCCGGGAAGTCTGCACCGATTTGCTGGCCGAAATGTTTGGCTACTCGGCAGAGCAGGCCAACCGGCTGCTGCCCGAACTGCTCGACAATGCACTGAGCGGGATTTCTACGAAGCAGCTAGTACACTATGGACAGTTGATTCAATCAAGTAAGTGCAATTCAAACAATGGCAAGCGCGAAAATATTGATCCAATCAATTACATTTCTAGGGAAATTTCAACCGTTCGATTACAAGAATTTTCTAACGAATATGCAGCGCTACAAACAGGCCAAACCGGCAGAGTATAATTTGTCCAAGGTGACCGTTCCTTTCATTCTATTTTACGGCAGCAAGGATTTATTGACATCATCAACGGTGGGAATGGATTTAGTTTTATCTACATTAAAAAATAAGCTCATCGTTGTATTTTGTCTCTTTTTGATTAGGACTTTCACAAACTAATTAAAAATCTGCCGAACGTCACATCACATGTTGAATTGCCCGGGTGGAGTCATATGGATTTTATATATAATGCACAGGTTTACCTTAAGGTGTATAGCAAAATAATGGATTCAATGCGCAATGTAAACCAATGAATATTCTGATTTTCAAATAAAGATTAAATGAAGGAAACTTGACGAAGTCGATGTTTCATAACTCGTGTTTGAATAGAAAATAAGGTGTGTATGCGGGGGAAGAACGGTGTGTATTCAATGTATGGTAGTATGGAAAAAGTCTGTTTGCAACAATCTTTAAGTAACTATTGGAAGCAGCTTTCATCCTAGGAGCTAGAAAGTGATAGCTCTATTGCAGATCCAGCAACCCATTTCAGAATGTCTGAAGAGTCACGCTCATTCCAATAATGCCGTCTCGAATGAACTTAAAACGTCTACAGCAGTAGATCTGTGTGCTGCCGCCGCCGCCACTATTTTCGACCGGCGTGCCGCTGCATTTTTTTGCCCGCGCCGCCGGGCAATTTGGGGCGCGCAGATGAAATTTTTCACCGTGTATTGCTTCCCTTTAAGTTATGTTCATTAGCCCTTTAGAAATCTGCTTTTATTACAAATGATGACGTCTCGATGCGATGTGCCATCCAGAGGGGTGCGCCTTAAATGTCGAAAAAAATTTCATCGCGAGTGTAACCACAAATAATGGTAATCGAACCAGCGATGTGTGGAAAAAATTTGGTGCACTAAAATATGTCAAAAATGGATTTACTCATCATCTGCTTCCTAACAAAGTGTTTTTTGGTCTTAATTTGCAGGAAGACAGTGATCGAGATATTTAACATTCGGCAAGTCAGTTTTATTAATAATTAAATTGAGGATTTTTTTCTCAGAATTTTTTAGCCAAACAAGGTAACGCCAGGTTGCATGCCTATGTATACTTTTTTCTTATTCAAAACTCCGATTGTTCTGAAATTAAAATTCGTTAAGGAAGCCACCCCCTCGGGAATCTTGTCCAAGGATTTTGTTCTCATGTAATTTTGAAGGGATGAGATTGACGGAATTTAACATGCACTGGGAATAAAATGCAGCGAAAAAACATTCCGAGGTATGAGACTACCATTAATTGATTATCCATCTATGCTTAAGTAATGTATTAAATATGGTAGGGCAAAGGTTACCTTAAAATTCTCATATTTTCTTCATGTTTAACGAATCGGTAAATTTGCTGAATGGTATTTTATAACGTTGTCAAAAATAATAGGAAATGTAATGTGCCTTCCAGACTACGAGCTATATCACTTGATATAAAGGAGCTTGATATCAATGTTTTAACCAATGTTGTATGTTCTCACATCAATGAACTGTTTTTGAAAGCCGGTTTCCTTCCGCCGGAAAACCTCCGCCCCCTCTATATTTTGGGCCCGGAGGGGTTTCCTTCCCCCGGTGTTTCTCCCCCCCAGGAAAAAAACCAACACAAAAAAAAAAAAAAAAAAATCAATGAACGCTCAATACCTGTTTTCGAGAGACATAACTCACAGTGCTCATTTTTGTACCAGAATTGTAGCACGAGAAGGAGCGCGACGGTTTGAACGAAATGGTGATTCAACGCACCGCGAGAATAGGAAATACCAGAGAATGAGTTCATAAGAATCAGCTCTATCTCTCTCAGACCTTGAGCACAATCGTATTAACTCATGCAACATTTGACTCGTAGTCTGAGCAATATTTTGCTGAACAAAAAATTTCTTGCTCACTCAGTATCGCTAGCAGTTGTCTGGTTCAGGAAATTCAATTCAAGCGAAGCCGCCGCGTGTGTGAGACAATGGCAAAACGAAAGTGCATTTCAGATGCCGTTTTGACTGTGGTGCAAGAAGTGAGGACGGAACAAGGAACTGTTTTCCGTTGCAATGCTAATCCTGACGGGCAAACGGCTAGTGTGATGAAGACTGATAAGAGAGCGAGTTAAATGCAAAATCATCAATTTAAAAATCGATTCCACATCGCGCCGTGGTCGTCACGTGTTTGCCATTAATGCGCAGTGTATGAACTAGAATAAAAACATAGGAATCATACACATAGGTAATAATAATAAATAAAAAAAAAACAAAAAAAAAAATGTTTAAAAAAAAAAAAAAAAATAAAAAAAAAAAAATAGATATATTTTTTTTTTTTTCTCATCTTCCTTCAGGAAGGGATTTTTTTTGGTAGAATAATAAAAAAATATCTTTATTCCCTCATACTCACCACAACACGCTCTTTAACAAAAAAATAGAAAATAACTTTTAAAAAAAAAAATTTAGTTTATTTATTTTTAAAGGGTTTTGTTAGATTTTAAAAAAAAACTCCCCGTAATCAAAATCAATTAAAAGAATCGACCAATAAAGATAGGCCTTATCGACTTTTTCTGTAGTATATCACGAAAAAATAAACAAATCTGTGGCTCTGCTTGCGGCTTTCAACAACTTATTCAATGGAAAATACTTTAATAGCTGCGTTATTAACGGAAAGTTGATGAAGAAAATTTGTCAAGAAGGATAGGTACTTTTCTCGTGGTACGCGATAAAACACTGGCTGCTGAGATATTGTTGAAAATCTAATACAGCTTCTCAACCGCAATTACCAAAAAAAACCCACACCACATTTTCAATTCGGCATACCATTTTAAATAACGACACAACATATTGAAACGCCATTGAAACCACTGCAGCAGACGGCTGGAGGTATGAAAGTGTATTTGTTTGGAGCGCTTCTTTTGTGTTCGGTTAGAAATAATGTAAACATTTAGAGAATACGTTCATACTGACATTGTTTTGTAGTTATTGAACTATTGAGCAAGTAAGTTACCAAATGTATGATTTGTTATTTCATATAATATACATTGATAAATTTGTTGTTGTCCTTAAATGAGTGCTTATGCTGAAGTTCTGCTCTACCCTACGTTCTCCGTACTTGTAATCTAGTTAAAATTTCTTATTTGGTGAATTTTTTTTTCATTAATGGTTTGATAAATTAGATTTGCAGCAATGAAAATCGTGTACAATTTGGTTATAATAAAAAAAAAGTCAGTGGGGTTTTGTATAACACACGACCGACCGGTTTACGTAGACTACGTTAAACCGTTTGATGCATTATTATGTTCAACAAGTTAGATAATTTTCATTGGTTTCATAGCAGAACATTACATTGTAGGTGCTGTTCTAATGTGACGTTGGATTGGCATATGCGAGTAAATAAGTATGTGTATTAAGAAATTCTATGATTCGCAACTTATTTGAAAAAAAACAACGAGCTCGCTTGGCATCGGTAGATGCTCGCTTCAGAGGATTTCCTGTTTGTTCGATCTTTACGCGCTTCCGAACTTTGCGCATACGATTGGCATCAAAATGATTAGACATTTTACTTATTCTCACTTTAACATCCTAAAACTTATTTCCTAGAAGTAAAACTCTTTCCAACGTAATACAACAGAACAATTGTTCATCACAGTACTAATTGGAATGTACCGAGAATGATAATTAGGAATATCATGTTAGAAAAGCAAAATCTTATCCGTGATAGGAATTTTTTTGATACTTGCCAGAATGCAACATTCTTTAAAATTTTCCAAACTTGGATGAATTTTTACACATAAAATATGCATCTTTGTTTTTGTTATATCGTAAATACTTGAGCAAATTAAAATAGCAGTCGTGAAAACCTCTAATTGTCTAGAGCAAAAATCTAAAAAATCAATTAAGAAATGATCCAGTTATTAGCGTATAGTGTTTTAATGTTTTGTGACGAAGGCCGTTTTTTAAATTTCTATATGGCATGCAAGCATTGCTATAAGCCTGATCTGTATTTGCGCTCCAGAATGATATAGAGAAAGTTTAAATTTCCGAACCGTTCTAGAAATTTTACACAACGCTTAAGGTATGTGACGACAAAAGGAAAGCTTAAACTATTTTAGCCACCGCTTGGAAAATGTAAGATAAATTCAACCAAACTCTTTAACTAAGAAAGTTGAATTGGTCGTCCTGACAAAGACTGATTTTAAATGGTCCGAACTTAAACCTCCTCGATCTTTTGCAGAAGCAGATTATTGCATCCGTTACAAAAATTGAAAAATGCATCTTACCAAAAATTGGTTAGCAACAGGATCACACGCAAGCACCTTACTTTGCTCCTCATAATTCCGCCCATCGGCTGGCAAAAAATACACCACTGTCTTGGTCAACCGAGTTTTGCACACGACTGCAAAACCCATGGCTGCCTACACTGAACCCAAACATCCTCCTTTTATCGGATGAATCCTCCGTCGGTTGATATCGAAACATTGAAATCGCATTTTCGAATGATAGATGCAGGCGGAGGACGATTTTCTAGAAACCAGATGATTATCCTTGTAATGTTGAACAACTAATAATACGCGAAGTGAATTGACCTCCCGTTAAAATTCTGATGAACGCTGTACGAAAAATCGTCATCCCAAAGTTGAATGCGTATTGCATTGGAAAAGCCCTATGACGCAAATCATTTGAAATGAGGATGACAAACATTCCATTTTACATCATTTGGTAAAAACCTATCAATCGCTAGCAGAACTGGTACCGTCACGAATAAAGGATCGAAACCCGACCGCTTCCTACGGAGTCGCGGAAAAATATTTCCTGACTCCTTCAATTTTTATACTCCCGTTGCAGTCTTTGCTCAACGGTTGAGGAAGTGAAAAGTGAAATAAATTTATGTCGAGAAATTGTTTTAAATTATTCATAGATCGCTAATAAATCTTCACACTTTTGAAACAAACATCATATTGAATTTGGTTGAGTGTCATACGAAACATGGATGATCGTCATACGGATCTAACCATAAGACATTCCGATTTCCGAATGCTTTTCGTTAAAGGGCGCAATCGAATTACTTTTCGATACGATTTCGAGATGATGTTTGGGTTCAGTGTAGCTACGGTTGCCTAGCAAAATAGTGTCATCAGCTACCTGGCCAATGGGTGCTCGCCAGTGAACCCTTCAGGGCACTTGCCACCGCCAGCTGCCAATCCAATACTACCGAACGAATGAGATTACACTGAAGTTTTTTTTACGCGGTTTTTTTTACGGGGTTCAAAAAACGACGTAAAAAAAGTCAAGGAAATAAAAATTTCATATTCATATTGAAAGTATATGGTCATAAAAATGTATTGGTGGTGGAGAAACATGGTTCCAGTTACATTGGCCACCGGGAATCTGCTACAAATGGCTAGAGGTTGTTAATTCAATGTGTGAGCAAAACAGTCCAGAGTAGTTATAGAGAGTTTTCGTCTTCCGCAAAATTTCTCAGGGTGTCATTCGTCGTCTTTTGACATTATCATATTAGTTCCACATCATGCCGCAGAGATTTCGCTGCAGTCTATCTTTTCTAAATTAAGCGCTAGAGATTTGCCGTCTTGGGCAAAGTTTCTCAGTACGTCATTCGTCGTCTTTTGAAATTATCATATTAGTTCCACATCATGCCGCAGAGATGTCGCTGCAGTCTATCTTTTCTAAACTAAGCGCTAGAGATTTGCCGTCTTGGGCAAAGTTTCTCAGTACGTCATTCGTCGTCTTTTGACATTATCATATTAGTTCCTCATCATGCCGCATAGATGGCACTACAGTCTATATTTTCTAAATTAAACGCTAGAGAGTTGCGGTTTTCGGCAACGTTTCTCAGTATGTTATTTGTAGTATTTTAACATTATCATATTAGTTCCAAATTACGCTGCATAAAATACACAAAAATCTGCTGTAGAAACTACCATTTCGAGGGTTAAATTGAGTTCCCGCACAAACAATTTTCAGCAGACTATAAATGCATTTAATTTTACCATGACTGCGATGAAGTCATTCATGGTGGGGTTGATATCAACATGAGGTAAGTCAAATGTACCACAAATGATGAAGGCTTTACCATAAACGTAGTAAAACCACTTAAAAACCATGTTAAAAAAAAAAGTATAGTTTGATATGTTTCCGGCGGAAAAAAAAACCGCGTCAAAAAAAATCGGTGTATTTAGGTCACTCCGAAGCCTACTTGTCTGATGAACTCAGGATTACAAGGAACAAACACTTGAGAAAATTTCAAACAATTCGATACACATGTTGTTATGGTTCCATTGAAAAATGCCTATGACCAGCCACGGACCCTTGGGGAACCTACTCCGGACTGGCCACTTTCATACATCCGATGGACCCAAAACAAGAAAAGTCAATCTGCTGAAGAAATTTTAAGAAGTTTGATACCCATATTGCTGGATTTCTACCAAAATCCACGATCAGTATCATTACATCAGGACATGCCCGTGAAAATCCGGATTTTCTAGAATTCAGAGTGTTCGAAATGGTCCATCGTGATAATAACTTGATAGAAAAGGAAATTCTCAATCCAAGGAGTCCAAATCTGTTGAAATCGGTTGAAAATTGCCGGAGATGTAGGCATTTTAGTTTTGTAGGTACCCGGGTACCCTGTCGACCTTTTAAGGGGTAAAGAAAGTTAGAACCCCTCCCCCCTTCCTTCTTGCCCGAAAATTCTGTTTACTCCTGCAATCAATTTTGACCGTCATTCTCTTGGATCTGGCAGAGTTTCAACTTCCTACGATTAAAAATCATTGAAATATCGCGAATTGAAATCCCAAAAGGTACCCGGGTACCCTGTCGGACACACAACGGTTAAACAAAATTTCAACCTCATGTGCATGAAATTAACCTGATAAGAAAAAAAAATAGGCAATACAAGGAAATTAATGTGAAAACAATGATCCTTTGATAAAGAAAATGACTAACGTGAACACTGTTACTAATACAAACTACTTGGGAAAGTCTATTCTATTTCTCAAAATGGTGTTTCCTAAGCGGGCCCTCCGCGTAAAAAAATATCTTTTCCAAATGATGCTTTAGAGAGTTACCGTTCTCAGTAAAGTTGGTTGAGAATGTAAAATATAGTCACTTGACATTATCAGATTAGCTCCAAATTACGCCGCAAATATGGCGCCGCAATCTAAATTGCCAAATCGTGCTATAGGAAGGTGCTGTCCTTAGAAAAGATGTTAATTGTATATAATAAAGGCATTCAAAATAATCACGTTAGATCCAGATCGTACTTCAGACATGGCGCTGCCATATTTACGGCATAATTTAGAACTGTCATATTAGTGTCAAAAGACGACGAATGACATACTGAGAAATTTTGCCACGGACGGTAACTCTCTAGCAATGCATTTGGAAAAGATAATCTGCATCGCCATCTCTACAGTATACATAATGTGGAACTAATATAACAATGTCAAACGACGACTAACAACATACTGAGAAACTTTACCCAAGACGGCAAATCTCTAGCGCTAAATTTAGAAAAGATAGACTGCAGCGCCATCTTTGCGGCATGATGTGGAACTAATATGACAATGTCAAACGACGACAAACAACATACTGAGAAACTTTACCCAAGACGGCAAATCTCTAGCGCCTCATTTAGAAAGATAGACTGCAGAGCCATATCTGCGGCATGATGTCGAACTAATATGACAATGTCAAACGACGACAAACAACATACTGAAAAACTTTGCCGAAGACGGCATTTCTCTAGCGCCTCATTTAGAAAAGATAGACTGCAGTGCCATCTGTGCGGCATGATGTGGAACTAATATGATAATTTCAAAAGACGACGAATGACGTACTGAGAAACTTTGCCCAAGACGGCAAATCTCTAGCGCTTAATTTAGAAAAGATAGACTGCAGCGACATCTCTGCGGCATGATGTGGAACTAATATGATAATGTCAAAAGACGACGAATGACATCCTGAGAAATTTTGCCGAAGACGAAAACTCTCTATAACTACTCTGGACTGTTTTGCTCACACATTGAATTAACAACCTCTATCCATTTGTAGCAGATTCCCGATGGCCATTGTAACTGGAACCATGTTTCTCCACCACCAATACATTTTTATGATCATATACTTTCAATATGAATATGATATATAATTTTCATTTCCTTGACTTTTTTTACGTCGTTTTTTGAAATAACGCGGTTTTTTTTTACGTCGTTTTTTTAAATAACGCGGTTTTTTTTACGCGGTTTTTTTTTACGCGGTACCATTACCGTCGTAAAAAAAACAACAGTGTATTTGCTAAGTTGTACCCCTTATATATCGTTGCCTTGCAATATACGTTCGTTGCTACATTGAAGTCTGTGATAGTAAAGTACTGTGCATTTAGTAAATTTAGCCTTCAAAACAAAATTTTATTTGCGTTACTTTCAATAGTTTACAATTGTGGAAGGATAATTTTCAATAGTTGATACGCGGGAAACTTTGATTTGAAAATCTTGAAAATCAATCCGGCATTAATTAAGTTATAAGCGTTTAACTTGTATCTATATTTGATACGAACGCTATTTGTTCAGTTGACACCCTACCCTTGCCGTAAGACGTAGCCTACGTAAAAAAAAATCGTTAGATCTCTGGTATTGACTATTTAATATGCACTTGCAAATCGGCAAGCCACGAAACACACCTACGGAATATGTTCAATAGGATTGAAAATAAATGACGTTTGGATCGAATATACTTTGTACGCAAGGCGGTCTAGAATCTACTAAACGTCTAGTTCGCTTCATGAATATGATGCAAAAGGTAAGTCAAATATAGGTAAAATCGAAGTGGAGATAGATCTATTATACACTGTTTTGAAATTTTACATGATTTACATCTAAAAAAAAGTCACTAAATCGTTTATATTTTAAAGATAATTCAGGATAAGATTAGAGAAATTGATGCTTTCTTTAAATTTATAAAATAGTTTCTAGTTAACTACTCTTTTCAGCTAAAAAAAAGTATTGAACAAACAGGTGCTTTGTATGTTGGTCACTTTATCAATTCAGATATTTACAGGAACATCTAATGTCTATAGAAGTATACCATAGAATATAACTTTTTCGAAATGTTTGGACATCGTTTGTATTATGTACAGCCCAAAACTCGCTAGAAAACACAGCACATCTTGAAGTCATGTTTATCGATAGTTAAGGAACTGCATGTTCTTAATAACAATGCTGATATGTAATTCATTTATTGGCTTACACTGTGCTCTGTTAGCTGAAGCTCTGACATTTAAGCATTCGATGCCAGTTGCAAACAAATTTCTTGTCCACGCACGAGTTTGATCAGCCAGCTAAAAAATTAAAACACTCTCGCGAGTCTCGTTGGTCAGATGAACACAAATTTCATCTGTTTAAAATTACACCAGAGATGCATCTCAAAAGCGACACAAGTTGACGCCAAGATCCAAATAATGCAAAACAAAAATCACTATCAAAATCAACAACAAGCTTTACCAATAAAGCAGAAAGCAAATAGGCGGTGATAAAAAAATATATTCCCAACCTCTCTATTGGTTGCACGTCTCAGAAATCTACCTACTAGATGCAAGCGAATTGCCCGTAACATCTTGTTCAACGAGCATTATTCACTCAATGAGCAAACCCGTCAGCTGCTCGAGCGGTACTCACTCACCATGCAAGTTGGTTCCTAGCCGATCAGTAAAAGTTCATTTCATAGAATGAAGAGATAAAACCGCAATGGCAAAAATACACACATTCATTCTCCTGTGGAAACGATAGGGGGATGATGAACAGCGGCATTATTTTTTTGCTCTCCTCTCGCGTGCAGAGAACTCTCGGCTGTTAATCGTGAAATCGTTCATGAATCAACAACACTGGTTCTAACATCTAGTTTTCACTGGAAATAATGCATCTGGCGTCTCATATCAAGATTCGTTTTATCAAGTAATACAGCTCGTAGTCTGAACGGGGTCTAAAACAAATAGAGTTTAAAATTAAAAAAAAAAAAAAAAATCAACAAACCACAAAAACAAAAAAACCCAAATTCCAAAACCGTTAAATTGGATTACCGAACGTTCAGCTGTTGAGAATTCGGTAAACTTTTACAGATTTCTGTAAAAAAATCTAAGTGTGTATGTCCACAACTTGATAGCATTTTGTCAGGTGTGCGAAAGTTCGAAAACCATCTTTAACGATCAGTGTAAATTAACAGTGATTGGACATACCAGATGCATGCATTGAATAGTCAAGACTGTAAAAAAGGGTTTTTATAATTATAAATAATAACATAATATTACCACAAAAAACCCCATTCCCCAAAAAATTTCGTATGGTTATTTTTCTTAACGACCTATTTGGGGTGTCATCCAAACCATTAAAGAAATGGTTGGAGGATTTGTGATATCGTTCGTTTAAGGTAATTTTTTATCAGGGTGGAAAAACATTTGCCGAATAAAACCATAGTTGGGAAAACATTGTTTTTACTTGTACGTGACAAATCTCGAATCAAATAACTTGGCTAACAACTGAATTAACCGGTTAATCAGTGCACAGTGGATTCTTTTTCATACGTGATTGTAGTAATGTTATAAAAGTATTGATAGTTCGGTCTATTTCACTGCTCTTAATTGGAACTTTTTAATGATTGTTTTAATTTTTAATCTTTAAGCTCTACTTCTACTGGAAAATAGGTTGATGTTATTTATTTATTACTAGCTGAACCCGGTGCGAGCCTTGCTACGCTTGCAACTATCTGAAAGAAAATACAATAGAACTGGCGCTTTAATGTTTTTTTTGTTCAAATATTTTTGTTTGCTAATGTGTGTTATTTCTGCAAAATTAAACGTAGATTTGTAATTTTAATTATAACCTCAGATCTAGAAGCTAATCTACCATGTTTTTTCTTTCTGTGTAGAATCATTTCATTGACAAAACATTTATCTTCAAATTACGCCGTATCCTGTCAGTTTGAATGTCATTTTCTCTTGCATAACCTTAGATAAACTTCTTGTAGCATATGAAGCACTGAAAGTAACTGAGGAATCCCCCATTCTTGACTAAAAGGGGTACAAAATTCTATCAGAACATGCTGCTTTCCCCACGAAATACACATTTTGTGTTTTAGTTGCCTGGATAATTCTCATGTTTGGTTGAAATTTGTGTTTCATTTGTATAGAGCTCCCTCCCCCTTCCCGAGATGGAAGGTGTCTCGAACCACCGTGGAAATATTTCTTGTCTTCAAAAACCCCCACATGCCAAATTTGGTTCCATTTGTTTGGTTAGTTATCGAGTTATGCAAAAAAAAAAATTTCATTTTTATAAGAGCCATCCCTTCTTGATAGGGGTCTCACACTACAATAAAACATTTCTTGACTCCAAAAATCCCTACCTGCCAAATTTGGTTCTATTTTCTTGATTAGTTCTCGAGTTATACAGTAATTTGTGTTTCATTTGTATGGGAGCGTCCCCTTTTAGACGGGGGAGGAGTCTCGAAGCATCATAAGAACTTTTTACGGTCTTAAAAACCCCTGCATACAAATTTTCATAACAGCAGGGATAATTCTCATCATTGGTTTAAATTTGTGTTTTATTTGTATGATACACTCCCCCCCCCCCCCCGAAAGAAGGGGGGGGTTTCGAACCACCGCAGAAACATTTCTTGCCCCCAAAATTCCCACATGCCCATTTTTTTCCCATTTGCTTTCTTAGTTTTAGAGTTATGCGGAAATTCCAGTTTCATTTGTATGACAGCCCCCCTTCTAGGAGAGAGGAGGGGTCTCGAACCACCATAGACACATTTTTTACTTCCAGAAATCCCCATAATCCAAATTTGGTTCCATTTGCTTGATTAATTCTTCAGTTAAGAAACTTTTTTTTTTTTTCATTTGTAAGGGAGCCTCCCCTTCCACAGAGAGGAGGGGTCTCAAACTACCATAAAAACATTACTTGCTTCTAAAAACTCTCACATGCTAAATTTGGTTTCCTTTGCTCGAATAGTTCTCGAGTTATGCAGAAATATGTGTTTCATTTGTATGGGAGGCCCCCCTTTCAGAGAAGGGAGGGGTCTCTTACTATCTTAAGAACCTTCTCCGATCCCAAAAACTCCTTCATACAAAATGTCACGCCGATCGGTTCAGTAGTGTCCGAGTCTATATGGTTCAGACAGACAGACAGAAAGAAATTCATTTTTACATATATAGATCACTAGCTGAACCCGGTGCGTGCGACGCTTGCAACTAAATGAAGGAAAATTTAATATAACTGGCACGTTTATGGTTTTTTTTTTTCGAAATGAGTTTTTTTTTCTTGAATAAGCAGGGGTTCAAACTTCTATCAAAACATGCTTCTTACCCGAGAAATACACGTTTTGTGTTTAAGTAACCTGGATAATTCTCGTTTTTGGTAGAAATTTGTGTTTCATTTGTATGGGAGCCCTCCCTTCCAGAGCGGGGTGGTTTCTCAAACCACCATACAATCATTGACTTCAAAACCCCCCACATGCCAAATTTGGTTCCATTTGCTTGATTAGTTCTCGAACCATCACATTGGGCTCATCGATTATAATAAAAATTTGAGTTTCATTTGTTTGACCCCCCCTTCAGAATGGGTAGGGGTCTTGAACCACTATAGAAACATTCTTGCCTTCAAAACCCCCCACATGCCAAATTTGATTCGATTTGCTTGATTAGTTCTCGAGTTATGATGAAATTTTTGTCTCATTTGTATGTGAGCCCCCCTTCCTGAGTGAGTAGGGGTCTCAAACAATCCCAGCCCCAAAAACCCCTTCATATAAATTTTCACGTTGATCGGTTCAGAACTGTCCGAGTCTATAAGGGTCTGACAGACAGACAGACTGACAGAAATTTATTTTTATGTATATAGAAATCTAACCTCCAAAAAACCCCATTTGCTAAAAGTGGTTTCATTTACTTGATTAGTTCTGATTAGAGTTATGCAGAAATTTGCTTTTTATTTGTATGGGAGCGCCCCCCCCCCCCCCCCTTCAAAATGGGGAGGGATATTGAACTGCCATAAAAACATTTCTTGCCTCCAAAAACCCCAACATGCCAAATTTGGTTTCATTTGCTTCATTGGCTCTCGAGTTATGCAGAAATTTGCGTTGCATTTGTATGGAAACCCCCCTCCCGCCTTATGGCGGAGGAGTCTCAAACTTCCATAGAAACATTTCTCTCCTCCAAAAACCTCCACATGCCAAATTTGATCCCATATGCTTGATTAGTTCTGGAGTTATGCATAAATATGTGTTTCATTTGAATGAGAGCCCCCCTTTTACAGAGGGCGGAGGGGTCTCGAGTTACCTTAGAAACATTTCTTGCCTTCAAAAAGCTCAACCTGCCAAATTTGGTTCCATTTACTTGATTAGTTCTCGAGTTATGCAGAAACTTGTGTTTCATTGGTATGGGACCCCCCTCCCTACCAGAGAGAGAGGAGGGATCTCGAACTACCGTAGAAACATTAATTGCCTTTAAAATCTCCACATGCCAAATTTGGTTCCATTTGCTTTATAAGATCTAGAGTTATGAAGAAATTTCAGTTTCATTTGTATGACAGCACCACTTCCAGGAGAGGGGAGGGGTCTCAAACTATCATAGAAACATTTCTTGCTTCCAAAAACTTCCGCATGCTAAATTTGGGTTCCTTTGCTTGATCAGTTCTCTAGTTATGCAGAAATGTGTGGTTCATTTGTATGGAAGCCCCCCTTTCTAGAGATGGGAGGGGTCTAAAACCGTCATAAGAACCTTCACCGGCCCCAAAATCCCCTGCATACAAATTTTTAACGCCGATCGGTTCAGACAGACAGAAATCCAGTTTTATATATATAGAAGATACAGATCTCACAAACGGCCAAATAATACGAATTTTAAAGCAATTTACTTTTAGATTCTAAAATTTTAAACTCTCAAAATTTTTAGATATGTTTTTATTTTTTTATTTCCCGATTTTCCTGAAAGAGGAAGTGACGGCTTTGGTAGGTTTTCTTCTATAATTGTCAGGGGGGTTCTCTAAAACTGATCATATTTTGCCAGAAGATTCACAGAGTGTAAATAGAAGAATGTTGTGGCCAAGTTTTCAAAATTTTGTATTTTCAGATTTCTTAAATTTCACATTTTTAAATTTTTTATTTTTATTTAGATTTTTAAATTTTTAGATTCTCAGATTTTAAGATTTTCAGACTTTGAGATTTTTCTATATTTTGATTTTTCAATTTTTAGATTTCTAGATTTTTAAGTTTTAGGATTTTTAGATTTTTAGATTTCTAGATTTTAACATTTTTAGAATTTTAGATTTTTAGATTTTGAGTTTTAGAAAAAAATTTAGATATTTAGATTTTTAGAATTTTAGGTTTTTAGATTTTTAGATTTTTAGATTTAAAGACTTAGATGTTCAGATATTATGACTTAGATTTTAAGATTTTAAGATTTTTAGATTTTAAGATTCTTAGACTAAGATTTTTAGATTTTTAGGATTATTAGATGTTTAGGATTTTTTGATTTTTAGGATGTTTAGACTTTTAGATATTTAGGTTTTTAAATTTTCAAAGTTTTAGATTTTTAGATTTCTCAATTTTTAGATTTTTAGATTTTTAAAGTTCTGGTGAAGCTCGATGTAAGGCTGGGCATCGAAGAGAATGTCTGCAAATTCATTCCGCAAAGACGGTCGGGAGTCCATCATCGATTTTCCGTTCTGCAGTCCGTCGCTTACGGAAGACATGAACTGGAGAGTAAGCGAGGAATACTCCCACAGTGACGACCAGGCAATCCTCTACAGCATCGGCCGGCGAAACCCCACTGCAACGAGGAGGACGAGGACCAGCGAGCGAAAGTGGAAGACAAAAGACTTCGACAAGGAGGTCTTTATCGAGGCGCTTCGGACAAACAGCGGTGCAACGCTTCACACAGGGGAGTTGACAAAAGCGGTAGCAATAGCCTTTGATGCATCAATGACGAGGAAATGAGCCCAGAAACCAAAGGCGCCCTGCTTAGTGGTAGAATGAGATCCACCACCTACTGGTGGAATGAGACCCTCAGTATCCTTCGCGCTGCATGCCTCCGAGGAAGGAGAAGTGCCCAGAGAGCACGGACTGAAGCTAAAAGAGAAGAGCGGCATATCGTATTTCGCGGAGCTCGCACCGATCTCAAATGAGAGATCGAGTTGAGTAAGTCAAACTGATTCAAAGAGTTGTGCCAAGAAGTCGAGGCGAACCCTTGGAGCAACGCTTATCGAATCGTGGTGGCGAAGTTTGAGCGTTCCGCGACACCTGCTGAAATGTGCCCGGACAAATTGAAGACGATCGTGGATGTTTTTTGCCGCATCACCACCCAACGTTGTGGCCGCCTACGCAATATGAAGATGCAACGGCTTGGATCTTCAATAAAGAGCTACTGTTAGTTGCAAAACCAGGAAAGCCACCAGGGGACCCAGCATCTTGTAGACCCATATGCTTGCTGGATATCCTCGGGAAGCTTTTGGTAAGGATCATCCTTAATAGGCTGACGCAGTGCACGGAGAGCGATCATGGCCTTTCGAAGAGACAATTCGGATTCCAAAAAGAAGTCTCGACGGTGGAAGCAATCTGGATAGTCGTGCAGAGCGCAGAGAAGGCATCAAAGCAGAAAAAGGGAGGCAATCGGTTCTGCGCCGTAGTGACGATCGACGTCAAAAAGGCTATTAACAGCACCAGCTGGGAGGCCATGGCCGTACCACTGCACAAAATGAGTGTTACTGGCTACCTATGTAGGATGCTTAACAGTTACTTCCAGAGATCGGCTCGCCGGCCCCAAAACTCAAGAGGGTCAGATTTTCGCCCTTCGAAGAAAACCCAGAGGCATCCAAGAAACATAGCGATACTCTGGGAAGTCGCATCGACGTAGTGTCGAGAGACGGTACTCCTGAAACTCCCTGGCCAGTGGTCGGAAAGATTAGAAGAAAGACTGGGACATCAATAGGAAGCCCCCTAGAGAGAACAAGAGTAGGAAGAAAGGCGAAGCACTCATCGTGAAGATAAGCGCGGAGGAGTATCTCACCTGCGGACCATAAGACTTGCTCAGGAACTAAAGGAGCTTGGTGCGGACGTGTTTAAAAGCAGGCGTACCCGAACGGCGCACCCGAACAGAAGACATGTAAAAGCACTCGAAGAACAATAGCTCATCTTACAAAGAGATAATCCAGAAGATTGTGGGCGTCAAGCCTGAGGCAAAAGCCATGGCCGCTGACGTGACCCTCCATTGCGAAAATCTGGATGAAATCACCACTGAGGAAGAGGTTCAAAATGCCTTGACAGAGGCATGTTAGATGGATGACGTCGAAATGACTGTTCGTCCGGGAAGAGGAATATTTGGTATGCAGGTGGCGGTCATAAAACTGCAAGTAGACGCAGTCAACAAGGCATGGGAAATAGGAAAAATCAGAACCAATTGGTCAGTTTTCCCGATGAGAATCTCTCAACAACCGAAGGTGTGCTTCAAGTGCCAAGGATTTAGCCATGTGGCACAAATTTGCAAGGGACCCGACAGGACCAAACTGTGCAAGTGTGGTGAAAAGGGCTCCAAGGTGCTGGGCTGTACGAAGCCACCGAAGTGCATGATCAGTGTCATCAACAAAAAACAACAACCAGGTGACAGGAGGCCTGAGGTGTACGGCCTATAAGAAAGCGGCCGCAGCTAAATCCCAGTGGAGGTAACACAAATAATCCTCAACCACTATGACACAGCACAGCAACTGCTGTGGCAATCCGTGTCGGGAACAAAGAGCGATATCACTATATAGCTAATACTGGATAGCTGATAAAGCCAAACCAGCGACGATTCATGAAGCATTGCACTGTACGGAGGAAGGCTTCGTGATCCCAAAAACCATCGGGGTCTACATCTGTAGCTGCTACGTACCTCCACGATGGACGACAGAGCAGTTCAACCAAATGCCGGAAGACCGGTCGTCATCGCCGGCAGCTTCAATAGGGACTTAGTTTATCGGAAGCTCTAGCAATGCTGAATGTAGACCTTGCCAACGAAGGTACTACAAGCACATATCGTGGGGATGGTCTACAGTCGATCGTCAATGATTTTGCAGTCATAGACTGGCGCTAAACATGAACTGGAGAGTTTACCTATAGTGATCATGAAGCGATCGGGAACGGGAGACAGATGGAGCCACGTGGGAGACAGCTGAATGACCGAAGGTGTAAAACCGAGAACTTTGACAAGGACGTGTTTGTTGAGGCACTTCGTTTTGGGCAAAGTCCGTTGGATCTGAGCGCGGAAGAGCTGCCAGCAGTAATTGCATGAGCGTGCGATGCAACCACAGAGAATAGACATCAAGGCTCGAACATTTTTCCCCCAATTTACTGTGTAAATTTTTAAAAGCAAACCGTTGGAAAATCAGCGCTGCCTAGTCTAGGTTTCACCAAACTAAAAATGACAGACCGTCAACAACTATCAAATCTCGAGGCGCTCAGGTGGCGCCATCAACATACGATTCACCAAAACTAACGGAAACGAGCTGTAATTTTGAAATGGCAGTTACAGAAAATTACACACGGTGGGCACTCCAGCTTGGATGTCTGTTCTCTCTGATGCAACATGCCGAGGAAGAAGAAACCGAGAAACGGTCGCCGTCCTACCTAGCTAGGATCAAGAAAGACGAGCTAATCTCGACGGTAAAAGCAATGAAAGTAAAGAAAGCCCAAGGGCAAGACGGCATTCCAAATCTGGCTCTGAAAACAGCAATCCTGGAGAACCCGAATATGTTCAGGACCACTCTGCAGAAATGCATAGACGAAGGCAACATCCCCGACAACTGGAAGCGACATAAGCTGGTGTTGTTGCCGAAACCGTGAAACCCCCTTGGAGATCCGTCGGCATCTAGACCTGTATGTCCGCTGGACACAGTCGGCAATTTACTAGAGAAAGTAATGCAGAACAGGCTTACAAAATACACAGAGAGTGAGAACGATCTTTCAAACATGCAGTTCGGTTTTCGAAGGAGGGCATGTCTACAGTGGATGCCATTCGGATGGTTGTAACTAGAAGCTGCAGAGGCGGCACAAAAGCAGCAAAGAAGGGGTAATCGTTACCGCCGTGGTTACCTTGGACGTAAAGAATGCCTTCAACAGTGCATACTGTGAAGCGATCGCCAGTTCATTACACAGCATGACGGTTCCGGTATACTTTTGCCGGATCCTGACGAGCTACTTTCAGAACCGGACACTGATCTACGAAACAGACAGAGGAGAGAAAAGGAGGACAGTTACCGCGGACGTTCCTCAGCGAACTATTCACGACCGCTCTGGAATGCGATGCGTGAAACTGTGATGTGATGCCACGGAGGCGACAGACATGGTGGAAGATTGGATGCGCGAGAAGAAGCTAACGTTAGCGCATCACAAGACCGAATTGGTGAGGATAAGCAATCGGAAGGCTGTACAACAGGTGAATATCAGGGGTGATGATTGACGACCGACTGAGCTTCAACAGCCACGTCGATTATGCATTGACCAGAATCATGCCGAATAACTTGGCGATAGGCAGCAGTGAGAAGAGGCTCCTAGCAAGTCTATCCACGTCAATACTGAGGTATGGTGGACCAGCCTAGCCTGGGCGTCAGCGCTCAAGACAAAGTGGAACCAGGCGCGGCTGAACAGCTCGTATCGCGTGATGCGCACGACAGTGGCAAGTGCTTTCCGAACCATATTGCTGGAAGCGGTCGGCGCCATCGCCGGATTGATTTCAATCGAAATAAAGGGTGCACGGAATCAAATTGCGACACACACAAATATTTGGCAAATTCACCCATGTTTGTTTTATTCAATTTCAATTCCATATACAAATTCACAAACCTTCTTCTTTACACTACTCATAAGGTCCTGTACAACATTTCGACCAACTTTGTTTTGCGTGGCAATCCATTTTTTCTTCAAATCTTCCTCCGATTTCACTTCCTTAGGATGCTTCGGAAGTGCCCGCTTCATGATGGCCCAGTACTTTTCAATTGGCCGCAGTCTCGGGGTTGAGATGCTTCGGCACGAAATTGACCTCCTTAGCCTTGTACCACTCCAAAACCTCTTTCGAGTAATGGCACGAGGCTAAATCCAGCCAGAAACTCATAGGACCATCGTGTGACCTCAGAAGAGGAAGTTGGCGCTTTTGGAGGCATTCCTTTAGGTACACCTGCCCATTGACCGTTTCAGTTGTCACGAATGGGGTACTCCGCTTCCCACACGAGCAAATTGCTTGCCAAATCATATATTTTTTGGCAAACTTTGACATCTTCTGCTTTCTAACGTTCTCAGGGACATCGAATTTATGATAAGCAGTGAAAAACTGCAGCCCCGGAAGCTGCCGGAAGTCTGCTTTTACATACGTCTCATCATCCATAACGAGGCAATGTGGTTTCGTCAACATCTGGGTGTAGAGCTTCCGTGCACGTGTTTTACTCTCGTATTCTGCCGTTCATCGCGATAAGGCGCCTTTTGGACTTTGTACGTGTGTAGTCCTTCACGTTTTTTCGGATCTTGCTCGACATTTTTGGTTAGATTCAGTTTCTTCGCAACATCTCGAACTGAACTGTTGGAATTCCTCTCGAAAGCTTGAACTACCCGCTTGTGATCCTTAACACGGAGATCCATTTTTGCCACTTTTTTCTTTCCGATCGATGGTCAAACGTTCGTCGTACCGATTTAAAACACGAGACACCGTAGAATGTACCATTCCCAGCTTCCTGCTGATGGCACGATGAGAAAGAACCGGATTTTCGAGGTACGTGCGCAAAATTTCTTTGTGAGGCTGCTGTTCTTCCGACTTCAAATTCGCAACGATTGCACATCTGCTTTTGAAACTTACACAGCGTAAACAAATACACATTGAACTAATTCCACCCAAAATTTCAATAGAAAATACCCAACGGGTAAAAAGTTATAGCCATTTAAAAGTGGTGCAATTTGATTCCGTACAACCTTTAGTAGAAGAAAAGGATTGCGAGTGCTACCGGCAGAGGCACGCGGGGCAAACTGTTAGAGCCGAGTCGCTGAGAAAGTGGCAACAAGAATGGGACAATGGAGAGAATGGAAGATGGACACATCGGCTCATACCGAACGTGTCCATGTGGCTAAACAGAAAGCATGGAGAGATCAACTTCCAAGGTCACGGATGTTTCAGGATGTACCTGCACAGATGGTCAACGCGGTGACGCAGATAATGAGAGCTATTCCGAGAGGTGAAGTGACGTTTGTCACTTGGTGAAGTAAGAAAAGTCACCTGCGGTGACGTGATTCTTCACTTGATCAACCCAGAAGAGTCACGTCACTGCAAGTGACTTTTCTCACTTCACCAAGTGACAAACGTCACTTCGACTCTCGGAATAACCCGCAATGTCATGGCTGCAGCGGAAATGGCGAGCAGAGCCGCGAAACAGTGTAGAACGAGGAACAAGAGCGTCGGGTATGTCGGGACGTCTCCTCAACCGTAAATGCCACTGCAACCACGAGACGAAGATCAATCAAGCGAAGGCCTCCCCTGCGTTAGCCGCCGGTAGTCGGGGCCCCACCAGTACGGAAGTCTACCCAAACGGAACTGGTTGACTACTTTCGACGCCGGGGAGGGTCAGGAGGAGTCAAGAAGAACGTGATATGCACTACTTAAAATTATAAATAATTTCACCCTTTACAATTAATCTAAACTTGAAACAGTTTATTCTAATCTATTTGCAATAAAATTGAAGTCATTAATTCACTAGTTTTTTTTTCTCGGTTTTTGCTTTGATGTTTCCTTCTTGGCGGGAAAACGAAATCAAATTAGCACGTGAACGTAATTTAACGTTTAATTTTTCTGTGCTTCGAAAAAATAAGCATTGAAAGGAAGAATTTGAGAGTAAACATTAGATGTTTTTGTTTTGTTTTGTGTGATCGTTACCGTGGATTTTTCAGCTTCTTGCTTTTTACGTGTTTTTTTTTATTCCTCTTCTTCTGGTGCAGGGATCGGTATTGTTTCTATTACGTTCTACGGAAAGCTTCTCTGGGAAGTTAAAAATTAAGCGTAAAACTAAACAAATAGAATAATAAGGTTTTCATCTGATAAGTTAGTTAGTTGCGTTTTCCACTCCTCTCTGGTGGCGTACAACCGGTTTAAGCATAAAATAAACGCATTCCTGCGCCATTTTGTTGTTGATGTTTTTTTTTTGGCTTGTAATTTATTCAACACTTAGTTTCTACTTAGCCAAGAAAAAATCCCTTGTATGGTTGGTTGATTCTTTTATATAATTTAGTTCATAAATTTCACATTCCCTTGAATCGTCATAATTCTTGCTTTTGTTTATTGTTGTTCCACGTTCTCCTGACGATTAAGTTTTTGATGATATCTTTTTTTTTTATTTCTTATACCTAAAAAGGGTGTACGTTTACGCTGTGTTGCTGCTTTAATGTTCTTGTGTGTTCGTGTTAGTGTTTCCTGTTGACTTATAAAAAAGAGTACAATCTAACATTAAATAGGTATTTCCCGGTTCTTGATTTCACTTGTTGTTGTTTTTTATCTGTTTTATTTGTTTTTACATATCGAGTCATCAACCTTATGCGCTAGAGATGTACACGTTAATATATATCATCATTGTTAGGTCTAACAACTCTGTTATTCTGCTGAGTGCATTGGTTTGAATGTAAGGGATCGTGTCACCTTTAAATCATGAAAATGGGACTACTGTTTTGCAGTCCCTACGATAATTGGCTACCGGTTTGAGTTGCGTGTTTCTTGAAACCTTAATTATAGTGCGACTTCTTGATGTGTTTGATTTGCATGTTCGTCAACTGAAACAGATACCGGTGGATGAGAATTCTGTATGCTAAGAACTATATCCAACATCGATAAAAATGAGACTATTTTGCAGATTTTCCACTCAAGCCCAACCGAAACAAATGATGAATAAGTTGAAAACTGTTACTTCGTTTTTGGTTAGATTTTTCCATCGTGAAAACAGTGAAAGCAGTTGATCCAATCCAAGAGTGGTCTAGTTGCTCCATCTTTATACCGCATGCTATTTTAAAATGTTTATTTATGGATTGATTTCACGTTTTAATTGGTTTTTGGTTAAAACTCTTACAAACTAATTTTCAGTGTATTTTTCTGGTTTCGGTCTGTTGCTGCTTCTACGTTACGTTAGTAATGGGTCACCCACAATAGATACGTTTGCGTTCCGTTGACGTAAATTTGACAGAAAATCTGTCAAATTCACGCAAACGCATCCGCAACGTATCAATTGTCGGCCAGCCATAAGTGTTTCATCATTTCTTCGTGATTAGAACACAAAGCTGTCTGAAGAAATTACTCTCCTCCATAATTATGCACATCGATTTCCCGGGTTCTGACCTTTCACGTTAAAGTAGTTAAACATTGAGAGTTACACATCTTGTAAACGATAGTGATAATAAACCGCTCTTGGTAAGAGTTTTCTTACCAGAGCATTTTCCCCTTTCATTTGTCTTGACTTACTGGCTAACAATGCGATCGCTACGATTAGTCTTAGATCGATTAAATTTATTCCCATATATGAAGTATAGTGGCTTTGTTCCAGTTTTATTCGGCATCAAAGTTTGCATCGATTTCTCATTAAGTTCCACGCTCTCCGTTTGCTCTCACTTGGGGTTCGCTGCTTTTTATGACTTATTTTCTTAATATTATTATCCATCAACAACGAAACAAAAAAAAAACGATCGTCAAAGAAAAACAGAGAGAGATAGAGACAGAGGTTGGTGACAGAAACGAATAGATTTTCACTACTTATAAAATTATTCCCTTGTTTGTTTTCGTGTCACACTTCCGCTCAACTTGGTTGGAGAGGGATGGGGTGGGGGAATCTACCGTGTTTTCGTTTGTTCAGTTATAAGTTAATTTGCTCGAGTACTTTTGTTTTTATAAAAAAAAAAAACTCATCACCGAATCCCCCCCCAAATTCCCCCATATAACCTTTACCACCTTCCCAAAAGTAACTTATTTAAAACACACCCCCTTCAAACCCCAGCAAAACTGACAACGACCATTAGCACTTCAGTGCCTGCCGGTATACTGCCGTTATACGCATAATTGTCCCATGTTCTATGGGGTTCCCTATATACATGGGACAGTTATGCTTATAACGGCAGTATACAAAAAAAAAAAAAAAAAAAAAAAAAAAAAAAAAAAACAAAAAAAAAACAAAACACACCAAAAGTCACTTCGATTCTTGGAATAACCCTCAATCAGGGCTGGCAAATGTCATTCTCAATGAAAAATGACCAACGATTTTTATCGAATTACGTCTGAAAATCTCATCGGGCGAGAAAACCATGACGAAGATTTTCTTCTAAATCTCATCGATTTTTTCGTCATAGTGTTTTGGTCATCGCTATTACAAGCACATTTATTAATAAAATTGTATTTTTCATCACAAAACTTCAAATGAAATTTCCACTTTATCGATAACATATTATTCCTTGGCTAATTTCAAGTAGGTAAATTAATTAGAAATTTGTGAAACAAAATCGTATACAGAGTGTAAAGTCTCATGACTGCATGATGGTTTTAGATTGACAAGAAAGTTATTATTTTTATCGTGACAGTGAGATGGCCTGTTTCTTCATCGTCGACTATGGCCTTGGACTAACCAGCTCCTCTCATTGAAAAAGTTGATCCGAGGTGACGATTCGAATGAACTCTGTGTTATTATGGTTGCCGCGGCACCACCACGGCACCGAAAAAAGTTACGCAAACCGTGGATTTATCTGAGGGCTACTTTGATTTCCACTTCACTGTCACTTTCACCTCACGGAGTTCCATTTGATCACGGTAATACCGGTAACAGCCAGCGCTGGTAAATCTCACGGCAGTCATGCGACGATGAAAAAACTGGCCATCTCACTATGACGAGAAAAAATGAACAAGCATGAACGTTCTGGTCATTCTTCAATCATCATGCAGCCATGAGAATTTTTCTCTTAGGACTCATTTTGACTTTTAACTTTCTGACATACAACGACCAAAACACATTCGCGATCTATGATGACGGAAAAGTTGATTGCATTTTCAAAAAATCTCAATCATTGTTTCCTCACCCGATGAGAATGTCAGGTGTATTTTGGTAAACATCCTACGAGATTTTTCATTGAAAATTACATTTGCCAGCCCCGTTAATAGCATAAGAAAAAGTGAGGTAATGCGTAAGTGAAGTGAAAGTGAAAGTGAGGGTGACAACCGTAATAAGCCCCATAGGAAAGATCGGGATCCCATGTTAGGGACGGCTCAAAACAGTGTCGGTTCTCCAGGTTAGGGGCGGCTGTATCTGAGTGTCTTTAGTGTAGGCGGTTAGACCATAAATAAACAGGGGGTTTGATGCCAGCATCGAACAAAACAAACACCATCCCAACGAATACTCCAAAAGAAAACTCGGAACGGATTAAGCGGCATAGACCAAAGCAACGAAAACGGACTAACGATTGGAAACTCGGAACATGGAATTGCTGATCTCTCAACTTTGTTGGAAGTACCTGATGGATCGAAAGAGGTTTGTTGGAAGAACAAAATGGCGCGTACGTTTGATGTTTACACTAATTACCAGAGCTGCGGAGAATCGCACGAGCTCGGCACAGCTTTTATTGTGATGGGAAGATGATGAATCCTGTGCTTGATTTGGGCCCGGGTAATGACAGAATGTGCGTGTTCAGGATTAAGGTCCGTTTCTTCAACATAACCATAGATAATATTCTCTTTCTTCCATCTGGAAAGCACTGAAGATGACAAGGATGCCTTGCGGCTGGAACGTGAATACAATCGCTACCATTACTATGACATCAAAATCATCATCGGGGGACTTAAACACACCGATAGGCCATGAGGCGGAGACCGGTAATTGGCAAGTTCAGTGCCCATGGACGAACGAACGAGAATGGCCTTAGACTTATAGATTTTTCCACCTGCCACCCATTGGCCATACGTAGCACGAACTTCCAGCACAGCCTCCAACATCGGCACTCCTGGAGATCACCACAACAAACTGAATCGCAATTGATGGAAGGCACTTTTCGGTCATCCTTGATGTGAGAACCCATCGAGGAGCTAACGTCGACTCAGATCGCTCTTTACTCATGGTAAAAATGCGCCCAAAACTATCCGTTGTTAACAACGTTCGCTACCGGCGCGCATCACGGTACAATATTGAACGGTTGAAACAACCAGAAGCCGCCACAGAGTACGCGCAAAACCTAGAAGCAGCCTTACCAGAAGAGGAGGTACTCGACGATATGCCTCTTGAGGACTGTTAGAGCCATGCAACAACAGCCTTACAAAACGCAGCTGAAGGTGTCCTAGGATACGTGGAACGCAGATAACGAAGGTACGGTGGCAGCACTTCGATGAAGATCTGAATGGCGCAGCCGAAACAAATGACATCTTAGTTGCAACAAACGACAACCAGAAGTCGTACAACAGTGTTTAGATAGTATCGTATATTCCTACATTTTAAGTCAACATCGCAAATAGTTGTGGCCATTGTCGTATTACGTTTGTAAAGAGTACAAGTTTTCGACTACTATACGATGTGACAGTCATCCATCGTACTGCGTCACAAACTACATCGGATTCACATCGTTAGACTTTTTATATCGAATTTGTTAACAGATAACAGATTAAATAGTATACGATGCCAAATCAACCCGTTTAATAAAGCAATGGAATTTGCACGTATATGGCCTCAACATATGCATGCATAGGCCACATGTTTGCATTCTATACGATTTGTTTGCTTGCATATACGCTTAGATATCATTAAAACAACTTTCAA
Source organism: Aedes koreicus (assembly GCA_024533555.2). NCBI lineage: Eukaryota > Metazoa > Arthropoda > Insecta > Diptera > Culicidae > Aedes > Aedes koreicus. The sequence goes on along the minus strand of JAHHFK020002019.1, from coordinate 327,670 downwards.
TATACTAGACTTTTCTTCCAAGCAGGGAGCCGGCCACGCAGATATCCGGCTGTATGTTCACCGCAACGTAGAGCAACTTCCTACCAAACTGCGGAACGAAGCATTTGTAGGCAGTTAGGGCCTCCTCCTTTTGCTGGAGGAAAGTAGGAATCGATTCGTACCTGCGATAGCTGTGGTGGTCACCAACCTTTTCGACGCGAAGTCCCAGGAACAGCTTAAGCTCGTTGAAACAGTTGAAAGCTTGAAGTTGTCCTGAAATTGCCGACGAATTTTCTCAAACTCGGAGTTGCTGACAACGAGCAAATCGTCAACGTACACTAGGATGAAGTTCTATTCCTCATAGCGATTTCGGATGTACAGACGACTGTCGATATCCGCTGGCTTAAAACTCATGGACTTCAACACTCCGTCGATCTTCCTGTTCCATGCTCGGGCGGATTGCTTGATCCCAGAAATGCTGCGTTTGAGGCTGCATACCATGCCATCATTCCGGTCGAAGCTAGGCGGTTGCTCCATGTACACCTTCTCTCCCAGATCGGCATTCAGGTCGGCGCTTCGTATATCCAGGTGGATGGTCCGAAGGCTCGTTTGAAATACGACAGGGGCGAACACCTCGTCGTAATTCTGGCAAAACTTCTGGAAGAATCATCTTCCTTCTTCTTATACGTCCACTTTGTAGCCTACCGGTTTGCGCCCAGAGACGAGTTCCCAAGTGCCGGTTTCCTGGAAAGCTTCGACCTCCTCCTGCATCGTGGCCTGTCAGATCGACTGCATCGGTGACGTCATTGAACGTTGCGGCGGGACACACTTCGTTGGAAGCATGAATCACCTCGGTTCTCCACTGGGTCACTGAATCCCTCCGATTGATCCGTATCTTCATCCGCTGTATCGTAGCGTTCAGGATCTTCCGCTTCTGAACACGTCCCAGGTTCGATTTCTGGTTGAGTTTCAGGTTCGACATCGTGTTAAGCCTCCAGTTCGACATTGGTGGAAGCGTCCGCCGAAACGTCCGGTAGGTCCGTTGGCATCCCGGCTAATGTAGATTTTTCTCGTGGTTTTGTCCAGGAAGCTATAAGCATTATGCTCCGATGAGTAGCCCACGAATGTTAACTTTTGTGCTGTCGCATCCAGTTTGTTCCTTTGAACCTATATACCAAACCGCGCCGGTCCAAAGCTCGAATGGTGTGACGACAACGGTACTGACCATCGAACTGCATGCATCGTACCATTTCGAGTAGCGAACGGTTTTTCCGCTCCATAACTCCGTTTTGCCGGTGGGGCTATAACCGGCGGTGTACTGAGCTACACGTAGCTGCTTACTGCTGTACTCGCCGCCCTGTTCAGAGCGGATAGCCTTCTACTTTTGGCCAAACAATGTCTTGACGTAGGCAACTTACTCCTCGATTTTTGTTGGGACTTCGGACTTCTCTTTTCAATAGGTAGTGGACGCACAATCGTCTGCGGTCGTCAAGCATGGTCATAAAGTAACGGTAGCCGCTGACCAATGGCACCTCAACTCGGCCGCAGACGTCCGTGTGCACCAGGTCCATTGGTGCCTTCGATCTGGAATGAGACTCACTCGGAAAAGGGGTACGTGGCGTCTTACCTTGCAAGCAGCGTTCACACTTTTCGTTGATGCTGCACCTGCGGATCGGCCCGCCCACCGCCCACGGTGTAATTGTATTTAAAGAAATAGGAAGTTCCTGTTTGGAAGCGCGTAGCTCTGCGTTTTTTTTGACGAAGCTCTATCCACACCTTTATTTAATTAATATTCTTTACAATTGGTTTTTTGTGGCCCCTGGGGGCTAACCTTTTACCTCCCACTTCTCCTGGTTGCGTAATTGGATTGCAGGCTACCGAAACTCGACCCGTGCGGTTGACACAGTGTCGCGTGTCCAATAATTTTAACCAATAAGGCACTCCACTCTTGTTCGGGCTTTTTTGTGCCGTGGCGCCGCAAAAGGGGGGCGGAGCTCATCAAACGCCTCGCTCATTGTCAGCGGTCCAGCGTTTGTTCTGCTGATAATTATTACTAAAGCACCCACTAGAAATAGTGATTTTAATCACATTACATTCGCTTGAAAATCATTATTTTGCCCTGGTCATAATAATCCCCAATAATGGTAAAATTGACTGTCAAACTTTTCTCTGTGTGAGCAAACAATACTCTTAAAATGAGTATATTAGTTTTACCGTGGATACACGGTAGAATTAATTAATCAAATTGAAAGGTAAAATATATTTTGATTGCCTTTTTTATCACCAGATGGTTCTGTTGGCAGCGCTACACAGGTCGCCTAACATGTATATGTGGAAAAAGGAAGTGACTTATATTGTTAATATAGTATATTTGTTGCTTTTAACAAGAGCCGCGACGTAAAGCAGGTTCATAGATGGTGGGGGCGTAAAGCGCAAAGTAGATGCCCATGCTCAACGGCGCTCTCGACGACGAAGCAGCCTTCACCGCGCACTTCCGCTTGTTTCCCGTCCGCCCAGGTTGAGAAACTTAACATCGCTTTCGAATAATTCCTGGAAATTTTTTTTGCACGTAATTCCGATCCGCTACGGTGTGCCGTGTACCACCGGAATCGACTACCTACGGCTTGACAGCTCCGCCATCCGATGCTGCAGCTAGCGCGAATGAAACTGTCTTCTTCTTGCTGGTGGCTTTTGCTTGTTTAGGTTTATTTTTCGAATCACGGGCGAACTCACGGCACTTCTATTGTCCATGCCCCAGCTTTCGGCATTAGTGGTATTCGATTTTTTTTTTCTTCTTGCTGTCAGCCGATGTCGCTTTGCTGCCTCGTTTAGGAGCTTCCCTCTGGCTAGCTCCAGCGTGCGGTCGTCGTCCGGCCGGGTTTCGAGGGACGTTCGTGAGCGTGTTGTACGAGGAGGGAAAGCTTTTCAAAATCATCGCGACAGTGAGATTCTCCGGGAGTTCCTGTCCGGCGTTCGTTAAACGCGAAAACAACTCCGCTATGTCGTCACCGTAAGCTTGTCGCAAATGCGTTTAGCAGTGACACTTTTGACTTCAAGCTCGTCTTTTGGTGGTGTTTTGCAGCGCCGAAACACGCGAAAACATCGATTGCTGGACGAATATACAGCAACTGTTTGCTAACTGGCTAAGGGCACAGTCCAGTTAGCGGATGCTGCTCGCTTACTGGGCTGACATTTCAAATGTAAATAAATTTCGAGGGGGCTTTCGATCAGATTTCGGTAGGGATATTTCATGACACAATACATAAATTCAATAATGTTTTTATGCCTTATAAGGTATTGCGATGTAGCTTATTGTGCACCCGATTGTGCAAAATATTTCACTCAGTTTCTATGGAATTACGTCACCACTCTACCGCCGTATTGCCCGTAAGCTGATGCAGAGTAGCTGGTTTTGACAGTGGAGAAATAATATGCGTGCGGTTCTCAATGGTGGCGACTATGGAATGATCTTTATTAAGTTTTAGATTCGTAAAAGAGTGGTAGCAACATAGTGTGCGTTCAGTGTGTCTGTTACATGAGTTTCGATAACTGGGATAAATGAGATTAAATAGCAATATTGCACTCAACGTATAGTAATTGTGTGGTTTAAATTGACAACGGTGCCACACGGCTGTGTAGCCCGTCAAAAATACTTCGATTTCTGTAACAACGGTTACATCGTTCGGCATACCGAGGCGACCTGAGGTCAGTAGCACCTTTAGGATGACCCAATACTGTGGGAAGGGTACCGTTTCCCCAAACACAGGCCGGTTGTGAGGGATCGGGAGCATCAATGGTTCTTCGATCGCCAGGGAGCCATGTCGGTTGGTCAGTAAAGCAATTTTCAGCGACAAACTAGTGTTTCCTTCATCCTGTCGGACACGGTGCCTCAATCAACTGTATAAGGGTCATCCGGGAATCCAGGAGCGAATAACGTCTACTACACGTAGTTTTGTGTATTAGCCAGGATTAGACGACGTGATGGTAAGCTTCGTAAAGGCCTGTCACTGCGCATCCGTTGCGTAGTCTACTCCGAAGGCGATATCAGAGTCATAGTCCCCTACAACTGTTCCGAGCTAACATAGACTAAGCGTGCCCACTGGATAGGACAGGTTTAATATGTCGAATACTAATATTCAGTGTCTGATTAAACCAAATGTTCTGGAACCAACTCTACCTTTAAACAATATTTGAAATACAGAATTTTTTGACCGGCATCCAACACTCCGACCCACGTTTCGTCTTCTCGATTTTCCCAGCATATTGGCCATCCACATTAGAAAACTTTTCAGTTTGAGTTAACTTCAGCCGGTGAGAACATCAGATCCAAACCATACAGTTTTCATCATCAAAAAATATCACAATCCAACTTTGTATTCTAAATTCTTTTCGCTTTTTGCCGTAGCTACACTTTTGTCTTCTTCTTCTTCTTTCTCTTTTTGGTTCACCCCGAATTTGTATAGAAACTAGTAAACTAACAAACGCAAATTAATTGATAAAACCGTTAAGTAATAATCTTAGTAAATTTGTTAACCTTGTTTAGCCAGTAACATAATTTTTCCCTTGTTTCTGTTGTAACATTTATCTAGCTTGTTCCTTCGTTTCCTTTGTGTAAGAGTTGGGTATAAGTGTGAGTGTGTGTGTGCATTTGTCTCTTTTCAGAAGCCTCCTCACTTAAAAGCTAAGATCCTAAGGCGTGATTGATAAATGTGTCCACACTAATGTACAATTGATAGAGATACAGATTTAAAACTAAACTGGAAGCTGTGTGAAACAATTTTCGTAGTTCTCACCTTTTGTTTGCATCGATTTTAAGACTTTTTTTCCGAAACCTACGTTCGTCTTTGAGCAAAAGTAAATTTCATAATTAAAAGTAAATTAATCTTGCTGTGTTGTTTGTTGTTTAGTTATCATTGGTGTTTTTTTTTATCTTAAGGAGGTGTAAAAGTAAGTTGCGATTAAAGACGATAGAGAACTTAAAATCTAAGTTTTACGAGAAGCCTTTTTTGCATTGCTATTGCTCCAGTTGATAACTCATTGTTGAGGCGTGTTTCCTATTCCCCTTTGCTACCTAACGCGGTCACTGTTTGGCCCTTCGGTAAGGGTTGCACAATTCTTGCTGCTCGGAAACTGAATCCTAACACTAACCAGCATTTAAGTCGTTACTAGTGCGCTGGTTTTGCATACACGAAATAAGCATCATATTTTAATTTATATTAAATAATTCTTCATACTGACTAATAAGCAATCACGGCGGTTGTGTTTGATGTTTGTGTTTGCATGGGTTTTTTATGCTGTCTCAGCTGGCGTTTACGACGAAAAAGTGCGGTTTTCCTTCTGTTTTTAGTAAGCATGCTGCTAAGTTGTAAGATTTGAAAATCTCGAGATAAACCATCCCGTTTGCTTATGAAAGAGTTAATTGCATAAATATTACGATTTCGCATCTTATAAACCAAAAAAAAAAAATGAGAACTAAAAATTAAACAAATTTTGTGAAATACTTTCTTTAAGCAAAGTACATAACTTTTTTGGTATCGGCATGTACGGTAATTGCACGAGCCATTGCGCCCGGGGTTCTGTCTTCGGAGCAACCGCTCTGGTGAGATCCTTCGCCCGAGTCGTGCTCTTTCTCGACCAGGTGGTACCTTGGAAAAGATAAATAAGAGTAAATTAACCGTCCAGGAAGAAGAAATACAAGCAACAAACCTGGCCCTAAATGCCACCAGATGGGCGTAGTACGCGGGTGCCGGAATCGAAACCGACCGCGTACACCGGACGTACGTGTGGCACAGTTGGTACGTGAGGCACTGGAGCTCGTCCGATTCGAAGTGATTGTCGTCCCACAGGACGTGGTAGTGCGACGGGCGGCTGGTACCCTGAAATTAAATCCATATGATGTAGATCAAGTATCGCACAAACACCGCTGCAACTCACCTGAATACCCTGATGACTGCAGAGATAGAAATCGAACTCGGTGGGATGGGTGATGCCGACATCCACGGTCGTACCGGCCGGAATGTTGCCCGACTTGCCGCTTTGTTCCTTCTTGTCTGCGCAGAACAGTCGCGTGTGATGACGCTTCTGCACCACAATGAACGTTATGCCCGGCTTGTAGTCGGCTTCCAGCTTGATGCACGCCTCACGAATGGCCGTCAGCTCGTGCTGCAGCACGTGAGGGAACTGGCCCTCGGAAACGCCATCCCGGTAGAGGATGATCCTATGTGGTTTGAAACCTCCCGTCGACTTGTAGAACATGATCAGTAGCTCCCGGACCATGCTACTCAGCTCCTGGATGATTTCTTGGCGGTGTTGTTGAACTCGCACGGTAGCTGCGTAGCGCGACGGATGAGCGTCCATTGAACCGACGACGGCCGCTATCGAGGGCTTCTTGTTGTCACCCGCAGGTGGGTGGGTTACGTCCGCGCCCAGGAAGATGACCGGTTCGTCGAATACCTATAAATGATCAAGTTTGTTAGTAACATCAATACGGATCTTTTCCGTATTCAAACTCCTACCTTTGGTCTAATTGATGGCACAAGGATGGAATTGATTCCACCCAATTTGACGTTGATCTTCAGACAGAGATTGGAAAGTGTCTGCGGTGATGTTTTGTTCACATTTTTGGCCTGGACGCACTGGGTCGCCATACCCAGCACGGTATCGCCTACGCGCTTGACTTCGGCTGTCGGAGAAAGAATTAAACGACCGTCAAATTTACAACCTTGGTCAAATTTACAACCACTTCCTTCAACCTACCGTAAACTGGTGTTTTCCCTGGCAGCACGACCACCACCAACTGCAACGCGTTGAATGTATTCTTCAGATATCTGAACATGGGCTCGACCTGATCCGGACCGGTGGCGTACTTGCAGAAGCACGGCTGGCCGATGATGGGCATTCCGGCATCGTTGGAGATCTTCTGCAGCTGCTGGGTGAAGTTCCTCAGGGCATCCTCCCGGACGGTTCGCTGGGGCGCGAAACAGGCTATGGCCCACACGCGGATCTCGACGCCGGTGAAAAATTGTTTGCCTCGCATGTCCCAAACCCCTTGGTTTGGTAATGCTAAGCTCACCTTGTTCTGTGGACCAGAAGGTAACTTGTTCGCTGATTATAACATGCCACTTGACGAAAAGGATTGCTTAAAACTATCGGTTTGGGAACGGGTGCGGGGCGACGATGGTTCTCAAACTGTGACTTTGGGGAGATGTTCCGGAGCTTTTGAAATTTCTGATTTCTGAAGCCAATCAGTGGCTAGCATTTTTATTATTAACGGAAAGGAAAATCTACAACCAGACTCCTGAAGAACTCCTAAAGAACTCACTAAAACCCACTTAAAACACTCCCGTGCCTCTAGCCTTGCCCCCAACCCCCTCAGAACCACCTTTTGGTATTACTTCGGGGAGGGGACTATTGTGTATCAGGCTCCCGCTTATCTCTAACTACCTAGGACTTTAGTAGTTAGTTGGTTCCTCTGATCTGCCGCTGGTCATTTCGCCATCTGACTTGGAGCTCTAGGACAATCTGGGAGGCCGCTGTGTTTATCGCGTCCCAGATGTCTCGGTCTAGACATATTCTCTGGACAAGGTTGTCCGGAGTCGTGTTCCGACCGCTCTCGGCCGTGATGCCGTTTCTTGTGTCATTGAAGCGAGGACATGCGAAGAACACATGTTCTGCGGTTTCCTCGACATCCGCGCACACTGGAGACGCGGAGGACTCTGCGTTCTCGTTCTCATGCAGATGCTGTCTAAAGAAGCCATGGCCACCTCCGTCAAATGGAAGGTAACTTCCCCGTGTCACCGACCGACCCATCCGGACATCTCCTGGATTAGTCGGTGGGTCCACCGACCTTTGCTGTAGTTATTCCACTCCCTCTGCCACTTGACCATTGATGCGGCTCTAGTGATCTTATGGATACCTCTTGTGCCTCTTTGTTCGAAGCACTCTACGTCCTCTTTTATCCCCGCTAAGACGCAGACCGCGTTGTGTGACACCGTGCGGTATGCGCTGACCACTCTTAGGTACATTAGCTTGTGCGTACTCTTGAGCTTACCAAGGTAGCTCTTGGTACTCAGGGTGGTGGCCCACGCCGGTCCGCCATACCTAAGTATGGACAGAGCAATGCTGGCCAGAAGCTTTTGTTTGCTCCCTTGTACCGCTGAGCTATTCGACATCATGCGCGATAATGCCGATATAGCCATAGAGGCTTTCTTGCAGGCGTGGTCGACGTGGCTGATAAAGAATCGATCATAACCCCCAAGTACCTCAGGGACCGCTTTGAGATGATGGTGCAATTACTTGCACTGATCGTCGTCCTTTGCTCCGATTTTCTGTTATTGACTACCGTAATCTCCGTTTTGTGATGGCCTAACTCCAGTTTCCTAGAGCGCATCCATCTATCCCTAGACAATGTCGATCACCTCTAGGGTGATGTCGTCCGCGAAACCGACGATCTTCACCCGGTTAGGGAACTTCAAATCTCAACACTTCGTCATACATCGTGTTCCAGAGCACCGGGGCCAGGATTGAACCTTAGGCTCGCCTGCTGGCCTTTATCTTCCTCTTTAGAGTGACCTTGGCGGCGGCTAGCGCCACTCGACGCTCCGTTCTTTCGGAGTCCGACCACGCTCTCTGCATCCTCCTCCTAGAGCGGAGGCAAATTCTACGTAGGTCGGCGATCGTCGATCGTCTCTGTCCACCAATACAGCGGCGACCTTCCTAGGCATGGTTGCGTCGCACATGCGTGAACGGCCAGCCTCTCGAGCGTGTTCATCAAGTTCTTGGCGTCTTGGCGTCACTCTGGATTCGGCACTAACCTATCGATTGCATTACGACGATATTATCAGCAAAGCGAATCGACAGCTGAGTTTCATTTTTAAAATATCGAGTAAATTTAAAGATCCTCTCTGCCTTCGGTCTTTATACTGTGCTCTGGTGCGATCGATTTTGGAATCCAACTCTGTTGTGTGGTGCCCATACCAGGCAACATAGATAGCTAGGATCGAAGCAATTCAAAGAAGATTCGTGAGATATGCCCTGCGTCGCCTACCGTGGCGTGACCCGTTGAACCTTCCACGATACGAAGATAGATGCAGATTGCTGGGACTACAGACATTGGACCAAAGACGGAATATTGCGCAAGCTGTTTTCGTTGCCAATACACTTACAGGTGGAATTGACTCACCGGAGCTCAACCTCTACGCTCTGAACAAATGCTTCGCCAAAGGGACTTCTTGCTGCTTGAAACCCGTAATTCATCATATGGACTTCATGACCCTGTCCGCTTCATGTCAGCTAGGTTCAACGTTGTCTATTTTCTATTCGACTTCAATTGTACTCTAGCAAAATTCAAGCGCAGACTGACAGAATGGCATGGATAGTACGAGAAGGATAGATTGATGAACAAGTTTTTGTTCCTCCAATTGATTGACGACGAGGACTGCTCCGAACTATGAATGTTACTTATTTTATACTTTGACCATACTCTGCGTTTGTAATCTTGTTTATTTTAATTATGTTTATGAATGTGCAACTAAGCAATGTTTTGTATTGTATTGTATTTTACTGTATTGTATTGCAAAAGATATGGGGTTTTTACGCCAAGTCAAAGCGGCTTTTCCCCGTCATAAACAAATTCATTAAGACCACCTTAGCTCAGATGGAATATATATAATAATAAATAAATAAAGTACGAGTTGATCGCCACACGGGTCCTGGGTGTTGCTCATATTTCATTCTTGCTCAAGCGCTTCGTCGAAGTATGATGTCCTCCATCTGCGGGCGATGGGAATGGGTGCTCTTCCCTCTGCACGCTGCCTTGTACGGTGGAGGATACTATAGCGAAGCGCCAAACGGTCGCTACGAGTGTAGCCATCCACCACCCTCCCGTTGTTCGACAGCCCAGGGCTGCAAAAGGTCACGTCGATATCAACTCCACTTCGTTACTATGATAGGTACTTTTAGTACCTACGTTGACCAGGGCCTAAAGCAGGATCTGGTCCCTTGGGTTGGTAAAGCGGCTGCCCCACATCAGCGCCCAAGCGTTGAAGTCGCTAGTTCAACGCTATTACCAAAGGGTTTCGGCCAGCTCCGTTGTCATTCGATCAACCATTTGTGAAAACTGGTCAATCGACCACAACAGCGAGGCTCTCATTTGAGGTAGGCACTACTTCATAAACCAGAAAAATGCCCGTGGTCCATAATGCCGCCATATTGGACCAATCCGCAATCCAGTGTGCGATATGGGTCGTATATTATGGCGATATTCGTTGCCGACTCGCGAACTGCCTGACACAGCAGTTCCTGAGCTTTCTCACAGTAGTTCAGATTTAGTTGGGTTACCTGCACTGTGATAAGCTTCGTGCTTTACCCTTGTAGGCCGGGCACTAAGAGCCTCCAGTGACGTGCTTGTCGTCTGGTTTCCCGGGGGATTCCTTACAGTCCCGAGCCTTGTGGCCTTTTCCTCCGCACCTTCTGCATGAGTGGCCCCTATCGGGGCCCTTACTCTCCCACGACATATGCCCGCTCTCAAGGCACTTGAAGCATGCCTTTGACGGCTGGTGCAAACTCAGTGGGCAAACGGACCACCCCACTTTGAGTTTCGCCACTTTTAAGGCCGAGGCCCGCGTCGGTTACTGACAGCCGTATCGTGGCCACTTAGGTCCCGAATGGACCCCTTCGCAGTCGTATGGCTGATGTGGTTACCGCGACCATACTGAGCCTTGATGGCCGTGGAGATTTCGCTAGTCTCCGTGATCTCGTCCGGTTTTTAAACTGGAGAGTCATTAGCGTGGCTAGGGCACGCACATCCACTCCCGCTCCCAAAGCTTGTTCTGCCAGCTTTTTTTAACCTGGGTCCTTCAGCTTTGTGTCCTTTCTAATCTCTAGGATCATTTCACCGGTGCGAGTACGGCGGCCAGATCGGCGAGCTTAGCGTCGCCTTCCTTCTTAGCGTTTCAAGCTTACAGCTTACGCAATTAGCTTATTGCTTGCTCTCAACTTAGTGTTCTATATGCACTTCCACAGTTATTGATTAAGAGCTTTCGATGTCAGGTTCCATTTTTCCATTAGTATGATTGGATGGCAAGTACCATCATACCCTTATGCCAAGGGAATCGAGAAATTTTCCATAACGAAAAATTCCTAGACCTGATCGGGAATCAAACTTAGCCACCTCCAGCATGGTATTTGTATTTGTTTTTAAAATAATTCATCTGACAATAAATCGTCTTAATGAATAAAATAAACTTATGGACTAATAAAAACACGTTTCTATTCAAACTAGCTCAAAACTAGTTCAACAGATGTTTCATTAAACTTAAATAGTTCTTCGACTGCAGTATACGCACGAATACATGCTGAAATCGGTTCATTGTATCCAAACACAGTTCGGTGAAAAATTGGTTGCAGTCACGTAGAGTTCCGTAAGGTTCTGTTCGGTACACGAAAGTTCAACATAGAAAGTAGCTATGGGGCATCAGCTTCACCATTAAACAATTTAGCAATAAACAACGACTGCTGTATTTTACAACGTCGTTCCAGCGTGTCAAAACCTAGTAGTCGGCATCTATCAGGATACGGTGGCAAGTTGTCAGGATCTCGCCACGGCAAGTTTTTCAGAGCCAGACGAATAAACCACTTCTGAACTCGTTCGATTCTGAGGCACCACGTGACCTGGTAAGGCTGCCATACCACCGACGCGTTTTCCAAAATCGGACGAATGAGTGCATAGTACAATGACTTCCAGCAGTATGGATCAGAAAAACCCTTCGCAACCTTGGAAATGAAGCCCAACTGTCGAGTTGCTTTTGAAATAATGGCAGAGCGGTGTAGCTCGAAAGTCATTTTTGAATCCAGTTGAACACCCAGATCAGTCACACTGGTAACTGTACTAAGAGTATTGCCATCAATGTAGTAGTCAAACAAAATTGGATTCTCCATACGGTGAAACGTGATAACCTGACATTTACCCACGCTACGTATCAGTTTGTTTCTCTGACACCACTCAGAACATGAACTCAACTGCGGTTCCTCGCTGCGGTTCCGCTTCCGTGCCAGGCTTCTATACAAACTTTTCTTTCTCCCTTTTTTCGGACTTTGGTCCAGGGATTTTCCCTGCCTCTTGAAGGGTCGTCACTTTTCGCTCCGTTTGGTACTGGGGCCGGTCCTGGCACATAGGCCGCCCTCGGTGCTTGAAACTATCCTCGCCGGCGAACTGGGTCTAGCGTTTTTGGCGCCGGGCCACTCTCTTTACACCTCGTAGGACACGATGTGGGACCCCCCGAGCCCGACACCACGTTCGCGTATGTCTTCGAACCCGTGGGGCCGTCTGACACTAGCCGCTTCTTGGGGGCACTGGGTGCGACTTCCCCGGGCGACTGCCTAACGCGCTTGGCTCGGCTTGCATTTTAGGATGTAGAAAATGTAGACGACATCGGTGTACTGCTCTAAGCTCGATTGGTTTCTAAGCGTCAAACTTGTCTATTCGCTCTGCAGAACGGTAGGCCTTTAAGCGAGATGATTCGATTCATGTTTCACCTTCTTTCTTAACATTTCAAGTTTATTGCTTTCACAATTAGCTTCTTGCTTGCTCGTAACTTCTAATGTTCTAATTGGGGCCGACGTTAACATCGCTGCTCAAACTTTTTCCCACGTCTTGGCTTATGTCATTGACAGACACGTTCCAAAAAAGATTGTTCAGACTGACTCTCGGGTCCCTTGGATGACGAACGCTCTTCGCTCGCTAAGACGGATTAAAAGAGCGTCTCTTAAAAGATTCACGAAACACCGCACCATGTCGCTTAAACGCCACTATAGCAGGCTCAACTACGAATATAAACGGATCAGTCGTGCGCATTTTCAACCTTATCTGAGTGGGGTTCAACGGCGTCTCAAATCTCATCCGAAATCTTTTTGGAGCTATGTTAATCAACAACGTAAGGAAGTAGGCTTACCTTCATCCATGTTCTATAATGGCGAAACTGCTGGCACTCAATAGGAAATTTGCGATCTGTTCTCGGTAAAACTTGCTAGTGTTTATGAAGACGAGAGACTAACCAGTCATTCTGTTCACGCTGCCGCCGGCAATGTTCCCTTGGCAAATCAAACACTCAGCCTAGTTGATGTGGATTCAGAATCAATCTCGAACGCGGCATTACACCTTAAAACATCGCTTAAGCCCGGACCCGATGGGTTTCCGTCGGTTTTTCTGAAACAGAACATGGCTTGTCTTCTGTATCCACTTCATCAGATATTCCAGATGTTCCTCTCTAGCGGTACATTTCCTTATTGCTGGAAAATGGCGGACATGTTTCCGGTATATAAAAAAGGATGCAAGCGGGACGTGAACAACTACCGAGGAATCACATCGTTAAGCGCTGTATCGAAGCTTTTTGAACTGGTCGTTAAGAACTCACTTTTTACACATTGCAAGCAGTTGTTAAGTGACGACCAGCACGGATTTTCACCAGGGCGTTCCACAACTACAAACCTATTGTGCCTTACGTCGTACATCACTGATGGTATGATCGCTCGATGCCAAACGGACGTGATCTACACAGATTTAACGGCAGCTTTCGACAAGTTGAATCATGATATAGCGATCGCTAAACTTGACAGACTAGGAGTTGGTGGTAATCTTTTAAGATGGTTTCGATCATTTCTCACAGGGCGTCAATTGACAGTTGCCTTGGGTGACCTTCGTTCAAGGAGTTTCTGCGCCACGTCCGGGATACCGCAGGGTAGCCATCTGGGACCGTTGATATTTCTTTTATACTCCCTTGGCCCCCCCCCCAAAATCCCTCCCCCCCATCCCCCCCCGAGCTCTGTGGCCGGGGCCCCCCCCCCCCCCCCCCCCCCCCCCCCCCCCCAACACCCCCACCCCCCCCCCCCCCCCCCCCCCCCCCCCCCCCCCCCCCCGCAACCCCCGGCCCCGACCGTACCCACCATATCTATGTTGTTGCAAAGCCACACACCCCGCTTTATATTCAGTGCGGAACATAGCAGCAGCCACCCCCCCTATCACCCCTCTATCCTCCCCTCCGTCCGCCCCGCGTACTATTCTCCCCTCTTCGTCGACTTCCGAGGGGTGTGGAAGTAGTTCGCCTCCCCGCGGTGCACCCTGGAAACGTTAAGCTCCCCTTAACGGCTAAACGAACTACAACGGAGGAGGCGCCATTTGGCGCAGGATCCGGCAGGAAGCCGTAAGCGGTCGAGACATGGGAAACAGGGACGACCCTGGGGTAGCCGCCCCCAGACGTTCCTACCCCGGTCCTGGCCCTGGCTTTCTCGATCGGAGGAAGGACCATGTGACGCGCGGTTCGGCAGGTACCGTAAGTGGTCGGGCAGGGAGATCGCGGACGATCTGGCGCGGACGTCCCGAACCCTGCTTGGATCCAGGAGCATCTCGATCGAATCAGCGTCAGGTCGGTGAAGCTAACTACTAAAGACCTATGTAGTTAGACATAGTGGGTGCGTAAAGCACACTAGCCCCCTCCCTGAAGTAATACCGAAAGGTGGTTCCGGGGAGGGCCGGGGCTGGAGGCACGGGTGGGTTTTTAGTGGGTCGAGGAGTTGGCGCCCTCATCCCCACACCCTGAGTTCTTCAGGAGTCTGTTTGCAGATTTTCCATCCCGTCTAAAAAAAAAAAAAAAAAAAAAAAAAAAAAAAAAAAAAAAAAAAAAAAAAAAAAAAATAATTGCCCTTTACCACGAGCCCTGTTCGCACTTGTTTAGGCTGCAAAACTCAATTTCCGCTTGAGCTTGATTCTTCAGCTCAATAGCAGTTCCACCAGCATTCTTCAGTATGTGCTTCACAATTGACCAGAATCCCGGAGTATGGGCCAAATTCATCACCTAAGGATCCACTGTGAGGCTCTTGAGTAAAACAGCCGTGGATTGGAAACGGGAACAAATGAATATATTTAACTAGTCTCGAGGAGAGTTACAATTGGAATGAACAAATTGTGAAGGTTGTTTCTTCAAATCAAGAAGCTGTTAAAGAGGTGCTCTAACAACCAGTAAACCGCCCTTAAAAGCATAATTGTTTCATATGCATTTTAATCGAAACCAATGTTTGTCATGGAGAGGAGGTCCAATCAACCAATGAAGTAGAAACCTAATCATAATGTTGTAGCTTATTCCCTGAAGGTTTGAAGAAAATCCAGCTAAAAATGAATTTTCGGCGACCATTTTTGTGTGTTCTTTTTGAGTATAGTCTTTACTAAGGACTGATCAACTGTTTACCATCTGACTCGGAACAAGTCTGTCTCCATGTCACACATCGCAACACATATACGGTCTTCCAATCTTTTTCGTGAGAATTGTAGAACTAAACAGATAGAAAAACTGTTCTGCATGCACAAGTATTACCCGCGTTGAACATCCAGTTTGAGAACCATCGAACCGCCATCAAAAACAACATTCGGGGAGAAAGCTCTTTAAAACACTTACTTGTCCGCTCATGCTGGAAACGCGTCCTCCGTACTGCAGTTTCGGCGGTGGCAGCACGCGACCGCGCACCTCCATCATGCTGTTTGAGATCGCCAAACCGAATTCCTGTACGTACGCATCGTTGTTGAAATCGGCACGGCGCACGAGATTGTTGATTTCGCGTTCACTAAAAAACAAAATAGTAGAGCATTGGCATTATTCAAAACTAACTACCACCCCCCACTATGTTCAGCTTTTCTACTAACCGATCCGGAGCTGATCTGGCGGTTGCCTTAATCATAGTCGAAGTTTGCATATCGGTGAGTTTCTTGATGCACCGCTGACCGGCGACAATGTTGCACACCTCCAACGGTAGGTAGGTGTGTTTGTGCTCTTGGCCGACCTGCAGGCAGGGTAAATGGGGATAGCGGAGCTTCATCTTGTACTTGTCGAGGAAGTATTTGGCCACGGTGCATTCTACGGTTTGTCCGTTCTCCAATTGCAGAGGGAAACTGCGGGGTGGTAGAGAGAGGTGCGTTGGTGTTTGTCGAAATTGAGATTTAACATGGACAAAACTTACGATTGCATTTGTGCTGGCCGACGAGTGACGTTGCAGACGCGATACTTCCGACGCATCGTTCCGCAGTGTGTGATTTCGATCTTGAGTCCCTTGATTTCCTTGGTGAATTTAACGCGCTGGGAATCGGTGAGCGGTTTGCGTTGCTCGTTGATGTCCCTTATGTCCAACACCTCGCACATGAACTCGATCACCGGTTGTGCCTTGTAGAATGCCGTTGCGGAAACTAGTGACAGAGAAGACGGTGATTAATAGAGGGTGATGACCAGAAAATAGCCGATAACTTACCATCAATGTTTAACATCATCTTCCACTGCGACGGACGGACACTTTGATGGAAACCGAACCATACTTCACGACCTCCTCCGAGGGGATGATAATAGCTGCAATTGAAAATTGCGTTAAATTTCAAGGGTGAACAGTAAGAACAAATTTGTACTCACCCATCAGGCGAACTGAAGAAGCTTCTGCCAACAGGTGTATAGGTCATACTCGGTAGATGTCGCATCACCACGTCCAGTGCTAGGATAGCATCGTACGGAATCTGGCGGGTGCGTCCTTCGAGTGCTTCCTCCAGATTGAAGAGCGACACTTGGGCCACCCATTTGATGGTAACGCGAAACACGCGGTCCTTGCCCTCGCCGGGCAGTGTAACCTCCAGTTCGATCCGATCGTTGCCAATCGGCAGAGGATCCCGCGTGTACAGGTTGTTACGTCCATCAAATACCGGCTTCAACGCTCCGAACATCTTACTGTATGCATGTACCATCGTCTCGATGATCTCCCGATTGACCTTCCGAGGACACTTGTCCGGCTGGATGTTGATGTCGTAGTGATGCACAAAGCCGCGTGGCATCGTAATCTGGAAGTGGTTGGCACGCAGCACGATCGGTCGACCCTCGCGCCCAAGGTTCGGCCGACGGGGACAGGTGAACACGGGCAGATCTGGTGGGGCCGGTGGCGTTGCCGGGACAACCCCGAGGGCACTGGTGGCCACATTCTGCGCTCCGGCAGTGGTCGACACCGGCGTTGGGTTCACTGTGGCACCAGCTGGAGGAGCTGCTGTTTGAATTTGTTCCGATTGGTTTGTTTTTTGAGTGGGGTCAATTTTAACCAACCGAGCCAATGTGGGGGTTTGTAATTTTGTTATTTTGGCGGCGAAATAACAAAACGTAACCGGGATTTATTTTCGCATCAAACGAATCATACCAAAACAGGAGCGGGAACAGGTTTATCGAATCGGATGTGAGAATGTGGATGTGGAAAAGAAAAGTAAAACAAAAAAGAAAACGAAATGACATTAAAATATATTCGTGGGCTTGATCGGTTCGAGAGGCAGATGGTAATGCTGCTTGGCTGATGCAGGCGGCGGTAAATCTTAATCCGTTAGTTATAGCTATATCATTTGCTAGTCCCTCTCGATCAAGCTATTTACATTGAACGCCCTCGAGCTACTACAGAAAACCTTTCCTATGTTTGAACCTAGTTCTGTGTTCTTTTGATTTTGTTTATTTGTTTTTAATTTTTATTTACCTGTTATCGGTCCTATCTGATCGGTAGAAACTAATGGGAAATGATAAATAAGAATAATAAAATAATAGAAATAAATAACGTAAATCGAAATTAACTGTCAAAATAAGAAGTTTTTCATGGTGATGTGGCAAGAATGGCTCATTCTTCGAATGCTTTTGATTTTTCATAAGGAATTAGATGGAATGGAATTATGGGTGAATCACTCTGTTCCGCATTTAAATTCATTGTAATAGCCGGCTAAGTACGTCATGCGTCATATATCAATTTGCAATGCTCGTATGAGTGTTATTACCTGTCCATTCTCGGTCTTCGCCATCCCATTCGAACTGTAAGGCATACGGTCTTTCGGTCGTTGTTAGCGGTTGTATCGTCGTCGTTGTCGTCATAGCCGTATCGACACTAGTTGAGTCCACTGTCGTCATGATCGGATTCGTATCTGCGCAGATGAAGCGTAAAATGCATTACTTTAGGGTCAGGATCGCACGATTCGTACATGGTAGGTATGGAGGTGTGATGTTGTCACTTGGAACTGTATTATCATCGCTTGATAACGGGAAGGATGTGAATTTGGGATGCGCATTTCTGTTGGAGAAAAAGAAGCAACATCATGATCGTTGTTTGCAGCTGTGCAACATTATTTGAATGACATTATCGCTATATGTTAGCCCTCGCAGTGTTTAAATGGGGAGTTTCCTGTTAACGAGTAGTCAAGTTGGTCAGTTTTGGAACGAACAGCTTTCCGACTGACGGTCGAACAAATTTATCTACAAGAGTAATTTCTGTTGGTTGGCTATCTTCGCTAGTTTTCGTCTTTACGAACGACCGATTCGTACTCAAAATACATATCTAAAAACTTAAGCGATTCGCTATGCCTGCGACTGCTGGACTGTTCGTAAGTTTGTTCAGTCTTGGAACTAAGTGCTTTACAATATAACAATGGGCATAGAGGTTGTTTATTTTCTGTCCACTCCGTCATCTGTTCTGACATGATGGGTTCTATGACATTTCCCCGAAAAAATCATTTTCCGGAATAATCCAATTCCCGTAATTTATCCTTTTTTTCGGGAATATCATAGAATCGACATGATGCATTTAATTTGCCTAACAACGTGCATCGTTATCGCCTACTTAGACTTGATGAAATCTGTATTGTATTGGGATCTAGGACAGGACCTGCCAGCTCAGAAAGAGATGCCCTCTTATAAATTTATTGTTGCTATGATACGGGGTGGCTCCAGTGTTGCCAGATATGTTTACACAAAAATCCCATTGAAAATAAAATTATTTAAAATTAACAAAATTTGTCCTTTTTTTCATACTTGGTAATATTCAATAAAGTAAACGTTTGAAAATTGTCAATATTTTAAATAGAGAGGTCCAAGAGTTTCAGGCTCTAAGAATAAAAAACTGCCTTACAGGGAAGAAAAGGATGGTATCAAAAATTCAAAAAAAAAATTCACGTTACATTTGAATCTTCTTAAGCTTATTTTTGGTCTTTATTTTTCCAGAAAGTATCATTTTTAGGAAGAGCGAGCCAAAAACCCAACAGTTTATAATTTTATAGTATGAGCAAACTTGTGATTTTCATAACTCAAGGTATTAATGAAATTGCTGTTGCTAGTTTGATGGCTTTAGGGAAACAATGTGGATTGTGGATGAACAATGAGAAAATTAATGATCGTTATATTTTTTAAACATATTAGTATTTCTCATTAATTAAAAATTCAACAAATCATAAAACATTCTCCCTTAACCATTCCAGCTTCTACGATAGCATACTTCTGCTATCAAACTTTTTCTTCCGTTGCATACGCTTCTGCCCTGACTTTAGCCGGAATGATACGTAACGTCGCACCAATGTCATCTCAAAGGTTGAGCAGTGGAAAATGTTCAGAAGGAGTGCCAACTCATTCACTAGCTTCTGTTCAACATGGTTTTGATCCTTGTTCGAAGTGATATAGTTTTTGGAACTGCGATACGCGATTTCCATGGCTTTGAAAAAATTTGAGGTATCGATGGATGGCAAGTGTTTCTCTTAATGGCGTTCGCTCGATAGAAAGTGAAGCTTTGATGGTCGGAGTGAGCACCCTTTGGACTCTCCGTCATTGCTTGCAAACAGTACCCTTATTCGCTAGACATTTCAACACGTAGCCCGAAACGTAGAAGAGCGCATTCAGCTCTCCTCGGTCCAGCACCTCACCGGAAACTGCCTGCAGCATATTGAAATCCATATCTACTGCATCACTGTTGCCGACAACTGTAATCTGTCGATCTGATGCTGATGTATTTTGCTCGTTGGATTGCTTGCGACGCTGGGAAAGAAAATCTGCCATTCCTACCAGATGTTCCTGGGTCGTCAAATGAGTATGACGAATTCGGAACAGGAGCCATATACTGCGATAACGTTACTGTCGTTAAGTTCCTTCCAAAATCCCGTGGTGTAGGTCGACGTTGCTTAGATCGTAAGCTGAAAAAAGGCTCTCCAGACAGTCTTGAACAAAGCGGGAAGTGAAGATCCTCTTGTGACCACTAGCAAAAAATCGTAAGATCAGTCGGATAATGGCTTTCGTGCATATTACTGTGTTACCAATTCTCCAACACGTACATCGTAAATTAAATGAGTGGTATTTATATTTTGTATTTATTTTATATTTCATATTTTGTTGCGTTAGATACTTTCATTTTGTCGACAGATGAAACAGGAACATCGAACGCCACGTCGGCTGGAGATAACCTATGAGCCATTCTCAATTGCTTCCCTGCCTCGAATTCGACCAACTCCTTCAGATGATCTCGATGCACAATATCCGATGAATGGCCATTCATATCGACGTACCATTTTGGAACGACGAGAGATCTGTTGTTGATCCATCCATGAATTGCATTTTTAGAAACATGGACTAGATTGGGCACGATCTCCAGTTTTCGGCTGTTGTCGATGGGATGTTGCAGTTCCAGATCAGACAGGATATTCTGGTTTTTGATGTTCAGCCTCATATCTTTCCACATCTTTTGATTCTCGGAACCAGAGTCAGAGGTAATAAGTTGTACTCGTAAGCCAATCTCTTCCGATTTTTCAATAACGGACAACACTAGCTTCTTTAGTTGCTCTGGAGAAATTGATGCTTTCGTAAACTCGTACGCGACCACCTGCTTCCACCGTTCAGCAACTCCAACAAGCATCAAAACCAAGCCTTTAGACGCTAAGTCATCAGAAGGAGGCAGAGTCGTGACTACTAGCAACACGGCTAAACCAACAACAGACTGCCTGCTTGTAACATAACTCGACGGCGACGGTAGGTTCGGTTGTCACAGCGACCAATAAAAAACGGTATTTTTTGACAGGTAAATGGTGATGTTTTTGCAGTAACAGCTGGCAGGTCCTGTCCTAGATTGGGATGAACGTAATCCACGATGGATTCTCGACAAACTCTCGAGTACTTTTTCAAACAGACGTATCTGATTTTGTAAACATAGAGGGGAAGTAAGATTAAAACGTTAAATTCTTGAAACCCTTAGCACTTTTTTTGCAAACTAGGGCCACCAACACAAGAAATAACACTTCTCTAACATGATGGTGAGGCTACTTTCCGTGAAGGTGGTGAGAGTGTTGAGAAATTTACGTTTGAATCTTACTTCACCTCTTTGTTTACGAAATCAGATACGTCTGTTTGAAAGAGTACTCGAGATTTTATGAAAATCCAACGCACTGGTCCTGGCAATCGGCGTAATGTGTTTCGAGCGACTGTAGATTGATCCGGTGCATAGTAGTCCGTGATCGCAAATGGCGTCTACGAACTTTTCGCACAATGCTAGGAAGATGCTGTAACGCAGATGTCCACCACTGTTGCTTGAATGAATAAGGCCTACTTCTTCGACGTGGAACATGTTCCTCCATAATGTCATACAATTTCTCATAAAACATACGTACCGTTTCATCCGTATATTTTACACATTTCAATCCAATCGACGTCCATGAATAGCGTTCCGTTCCGTTCCGTTCAGTTCCGGAAAGCGGCAACGTCCAAAATCGAAATCATCAAGGATGTTCGAGTCACTAGCGGGTTGCATGTAGGAGGAGTTCACATCAATGCAAAGAACGAATGGCTTGGGTTGTCGACCCGGAGAAGGAATGACGGAGGTTCGATAAGCTCAACATCGTTTGGATCGTTATCAAATGCCAAGTCAAGTGTACGACCATTCGAATTTAGCAGGCTCTTGAGCTGATGTAGTTCGGAGTCAACCAAGCGGTTGATTTCTTCATCGTAGGACCATACCAACTGAGGTAGGTTGTAATCTCCAACGATGTCAATGCTATCAGAATCCGAAGCGGTTTCACAGATTTGCTGGATTTGCTGCAGAATGCGCTGGGTACAATTCCGGCGACGAGTTCGGTCGAAGGAAAATTCCACACACACAAAGATCGTCGTGTTGTCTAGTTTGATACGCACAGCAATTTGCTCAATATTACCACAGTCAACAAGCTCTACTAACCTACAGTTGAGGTTTGCTTTAACCGCAATTAAAACTCCACCTTCTCGCTGAAGGGTGCTAGAAGCTGCACTGCGATCATATCGAAATATCTAGTAGCTAGCTGGCAGCAAACTCGGATCTGGCTTTATCAGGACGAAGCCACGTTTCATGTGTTTATGTTTTCTGTATTATCGAGATTTTCAGCCTTGAGCTGGTTCATCTCCCGTCGTAGTTACTGAAACACCTCTTTGGGTGTTTTTCGTAACTTGTCTGGGGGTGAGATTTGAACTCGTGACTTTGGCGTGAGAGGTATGGATGTTAACCACTACGCCGGGGTCGCCCCCAAGCCACGTTTCAGTGAGTACAATAACTTCGTATTCGTAGGTAATAACTTCGTATTGCCTCTCCCATTATGATAATATACCGCTAAATATTGCAGGTCGGGTTCATTTGGGTATTCGGGACAAGTCGAGGTATTGTGAGCAGTTTCGTTCATCGTTCTTGATGCACAATGACGGTCGTATCTGCGTTGGTCGAAAAATTCAGGATGTTAGATCCTGTCTCGGGTATTGTTAGGAAGGCTGGCTTTCAAAATACCTCTTTCTCGGAATGCTCTTTTCCTCAAACTCTCTGAACGAGATCTCACTGGACCACGAAAAACGTGACACTTGGAACAGGAACTGGAGTGTTCGATACAACCTCGATCAGTTCCTTGAAGTTCGTGCGAATTTCAAGCCGTATTCCATCCAACACGCTGAAGCGGATATCATTCTTCAGTTCCTCAAAGTTTTGAGACACGGTGGCATTCGTTGAAACCATGGCATACCTGAATCGCGCACTGTCCGTCATTTTACTGCAAGCGTTACACAGCCAGAACAGATTAGTGTTGCTTGAAACCTTAGCACATGAGGTACTATCCATCTTCGAGCACTTAAGACAAAACTGCACCGAGCTGAATACGCCGCACTTGACTACAGCCCGCTCGGTGAGCTCGTTTGCGCAGCTCTCACACGCGCCAAGCATAATGAGAATCGTAACCGGATAGCTTGTGAAGATAACAAGATGGCGCCACGATGACAGGAGTGTAACAATGAAGGATGGAAGTTACTTACCCAATGCTATGGTCTCATACTATTATGTCTCAGCGTAGCAGCGTTGTTTACTTATGACGTTGTGTGAAGCAGGCAGTTCAACTGGCGATCAATGATTCTTTGGATGCGATTTTGATGAACAATATGCTATTATAATCAGTAGTGAACAAAACACAATAATAATGCAGGGGCTTCTGCATGTGGCTCACGATTTATTTGAACTAAGTTTGCTCACGGTGGCTTAAATCGCATCTTTTGATTGATTTTTTATCGAACCAATAATAAACAAAATTTGTTTGAACTTTTTCAAACAGACGTAAATATCTGATTCTGTAAACATAGAGGGGAAGTAAGAGTCAAACGATAAATTCTTGAAACCTTTAGCACTTTCATGCAAACTAGGGCCATCAACATAAGTAATAACATTTCCATAACATGATGGTGATGCTACTTTCCGTGATGGTGCTGAGAGTTTACGTTTGAATCTTATTTCCCCTCTTTGTTTACAAAATCAGATACGTCTGTTTGAAAAAGTACTCGATAAATGGTTCATCGATCCTATCGATTGCTCATGAACCAAGAAAAGGCTAGACAAAATTGTCAAAAGGTCGAAAGTAACAATTGTAAACAATGACTACACACTTAGAAATTATGAATTTTACACGTGACTTAATTCATGTTTGTAAAAAGTCGGGGAACGTAAAGAAAGATTTCGTGTAAAATTATGTCTCCTGAAACTGACACATACGCAATTAGACAAAAGATGTATTTGATTGAATTTAGTTTCTCATCTTTTTCAACTCATTCTTATGTGCCAAAGGACGCTTGCATGTGTCGGTCCCAGGAGACAGAAATTTACGTGACATATTGGTAGTGTGTAGAAACGTAAATTTCCTGGAAATGCCAGGTTGCTAACATCTATATCCACTACCGACGGAAATGGTAGTAACTCCCTGTATCTGTCTCTGGTGCTATATTGTTTATGGGAGCAAGCAGATCCCAGAAAAATACGCTAGAAGTCATTGTTTACAAATGTTACTTTCGATCTTTTGACTATTTTGTCTGGAAGTAATCTACTCGTAAGCAGCGGAGTCGCGACGAACCAGCATTTCAAGGAATCATCACCAAGTTGTTTTTGCTCACGATTGTGGTGCATAGCTTTTGGGTAGAATTTTCGCTCAAAACACGTACACTGCCAGTCAATAGTACCGACTCGCTTCGAAAAGTATTGAAAAACACACTTAACCTTCTTTAGGTGTCGGGGTCAATATGACCCGGAATGGATTTTAAAAATGCTATAACTTTCTAAAATAAGCATCTAGACGTTTGAATTTCCCTGACTTTCCTAAATCAAAGGAAGTTACGTTTCTGCATTGAATCCAAATTTTTTAGACATTTCTGAAGGGCTTTAAAAGAGTTACGAATAAAGTGTTTCGGGTCATATTGACCCGGATTTAAAATTCACATTGTGGAAACTTTATATGACCAAGTTTTGAAATCATTGCAATCAAAATGTTTATTAGAGTTCCAATTTTCAGTTTTTGGTGAGTACTGCCCTTTTTGACCCGATTGGCCACATGGAATCTGTGCCGGAAAAGGGCATCTTTCGCCACGGTTCGTGAGGCGGCGACAGATAAAGAAATTTTGATCGGAACATGCTTTGCGACGGCTCAAACTTCATTATTTTTCATAAATAGTCTACTTCTAGCCTTGAAATGAACCAATGACCATATTCGCCATTCTGGGCCGGGGAAACTTTTATGATTTTTGACGGCTCAAACTTCGTGACTTATTATAAACAGTCTACTTCTAGTCATTAAATGGACGATTGACTATATTGATCATTCCGGGACAACCCGGATACTTCGAGGGAACCCTTCAGGAGGAGACAAATACAGTTTTTCACCCGAAACATGTCGATGTTACAAAATTTCGACCATGCATGACGATATTGACAAAGCAGTTATGGTCACTCATTCAAGCTTAGAGCCATTGTCAAAGGAAGCCATATCTATTTCACATTTACTATCTTATCAATGCCCAACATGTGCTGTTTTCATTATTCGCTAAGTTGGTAATAAGATTAAACAAATTCAGTTAAATATTTCCAAGGAGCCGGTAAAGTGAATAAGCATTCACTTCCTGAACTGTCTGGATAACAGCTGGGGTGGACCGCCCCCTTGCCGGACCACGCTACGCCACTGCTCATAAATGAGTTAAAATGGTAAACTAAGAAGGCTATGTAAATTGGATCAGCTTTTCTTTGATTTTTAAAACTCACGAATTCTATTACCAGATTTCGGTAATTTCGGTAACCAGGTCGGTAATCAAGTTCGTGAGCTTCCAGAATCAGTAAAACGGATCCAATTGAAATTGCTTTCTTTGTTTACTATTTTTACTCATTTATAAGCACATTGGGACGTTTTAAAATATTTCAATGTGATTTGAGAACAACAATAGAAAAGCAATCAAATTTACCAGTAATCAGCCCTAGGTGCCACAAGGTTCTCATCTTGGCCCATTACTATTTATTATACTGCTGTTTTTTAATCATCTGATTGAACCTATATTGGGTGCGGGACCAATTATCATCACCAATCGCTATTACTCAGCCGTACAAATTATGTTCAGCCAAACGACTTAAAATTCTGTTCATGAATAGTTTCACATAGACACTAGTCATGTAAAAAAAAAACAAATCATTCGGTTTCAATGCGGCTGAGCAATAGCGATTGGCGACAGGAATTGGCCAACTGCCGAGTTGGCCTCGCACCCTATGCTGACGACATGAAACATGAAGTTGTCGCCAAGGCTTCACAGCATATTTACATTTTTGCGTTAACTCCACAAATATAGCCACTACTACGGTTAAACAAAAACTTGGCATCTTCAGCCTCACTTCACACTACATTTGTTTATTACGATATTTTTGCCAAATTTACCACTCTTTTTTTTACTTTTTGGATCAGGTTTAGCATGTACAATCAACGTTTTGATTGTGGTTAATTGTCCGAAGATCGAAACGATCAAAACAAAAGATGATCTTTCTGATTTTTAACCAATTTAAAAAATCGAAAATCGACATCAAAAGGATCGATTCTCGTAAAGATTAATCCAAGATCACCCAATCCTAGCTCGTATGTAAATAAAGGCAATTGTCATTGGTCTCCTCCTAAAGGGTTCCCCGGGACATCCGGATTGTCCCGGAATGGCCAATAGGGTTATTGGTTAATTTTTAAAGGTTCGAAGTAGACTATTCATGAAAAATCTTGAAGTTTGAGCCGTCGAAAGGCATATTTCGGCGAAAATCCATGTTTGTCCCCTCCTAAGGGTTCTTCCGGGGTATCCAGGTTGTCTCAGAATTTCCAATATAATCCATTTCAAGGCTGGAAGCAGACTACTCAACAAATGTCATGAAGTTTGAGCCGTCGAAAGGCATGTTTCGGCGAAAATCTGTATTTGTCCCCTCTTAATCCGGATTGTCCCGGAATGGCCAATACATTAATTGGGCCATTTCTAGGATAGAAATAGCCCAATTAATACTTTCTAGGATAGAAATGGACTACTTATAAAAAAATATGAAGTTTGAGCAGTCAAAAGGCATGTTTCGACGAAAATCCGTATTTGTTCTCTCTTAAATGGTTCTCCTGGGGCACATCCGAATTGTCCCGGAACGGCAAATATGGTCATTGGTCCATTTTAAGGCTAGAATAAGACTATTCATGAAAAATCAGGAAGTTTGAGCCGTCGAAAGGCATGTTTCGGCGAAAATTCGTATTTGTCCCCTCCTAAAGGGTTCCCCCGGGGCATCCAGATTGTCCCGGAATGGCCAATATGGACATTGGTGCATTTTAAGGCTAGAAGTATACTATTCATGAAAAATCTTGAAGTTTGAACCGTCAAAAAGCATGTTTCGATGAAAATTTGTATCTGTCGCCGCCTCACGGATCTTGGCAAATCATGTCCTCTTCCGGCACAGATTCCTTGTGGCCAATCGGTTCAAACAGGGCAGTACTCACCAGAAACTGAAAATTGGGACTCTAATAAGCATTTTGACTGCAAAGACTTTGAATTTGGTTAAATGAATTTTCCACAGTGTGAATTTTAAATCCGGGTCAATATGACCCGAAACACCTTATTCGTCACAAAATGTTAACACCCAAGGCAGGTTACATATTGCATCATCCCTAAAAAGTATTTAGGAAAACTGCCCCCATATTAATCTCATTGTTCCTATATTCATCCTACGATGAATCAAACAATTGGGCAGTTGAAGGATTAGTTAGTAATGTTTGTTGTAGTTATTTAACGCAAGCAAACATTATTAGAAACCGAAATCGATCCTTCAACTGCCCAATTGTTTGATTCATCGTAGGATGAATATAGGAACAATGAGATTAATATGGGAGCAGTTTCCCTACTTACCTAAAACGAGGTAAATTCATAACATTATATCTCTAAATGCTGATAACGCAGAAATGTCGAACCGTCAGCAAAGTTGTTCAAACTGTCTAGGGCTCCCGAAAGGTGGAAAATATGGTTCGGAATTCAGTCACTAGGTAGCGCTAGGGGGTGTGGAAAGGAGAGCATTTCTTAACGAGTTTATTTCGTGATCTCGACCACCTAGAAAATTCGAACCTTAAGCAAAATTATTTAGAAGATAGAGGTCGATGGTTCGCGCTATTGTGCATGTAAAAGAGAGCATTTTCATGCATTATATCGTGATCACGACCACCAAGAAAGTTTGAACCTTCAACAAAGCAATCCAGATTGCTAAGGGATCACGATAGAAACTCGTAAAAAATGCACACTTTTACATGCACACTAGCGCCACATATTGACCTAATTCAGAACCGTGCCCTCTAACTTCCGGAAACCTTTAATTTTCTGAACAACGTTCTAAGTGGTCGGATCTTTGCAGAAAGTTCGAAAGTTTCTAGATGGTCGAAATCGCGATATAAACCCGTTAAAAAAAGGAACTCTTTTACATGCACACTAGTGCCACGTAGTGACCGAATTCCAAACCATACTCACCACCTTCCAGAAGTTCTTGACCTTTTGAATAACTTTGCTGAAGCCAAAAATGTTCAGGTTATCGATGTTTCAAGACAGTATCTTAAATTCTATTGGTTGGTAGTGTAAATGTAGAGATGCTGTTGTTGTTGTAGTTGTTATTGTTTCATATTTACGTTACGTTCAGCCTGAAGCCAGGAGAAGACCTGGATCCAACATAACGAACCCAACATCACATGGAGCGGGATATATTTCATCGCAGAAAATACCAACACGCCAACTGGATTTGATACCAGGCCGACTCTGAAGAGAGGCAACCACGCTTACCACTACACCACCGCCGCCGTCATGTAGAGAGGTTTTTCATCACTGATGAATAATTAATTAGACGTTATGTTACATTCGTTGCTTGGATGTCCAATGTGTGGCCCGATTTTAATCTGTTCGGTTAATCTCCTGTCTGTTGTGTTAATTTATTTTGCTTCATTGTATTCGCAATATCGCAATACGATGTGACACATGCGACTGAGGCACCTGAACACGCAAGGTTTAAAGAAGATCCAACAGTGACAGTCGAATGGAATTCAGATTTGAATTGCGATTTGATTGCACATAATTCATAAATAACATTTTTTGATTCGTTGTGCATATTTTCAAACGCATTAAACATCATCCGCCAAAAATTTTACGATCTGTACTTAGGGTCACGTAATTCCGATTACATGTTACGGTGCGAAACAACATCTACCGAAGAGCCATTCCTACCACAAAACCTGTAATGGATTATTAGTTAATTCTGAAAATAAAAACAAATGATAAGTGACTGATCGTGCGAAAAAAAAAAATAGAAACTAATATGTACAAATAAAATAAATCCAATAAAAAAGAAGTACAGTAAAACCACCAGCAGATGCGCCGAAAAAGAAAATTTATTAAATGGAAAGTGCACGTACGTTTTAAGACAAACACATTGTTGAAATGAGATTGATAAGTAAATTGAACTGAAAGCTATCGATATTTACAGTTAGAAAACGAAAACCAACCGAAAATGAAAGTACCGCTGTTTTTTTTTGTTCACAAGAGACAACTATCAATCCACTATTTCAGAACGATACGAAACGACGATTGTCATAAAGGGAACGGAACATGGTACATCTCGATTATGGACAATACACTTATAATGAACGTATGTGAAAAAAAGCGAACGAGCGAGCGAACTATCGATCGAGCAATATTAGTAAGTGTGTAAGGAATATGAGTTATGTTGTGGTAAAAACTATGGAACAAAAACAATACAAGGCTCGCTCTCGTCCGAATTCGTCAAAAAATCCACTCACACTCACGCACAACCGCTCATCAAAGATATTTAAAAAATCGTGAATCATGATACTTTTTTTACGGCTGAAAACTTGACAAGTGAGGAGAATGATCGAAATTATAAAACTTGACAATTGCACAGTGGATTTCTGGTTAAAACAATCTTTTCCTAAACTCAAACTGAACATGACTCTAAATGGTGTGAACCCTAGCGAGCTAATAAGGCACTCTGTGGTTTTATGTATTTTCTTCTCATTAAAATTTTAGCTTCTTCGAACAATGATCATAAATCAATTTTATCATTTTATCATTTATCATGTGAGGTGGTTCCAGTTTGATGCTCTCAAATTGGAACCACCTCGGTCATTTCGGTCCCTGGGGAAATTTAGAAACCTAATCGACGCTAATCAAAATTTCAGCACTTGCAAACATTCATAAACCAATCCAGATTCTAGATTCGTGACAGTCCCGGTGTGCGCGATCCAATTTATGAACATTCGAAAGAGTCTAAAGTTTTAACGCATAGTTCAAATCAGTTTGTCAGTTTACGTGAGAGTGTTTCGAAGCTGGTCTGCGACTGAGTCGGGCTTGGAGGCCTTGGCGGCGAAGTATTCCATGGTGTTTCTATAAAAAAGAAAGAAAAAAGAGAAAAAAACAATAACAGAAAATCTTTCTTTTTTTGGTAACATTTTTTGGGTTTCTTTTTGTCGACAACCTCTCCTTTTCATCACGTTTCATAAACTTTGTTAAAATGGGCAGAAGGAAAAACTAAAAGTTCAAAAATCAAATCCAACACATTTTCCTAAAAACGATTGAAAATAAACGATGAAAACTCACACGAAGATGCCAGAAAACAAAATACGTCAAACCAAGAAAAGAAGAAAGAAGGGGGCGGGGACAATTGGGGGAGAATGCAAGACGGAGATATAAGGTACCGTAGTTCAGCGCGGAGAAAGGTCTCCCAGCGAAAAGATACACGGAAAAAAATCCGTGCCCAGTTCCGTGAACTGCAGTCATGAATTCGAGAACAAGCAAAAATACACCGTGAACTGAATCACGTAATGATGAACTAAATAACGTTTAAAGGGAAAAATCCTGAAAACGTGAACTAGTTCACGGTCCATTTTCATTTTCGGGAACGATTTTTTTCTGTATAGGACCACGTGGGATGTAATTAGTTAACAGAAGTCAAATATGTGTTTTTAAGAAACTACAGATCAGTGTTGCCAAATTCTACAGAACATCCAGTTTACCCCCGACGCATGTCTGTTTGTTCACTTCAGGAAAGCTTCTTGCGAATTATTTTGAAATTCGAATTCATTTTACCCAAAACCATCTACCCGTTGCTATCGATCCATTGTTTCAGGTCTTGTTCATTTTTCAAGCAGTAAAAGAGATAAAAGAGAAAAAAAAGCACAAGAAGTGTTACATAGCTTAGTGTAATTTCTTGTGAGCATAAGCTGTTGGCGAATACATGAAACGCTAGGAGAAACCAGAATAGATGAGATTGGGGACCAGTTATGGTAAATGTACGTTTTTCGCAAAACAGTCGCCTGCTGCGAAATATTGAGGCCCGCACACCAGCAGTCGTTTTTAGGTACAGTTCAAGTGACTGTGAAGGATAGAAAACAGAAAGAGAGAAAAATGTTGCCATTTTTTTTTAAGAACAGTTTCAAATAGTTTAACCATTGGGCACTCGCGCTATTGTACTTTATACAACACATGTAGATGTTCCCCACCCGGACCACCTTCCACCCCCCAAGAAACCACGTCCCCCCAACTTGCCCCCCTGTCCGTCCAACCAAGACCCACAACAAACTAACAGTCGAACCCATCTACACCCACCGTTTTTTTTTCACCTCTGTGCGCCTCGTACCTGTTATATATATAACTCTCGCTCTGTGGTAATTTTTACCCTCCTTGTTGGATAGTTTTCCCTCCTTACAGAGAATATATAGAAGCACAAACACACTCGAGAATTAGACTACTAGCAAAAGATTGAATATTTTAAAAACCGTAATTATATAAACACTAGGGTGGCTCAACATGATCATTTTTTCAGAACAGCTCTTTTTTGGATCCATTTGGGGTCCCAAACAACTGTGTAAAATTTGGGGATGATTGGTTGTAGCCCTGCTTCCCGCATTGCGTTTGAAATTTGTATGGAAATTAGTATGGGAAAACATACTTTTTTGAATTTTCATTACTAGAGACCTCAGTTTAGCATGAAAGCTTTAACTAATCAGTTAAAAGTATAGTCCAGGATGTGCCTAACAACTTTGTCGAAAAAAGTACTACGCTAAAACGTTCCTTAAAAAAGTTATAGGTGTTCAAAGATCGATGGTTCGAATTAATTGCTAAAAATGATTTGTTCTGCCAACACTGCCGGTGTATCAATGGAAGCCAGATTTCAATCCGCAATAACTTTGGCGTTTCTTGTCTTATCGATTTGGAATGTTCAGATGAACTACTCATAAACATTTGCACAACTTTATGGGTGTATTTGGAGATGCCCTCCCACCATGCCAACCCGCCCCCTCTCCCTCAATTCATAGTAATGGAATTACTGTTTCAAACTGAAATAACTTTAGTGTTTCTTATCTTGTCGAGTTGGTTTATTTAGATATGTTATTTAAAAACATTTGCTCTATCTCATATGCCCAGTTGTTAAGGGGGGGGGGGGGGGGGGGCATACTATATTCTCTCCACCCCCAACTTCGGAGTTTCGCATCTAATGGAGTTGGTACGTTCGGATCAGCTATTCAAAAGCATTTGCTCGATTATTTTTTGTAATTGAAGAAGAGGTACATACTGATTCCTCCCCCCTCAATAATATCGATGGAAGTAAAGTTAAAGATTGAAATAATTTCTGTGTTTTTTTAACCAGTTCGTTTATTTGGAAGGCTCAATTGCGTTAGCTTTACGGAGCCGATAATCATTGTCTGTGGTTTAACAAGAATAACTAAATACTACGTCTAGTAGGAATGGACCGATTACTCGCGGTTTACTCGAGGTTAAGGGTAATATTTTTCAGGGAAAGGTCAGGTGAGGAGCTTGGGAGGGAGTTATTCTTGTCTCATCAGAGAGTTGTCGCCAGTACTTTTGCGTTAAGCAGGGTTTGCTTTTAGTGTTCGATCGTCTTGGTGACCATTGGGCGACGATGAGATTCATCGTGGTGAGTGGGGACGGGGGCAAAACAAACACGAACTACTAAAAATAAGAAAAAAATAAGACCAGGAGAGTATACTCTTATTTTAGACATTTGGAGACGCGAGTTCCCAACGCGTCTCTTATCTAAACTTCTGTGTTACTCATCTTATCGAGTTGGTATGTTCAGATATGTTAGTCTAAAACATTGGCTCAATAATTTTATAGTTTGATAGTGATTCTCTCCAACTTTTTTATTGTTTTGGTTAAATTTACAAAGTCAGGCGTTTGCACACAAATGTTATAAGATTTTAATGATTATATTTCGATTTTTTTAATTTTATGATGTCAACGGGTGCTTCTTTCGATGTTCTTCGATCACCTGAAGCAAATATTGCTGTTGATTTGGGTCTCGAGTAGATTTCATGTTGAATTCAGAGATTAGCTTCACTCCTCTTTCAGCCACATAATTGAAAACAATCAAGGAAGCAACTCGTTGTTTCGCACTCTTTTATTCGCTGTTTCTGGTGATTGCGTTTCGGCTGGATCAGGGTCATTTAACTTCAAATTCTCGTATGTCCTTTTTCGTTTGATGTCCTGTTTGAATGAAGTAAGATTCAAATCATCCAAAATGAAATTTTTTATTAGCAATTTTTAGTAGCTGAATTTCGAATAAAATTCAATGAACCATCACGTCATCAAGGAAGAATAATTTAATTTAAGCGAAAATACGTACCATTTTGCTGCTGTGTGGTTTAACGCAATCCAACTCATTTTCAATCAGCTTTAAAAATGCATTTCGTTGCTTAAGATATCTTTCACTTTTTCCGGTTCTTATTACGCTGCAAACCTTCAAACAAATAATGTTCAAACCTATTCCAAATTACAATATATTAAACTTAATTACTTTGCCATCCACGGATCGCCTTTTTAATTTGGCGAGTGATATGAGATTTGGCTTTGTACTCATAACCTGGTAATGGCATGCATAACAAGTTGTCGGTCACTTTACAAATACATTGAGCCATCGGTAGCTTATCGACAAGTTGCAAATTAAAAACAACTTGAAGAACTTCCTTTATATACGGAACCACGTTTTGAGGTAATCCTTCTTTTATTGGTCCAATATATGGTACTTCAAAATCCGAACGCAACAACTTCAAATTATGTTTAATTTTTTTGTTCATTTTGAAACTTAAACTGCTTAAACGTTACAAATACTAACTGCACTGACCAGACTGGCGAATAAAGTTTTCGTTTACTTCTGCTTTTGTTTTGTTCAATGGTTCCTATGATGTATTTTGCCTTTTTGCATCGAGTCATTCTTGCTGAAAATTAAAAAAAAATTAAAATTTCGATTTCCACCGAAAATTACAAACTTCAACTTGTTCGTAGGTACATCGAGTGTAAGATCTATTTTCTGCCAAACTAAGTGCACCCCGAACTTTGCCTCTCTTTTACGAACGTGGTTGAACAACTAATGAAAAGTTTCTATCATATTTGTTTCCCACATTCATGTACCTTGCTATACTGCCGTTCTACTTATAATTGCCCCATGTTACTTTCCACAACCCCACACCCAAACCCAATCCCCCCCCCACCCAACACACAAACATATATGCTGGACCCCCCACCATAATACACATACTAAAAAAACAACCACAAACATAATCACAACAACCAAAAAATTTCTACCACATCAAAACAGCAAAAATAACCCCATTTTTTTTTTAACCCCCCCCGGACAACCAAAAGGAATAAAGTTTTTTTTTTTGGAGCAAAAACGCTAATATTATTAAAAAACAACACCGCCCCCCCACCCAATACCCACACAAGCAACTCCCCCCCACCCCTAAACCGCATTTAAACACTTCGGCAACAAGCAAAGAAAAAACGGTTTCTTTGAGCGCTTCTTTTGTTTTAGAGAAGAATGAATGCAAACATTCATGCTGTTCGCTCCCCAGTCACGAAGGGGTTTCTGTGAAAGGGATCTAACCAGATCTGCCTACTCTGCACCGAGATAGGAGCGCTCGTTAAACGGTCGAGGCTCCACTTCTCTACACCACCCATCTTCTCACGAGCGAGCGGGAGCTCACTACATTCACAGCACCCGATCGACGGGTACATCAGGCTGATAGCATCAGCACACAACGACAGTACACTCGAGACCACGCCACGGTCAACATGCGGACCATCACTACGGTCATATTCGCTTTTATTATGTTTTGTGTTAGAGTTTAAGTACAATAAATAGTTCGTAGTTTTACGTGTTTTGTGTGTGAATAAATCGTGTGTTTAAGTAGTTCTCGACGTGCGTTTGTGATTTATGTTCAGTGAAGGAACATCACTATTCTCGAAACTATAAAAGAGAACTTAAAAAGAACACCCATTGCCTATCGCCCAAGTGCACGAAAGGGATATCTGTCGTTCGAGGCCGATTGTTGCTGGCTCGCCGTTGGTTATGCTGTACGCCATCTCCTGGTCCACCGCTCCGCTCTGAGGTAATCAACATGGTCCTTCGAGCCGGATAGACGTCGAATGGTACCCGTCTACCCGGCAAAGATTCCTTCCCGCTAATCCGAGGATCAAATGGCGACGGCGCCATAGTAGCTGACTGGAGACAATTAATTCATTCAAGGCATTGTTAATGCCTCATATAGGTGAGTGAGGTTCCATTTTCTTACCCTTTCATCGATTGTTCTACCGGGTCTTTTTTATATGTGCTACGGACAATCGCGTTGGAATTGCACCAAATATTCTATAATCCTCGCATCGAGTTCTGAATTGAGGGATTTTGGTCTGACGGAGACACACGTGACACACGGAGACACCGCGGATCTGATATTACGCCATCTTACCACATTAGTGGATGCTGTACAGACCTTCCATCAAGGAGAAATCACCATCCTGAATCCGCCATTGTCGTCCGTTTCGACTGCTCGTAGGCGAATAATTCCAACCGAATATCTGACGTCAGCGGACATTTCATCAGCTCGTTTTACGGAGAAACTCCCGCTAGCCGCAAACTTTAAAAATACAAGGCAATCAATTTGCCTCAATCAGGTAATTGAGGTTCCTATATTATCACTCGCTTCCTTTGGGTCTACGCGGTTCTTCGTTTATAGGATTCTTCAACCATTGATCAGCATGTCATCGGCCGAAAGGAAGCTGCGCGCGCTCAAGAACCGGAAACGAGCCGTCATGAAGTCCTTCTCGGAGATCTCCAGCTTCACCACCAACTATCAACCCGAGCGAGACGAATTGGAGGTTCCAGTGCGATTGGAGAATTTAGTGAGACTATGGAGCGAGTATAACACAGTGCAAACGGAACTCGAATCAATAGAAGAGGATGAGGAAGTATTGGATGCCTACGACAAGGAGAGACTGGATATCGAGCGAAAATATTATCGAGTCAAAGGTACGCTTCTTCAACATAATCGCCCATTCAACACACAATCCTCTCAATCAAGGCCCCAGGACCCCTCTCACCAATCTCACGTCAAACTCCCGGATGTAAAACTCCCAGTATTTAGTGGGGACTTTCAAGGCTGGATGAATTTCCACGACCTTTTTATATCGTTGGTGCACTCTTCACCAAATTTGTCCACGATACAAAAGTTTTATTACTTACGGTCATCTTTGTCTGGGGAAGCCCTTAAACTTATACAGACAATCCCCATCAGTAATGAGCAGTATCAGGTCGCATGGCAAACACTGACTGACCATTTCCAAAACCCTCGTCGCTTGAAAAGGATATACGTCCAGTCCTTGTTTGACTTTCCCTCTCTGAAGCGTGAGACAGCCTCCGAACTTCACACACTCATTGAGAAGTTTCAAACCAATGTCAAGGTGCTGAAACAGTTGGGTGAACGCACCGAACACTGGGATGTGCTACTCATTCACATTCTCAGTACACGCTTAGATAATGTGACAAGACGTGATTGGGAGGAATATGCAGAAGCTAATCAGATTGTGAAATTTGACCAGCTTATTGAATTTCTGCAACGGAGGGTTAATGTTTTGCAAACCATGAGTAAGGGAAATGTCGAAACTCAACAACTCCCTTTCCTCAAGAAGCCTGTCCCGTTCCGGTCCGCCAATCATGGAACAGTACCCAGAGGTTATCCCAGTTGCATAGTTTGCTCTGAACAGCATACTCTCTATCAATGCCCTTCGTTCTCTCAAATGCCGGGTGGCGAAAAGGAGCAATTAGTTCGTCGCAACCAACTCTGTCGTAACTGTTTGCGACGAGGACACATGGCGAAAAATTGTTCTTCGGAAAGTAGTTGTCGTAAGTGTCAAGGCCGACACCACACACAGCTATGCATGCAGAGATCGT
The DNA here is from genome assembly GCA_024533555.2 of Aedes koreicus. Taxonomy (NCBI): domain Eukaryota; kingdom Metazoa; phylum Arthropoda; class Insecta; order Diptera; family Culicidae; genus Aedes; species Aedes koreicus. The sequence continues at coordinate 290,776 of JAHHFK020002019.1, read as the reverse complement.
ACACCAACAACCCACCCGCCTCAGTCGCACCAGCTGGTCAGCCAATCACTCAGCCCGATCCACCCAGACAGCCGAACTCCACCGAAGCCCCACCGTCATCAACCCCCGCTGCTCACACCGGTATCATCAGCTGTACTGCACAGGAAGGAAGAAGAAGCAAGGTCTTGTTAGCGACTGCTATCATCATTCTCGTTGACGACGTTGGTAATGAGCATCTGGTTCGGGCTCTTCTCGATTCAGGTAGCGAATGCTGCTTTGCAACCGAACGAGTGAGTCAACGAATGAAAATTCGCCGTGCCCGAGCTGATCTTCCAATCGCTGGTATAGGGCAATCGTCCACTCAGGTGCGGTTCAAATTTCGTTCCACTGTGAAATCTCGCATCTCCGATTATACGAATGAGGTCGAACTGTTGATTCTCCCGAAGGTTACAGTTGATTTGCCGTCCATCTCAGTCGATGCGTCGTCGTGGTCGCTGCCGACTGGAATACATTTAGCTGACCCAGCTTTCTATGAGTCCAGTCCAATAGACGTTGTTCTAGGAGCAGAGCTATTTTTTGAACTATTCAGCGTAGCGGGGCGCATCATGCTAGGTAATACTCTGCCGTGGTTGACCAATTCCGTCTTTGGTTGGATCGTTTCGGGAAAGGTCGACGAACAGCAAGAACCACGCACAATAGCATGCAATTTGGCAACAATGGCAGATCTTCATCGTGACATCGAACGTTTTTGGACCGTTGAGGAGGATTCAGCGCCAGCCTACTCACCACAGGAGGCATTGTGCGAAAGGCACTTCTATGTAAACACTACCCGGGGAGAAGATGGTCGTTATTTTGTTCGGCTGCCACTAAAGGACGACATCATTAGCAAGCTAGGTGACAATCGCCGCACAGCATTTCACCGATTCCGCATGATCGAAGCACGATTAAGCCGTAACCCACAGCTGGCGGAGGAATATCACAAATTCATGCAGGAATACCTAACTCTAGGGCACATGGAGCGTATCGACGAACCGGAGAATCCGTCTCAATCAACCTTCTTCCTCCCCCACCACCCAGTTATTCGGGAGGAGAGCAGCACTACAAAAGTGCGCGTCGTATTTGACGCTTCCTGCAAAAGTGCCACTGGATTTTCCCTTAATGACGCTATGTTAGTTGGTCCGGTCATACAAGAAGACCTCCGCTCCATACTAATGCGGTCTCGATTGCATCATGTGGCACTAGTAGCAGATGTCGCTAAAATGTACCGCCAAATTCGCTTGCACTCTTCTGATACACCATTGCACCGTATATTTTTTCGATTTTCTCCGTCGGAACCTATTACCGTGTACGAATTAAAAACGGTTACGTATGGCACTGCGTCAGCACCATTTTTAGCTACTCGCGTTCTCAAGAAACTTGCTGAAGACGAAAGCGAAAACTACCCCGTCGCAGCGAAAGCCACCTGCGAAGATTTTTATGTGGACGATTTCTATTCGGGCGCTGACACAATTGAGAAAGCCGTGGAATTACGTCAGCAAATGGATGAAATGTTCTCATCCGCAGGAATGAAGCTTCGAAAGTGGGCGAGCAACTGTCCTGCCGCATTAGAAGGCGTTTTGGAGGCTGACCGAGCCCTGCAACCGTCGGTTGATTTGGACAAAGAACAATCGATCAAAACTCTCGGACTACATTGGGAGCCCAGCACCGATAAACTTAAATACGTCATACGTGACGAGCAGCTCGACATTCCTAATCCCATCACCAAACGGACGACGCTCTCTCGAATCGCCAAGCTCTTCGATCCTTTGGGTTTGGTTGGTCCAGTGGTACTGATTGCAAAAATCTTCATGCAGGCATTGTGGACGCTGAAGGAAGAAGATGGAAAACCGTGGAATTGGGATCGTGAGCTACCCCAGCCGATGGTAGACCGCTGGAACTCGTACCGCTCTCAGCTCTCATTATTGAACGACCTTCGGATTGATCGTTTCATCTCGCTTTCAAACCCGATTTCATTGGAGTTACATTTATTTTCTGACGCATCACAAGATGCTTACGGCTGCTGCTGCTACATTCGGTCAGCGAACTCATCGGGTGAAACGAAGGTCGTTCTGCTGACGTCACGCTCAAAGGTGGCACCACTCAAGCAACAAACTATTCCACGTCTGGAATTATGCGGCGCACTTATGGCAGCTGACCTATACACAAAGGTACGAAGCGCACTTCGGATCATCGACACAGGTTTCTTCTGGGTGGACTCGAAAATTGTGCTGAGCTGGTTGCAGGCTTCACCATCAAGCTGGACAACATTCGTCGCAAACAGAGTATCTCGCATTCAGCAATCAACTCCAGACTGTCAGTGGAACTTTGTTCCTGGTACCGAGAATCCTGCAGACCACATCTCGAGAGGACTATCGCCAATGGAGCTGCTGCACAACAAGCTTTGGTGGGAGGGTCCTAAATGGCTTGGAATGGAAAGGAATTCGTGGCCTCTGCAAACTTTGGAGCTGACTGCTGATCCAGAAGCAACAAAAGAAGCACGGAAAACGTTAGCTGCAGTTTCAACTACACCGGAAGAACCTTCGTTCCTAGAGAATCTAGTCTCTAAGTTCTCCAAATATCACCACCTTCTTCGAGTCACGGCGTACTGCAAACGGATTTTCACTAACGTTCGGCTTCCGAAAGGAGAAAAAATGCTTGGTTCTCCACCCACAACTGCTGAAATCCGCAATGCTGAGCTGTCTCTCGTACAACTAGTACAGCGAGAATGTTTCCCTGACGAGTGGAAGGCTCTTCAACAGCAGCGATTTGTTTCGTCCAAATCTCGCCTTCTCCGCTTCAATCCGATGATTGGGGTCGACAACGTCATTCGCATCGGTGGTCGTCTGGGTCAATCGGCACAATCCTACGATTCGAAACACCAGATCCTGTTGCCAGGGTCACATCCAATGACGAAACTGCTGGTTCGCTGTCACCATGAACGTCTACTCCACGCAGCAACACAGCTTCTATTGAACACTATTCGACTGCGCTTCTGGCTTTTGGGTGGTCGAAACATTATACGCCGAGTCGTTCACGAATGCACTACTTGTTTTCGTGCTAAACCGAAGTTGGTGGAACAATACATGGCGGAGCTCCCATCTCAGAGAGTCATCGCATCCAGGCCATTCTCCATCGTCGGGGTTGACTTCTGGGGTCCGATCTACCTCCAACCTCGCCATCGCCGAGACGCACCTCCGAAAGCATATGTGTGTGTTTTCGTTTGTTTTTGTACAAAAGCGGTTCATTTAGAGCTGGTTCTTGACCTCAGCACCGTTAAATTTATGCAAGCTCTTCGCCGCTTTACGTCCCGTCGTGGTCTACCCTCCGATGTGTTTTCGGACAACGGCAAAAATTTTGTCGGGGCTGCCAACGAGCTCCGAAAACTATTGCGCAACGATGAATTTAAGGCTGCGATTCAACTCGAATCTTCAACCACTGGCTTTCGGTGGCACTTCAACCCCCCTAGAGGATCACACTTCGGCGGTCTCTGGGAGGCAGCAATACACTCAGCTCAAAAACATTTTATTCGTGTGTTGGGCGAAAGGCTTTTGCGTTTCGACGACATGGAGACTCTGCTAACTCAAATTGAGTGCTGCTTGAACTCACGTCCACTGACGAAGCTCACCGATGATCCCGAAGATTTGCAAGCGCTCACGCCAGGCCACTTTCTGGTTGGTAGTGCTCTTCAATCTGTGCCAGACTTCAACTACGACAACATTCCCCTCAACCGTTTGCATCACTGGCAACTGGTGCAAAAAATTCTCCAGGATTTGTGGAAACGTTGGCACGTAGAGTACCTTACTTCGCTTCAGCCTCGCACCAAGTGGTGCAACCCACCAGTCGAAATTCGCAAGAATCAGCTCGTCATCATCGCAGATGAGAATCAGCCACCAATGCGCTGGGTGATGGCAAGAGTGCACGATCTGCATCCAGGAAAGGACGGAGTGACACGAGTTGTCACGCTCCAGATAGCCAACAGTTTCCTCACGCGCCCTGTGGCGAAAATCGGTCTTCTCCCTATTCCAACACCATCTGAACCCGAACCTATCCCGCTCATGGAAGTGACATCGGCACCTCTAACAGCACCGCAGCCGCGGTCGGGCTAGAGGTTTCCTCTGAAGGATCAACCTGGCCATAATTCTGCAACAAATTCAACCATCGGGACGGTTTCCGCAGGGCGGATCAACCAGCACACTTCAACGTAGTGAATGATACAAGGCCCTTAAACGTAAGGGTCCAGGTAAGGACCTCTCCAATACTCTCTAGCCATTTGAAACCCTCTACCGGGGTCTTCTTTTCCATGTTCTGCTCCTTGGCCAACCGATCTACGCTTCATCTTACTCGGAGACGCACCTAGGATAACGTTCTCACACGCTGGCCGAGTCACCACTGCTTCATCCTGCAAGCTTCTCTGAAATGGACATTTCAGCCGGGGGCATGATGTTCGCTCCCCAGTCACGAAGGGGTTTCTGTGAAAGGGATCTAACCAGATCTGCCTACTCTGCACCGAGATAGGAGCGCTCGTTAAACGGTCGAGGCTCCACTTCTCTACACCACCCATCTTCTCACGAGCGAGCGGGAGCTCACTACATTCACAGCACCCGATCGACGGGTACATCAGGCTGATAGCATCAGCACACAACGACAGTACACTCGAGACCACGCCACGGTCAACATGCGGACCATCACTACGGTCATATTCGCTTTTATTATGTTTTGTGTTAGAGTTTAAGTACAATAAATAGTTCGTAGTTTTACGTGTTTTGTGTGTGAATAAATCGTGTGTTTAAGTAGTTCTCGACGTGCGTTTGTGATTTATGTTCAGTGAAGGAACATCACTATTCTCGAAACTATAAAAGAGAACTTAAAAAGAACACCCATTGCCTATCGCCCAAGTGCACGAAAGGGATATCTGTCGTTCGAGGCCGATTGTTGCTGGCTCGCCGTTGGTTATGCTGTACGCCATCTCCTGGTCCACCGCTCCGCTCTGAGGTAATCAACACATGCTATGCGTTCATATAGGTCTGGTTTTGTAGCTATTGATCTAATCTATCATACCAATTGTATGATTGATTTGTTTGTATCGAAATCATTGACATAAGCCTATAAGACTGATCAATTTTTAAATAGCTCGTCCGAATGTACCGACTCTATTAGATGAGAAACTCCGGAGATGGTGGTGGAGGAAATATAGTATGCCCCCCCCCCCCCCCCCCCCAACCTCCCTCTAACAACTGGGCATATGAGATTTATTAAATGTTTTTGAAACAAACCAACAAACAAACCAACTCGACAAGATAAGAAACACTAAAGTTATTTCAGTTTGAAACAGTATTTCCATTACTATGAATTGAAGGAGAGGGGTTGGGTTGGCATGGGGGGGAGGGAGGCATCTCCAAATACACCCATAAAGTTGTGCAAATGTTTATGAGTAGTTCATCTGAACATTCCAAATCGATAAGACAAGAAACGCTAAAGTTATTGCGGATTGAAATCTGGCTTCCATTGGTACACTGGCAGTGTTGACAGAAAAAAATATTTTCGGTATTTAATTCGATCCAACAAACTTAGGAAAGCTATAACTTTTTTTAGGGACATTTTAGCGCCACACATCTTTGCACAAAGTTATTAGGCACATTATGGACTATACATATAACTGATTAGTTACGTGATTCAAGCAAAAATGGGGTCTCTAGGGATGAAAATGCAAAAAAGAACGTTTTCTTATACTAATTCCCCATACAATTTCCCACCGGGGCTTACCCCCCGCTCCCCAATTTTTTACACCTTTTTTGGCCCCCAAGATCCACCCAAAGAGCTGTTCTGGCTTCATGTGGTCAAGTTTACGTTTTTTCATATAAACGGTGAGCCACCCTAATAAACACTCCGAAATTTTCGGCACTTGAAAAATATCCGAATAGCAAGGCGTGAATAAAATGGCAGCCTACTTCACTTTTAAATGGCGCACTATACTTCTCAAAGCTCTGAAACCTTCATCACAAAGGAAAGCCACCGAAGCAAAGAAAAACAATCGTTCTGCTAAGGGTACACTGAGATAGTATTGGTAAACGCGAACATATTCTTGTTTCATATAACAATAATGCCACGTTGAATTAGGTACAAACATCATATTAGTTTGTTTTGACTAACTACGGTGGTTAAAGAAACTAAAATTTTGAGTTATTGTTTCGGGAATTAAGCAGTTAAGTTCAGCTCATGTGGGGGGTCATGTCCTACCAAAGTGGTCCCGTTGGCTTCGTACCACTCCAGGACAACATTTGAATAGAGGAACAAAGCTAGATCCGGCCAGAAGAACGGCGCACTCCGTTTGCCACATGAGCAGATCGCTTGCCAAATCATGTATTTCTTGGCAAACTTTGAAAGTTTCTGCTTCCTTACTTCCTCCGGAACATCAAACTTGAACTGCGCGGAGAAGAACAGTAGCCCCGGAAGCTGCCGGAAGTCCGCCTTGACGTAATTCTCATCATCCATGCTGAGACAATGAGGCTTCGTCAGCATCTGGGTGAACAGTTTCCGTGCCCGTGACTTTCCCACCGTATTTTGACGTTCGTCACGATTTGGAGCCTTCTGCACTTTGCACGTGTGCAGTCCCTTCCGGTTCTTGGCTCATTGAACGAAAGACTTGGACAGATTCAACTTTTAGGCCACACCCGTGACCGAAGCCTTGGGATTCCGCTTGAACGCTTTCTCGACACGCTTGTGATCCTGCTCACTAATAGAACATCCATTCTTGCCGCATTTATCCTTCCGTTCGATGCTCAGAGTTTCTAATTTTCTATTTTTTGAAAAACTGACAGCTATAAAAATACAACAACAAAAAACACTCTAAACTACTTCTACCCAAATTTTCAACAGAAAATAAACAATGGGTAATTTTCTACAGCGTTTTTTTTTTTCAATTTAATGTCGGACACCCTTTAGTTCAGCGCCATTAGTTTGATGGAAAGAAGTTCAGAATTGTCTCACTACGCGACGCCTTGACGTACTGTACAACTTTGCCGAAGACAGAAACCCTCTTCACTGAAAAATCTAAGTATGCAGCGTTAGTATACTTTTTATCTTCGTCACTTTTCTTCTACTGAGATGTTCATACTTTTTCTAGTATAAAAACCGAGATTCGTTGCTATGGGTGGGAACAGAGACATGAAAATGAAATTTACAGCATGAGAAAAGAGAGGAAGAATGCTGATGCAGAATAGAATAAATTTTCTGTGCATATAGTCTGATTCCCAAAGGGTCCTGACCCACTGAACAAGTTTGCCGAAGACAGAAAGCTTGTATATGGCCAGGATTCCAACACAAAATCAGTAGCACACAAGCGCTACCTAACTAGAATACTCAAACAATCTTGATCTACCAGAAACTTCACTAAAAAAGAAACCCTACTATTAGACCCGGATCCCAAGCTATAGCATTGTCAGGAAAAATCAGGAAAGTTCGGAACTTCCAATCGTTAATCACTAAGTTTTGAGTCACTGAACATTTTTGTCGAAGACTTTCTAAATAAGATAATTTTAAACTGGATTGAATGGAATTGACCTTTCTGAACATATTCAGAAAAAGTAAAAGCACACTAGCGCCACGCAGCGAGAAAATTCTACCTTCTGGTTTAGATTCCCTGAACAACATTTTCCATGACAAAATCATTCCAAAGGGGTAGAATACCAAGGTATACCTTAGTCAGGAAAACCACTTGTACACTAGCGCCACGTAGTGAAAATATCCTGAACTTTTGGTCACAAATCAATGACCTACTCAGCCTTGCTGAAGTCTTATATTTGAGATGAATCCAGCATATTGCAAAAACGTACAAGCACACTAGCGCCGCGTTGCGTACAGAATCGAAACTCATAGTCATCAATGAAAAAGTCTTGACCTAGTGAACAACTATATCGAAGACAGCAACTTTTTTTTTACTGTCGCAATGGCAAGCTTGGTCAGGAAACTCAATAGCACAGAAGCGCCGCGTAGTGGAAAGATCGTGAACTGTTGGTCATCAATGAAATGGTCTTGTCCTACTGAAAAACTTATCCGAGGACAACATCATATCCCAATGGTCACGATCCCCAGGTATGACAACTACAGGAAATACATTGGCACACTAGCGCCGCGTAGCGGGAAATTTTTGAACTGCTAGTCACCATTCAAATGGTCTTGACCCGCTGAAAACAGAAGCATTCTATCTTATTAGGATACCAAGATATAGCATATTCCTGAAAATAATTAGCACACCAGCACCGAGTAGCGGAGAGAAAGAGCGACTAATGGCGCTATAACCAGAAGCCATAGGGAGCTAGGACTATAGTTAATGCTTAAGTCTCAACCGTTTGAAGACAAATGGAGCATCACTTGACCTTCTTAGACTAGATGCTCCCAACGGCCATTTTTAAATAAATTTTAATTCACCAAACAGGGCATTCTGTGCAACTATTCTCTCCGACTATTCATTTCCTTTTTCCTTTGATATCTACTGAAGGCTACGTGGGTTCCCCGTGTCTTCTTAAGGTAGATATCAAATCCTCCCTATTACCAACGGTTGCATGGACGGGGCCAGGTGAGCGATCGAAGAGTGTATTTGTGGAGATTATTGCGTGAAGAAACGTATCAGTAACTGGTTCCGTTTCAAGGTGGCATGCAATGTCTTCAACGAATTATTCCTCATCGTAGCTCCATCCACGAGGTGTGCAAACGTCAATTTTAATACTAATGCTAATGCTATCCAGCACCGAGTAGCGGAGAGATTGTGAACTGCTGGCCATCTCAATAAAAAGGTTTTGTTCCACTGAACAACATTGTCGAAGACAGAAACATTCCATCTGGTCAAGTTACCAAGATATAGCATATTTCTGAAAATAATTAGCACACTACCGCCGCGTACTGAGAGAATCCTAAACTGTTCGCTAATGAAAAGGCCTTGACATACTGAATTAATTCTTCTACAGCCAGTAACAGTCTATGATATCCGTATCACGAAATATTTCGGGAAGGAATGTGAAGTACAGAGCGCGAGTGCTCGTGTTACAAAAGTTGGCGCGAGTGCTGAAAGGTTAAAAATTTCGTTTGACTGTATTTGACAGCCTATTAAAAATTCACTTATTTGGTAATCTTTTGTTATCAGTTTCTAATATCCTTTCTTGTATATAGTAAACATCATATGTATGCAGTAATTAGCCAGCAATCAACAAAATGTTGTTTCGTCGCCTGTAGAAAGCAGTACAAAAATGTCATGACATTTTCTCTCAGTTTTTCTTGTGCTCAATTTGGTCGTAATGAAAAATGTAAAGTGTTATGAAAATAATGTCAAACTACAGTACAATTACCACCACTAGTGAGGATATAAAACCAGCATATTTTTTGTGAGCTTGGGATGTTAGACGGTACACTTATTTGTTGAAAAGGGGTCCCTCGGAATTTGCAAACAAAACTCGATGCATCGCGAACAAATCAGACAATAATATCAGTAACTGATCAGTGCTGTAAATAGTCATTTTGATTCAGTTTCACATGTAGATAAGTTGTTTAAGAAACTGATTTTCAATATATGTGTTATTAAATTATTGTCCCTGGTCAGTCGAACCAATTTGTCTAACAGTGTATTGATCTAATTCTAACAGCTAAGGCGTGAGACCATATGTTGGTCGCATAATTCAGTTGATGTTCCAAATTGAACATAATTTGAACAGTGAATATGTGCTCGAACTCCATGAATATCCCTGTTAATTGCTATACAATGTTATGGGATTGATCAAGCACTACAAATGCATTATACGACATGCTCTAAAATTCAGTTTTCGAAACCAGTTATCGGTAAATCAATCCAACTGAGTCGAAATGATGATACCCAGCTCTTCTCTTGATACTTGAAAGAGTGATAACGCAGGTGAACGGATATCACACATTTTTTGTACTAACGTCGATCACTAAAGTCACTTGCTAGTATATAGATTACTCCTCATGCATCTGAATTCCCGGAAACGTCCAACACCCAGAACTTTACCAAACCCATCTGCTAACTTAATTGGTTCAACTTTAAGTCTTTTCTGTGCAACAGCGTCCCATATAAAATGCTGTTTGACGACGATTTTCTTCCAGTGTCTCTATCTTGAAGGCATCAGGCCTTCGAGGATGCATTTTAGACACATGCCAGCTCAGCCAAAAGCAGTAAAATCTTGAATACGAACCTATTTTTGATCTTCAGCATACAGTGCCCCGTCGTCATCAACATATCAGACCAATGATTCGACATCATTAGAATAGTTTTAGACCACTTCTGTCAACGCGAGCCAATAAACTTCGCCAAGTAGACATTGAAAACGACCAAAGCACCCAACAACATACGATACATAGGGTCAAACATTCAACTTGACCTACATAAGGCTTCCCAGAATATATCACGGTGCGGACAACACTTCCAAGATACCGCGAGGTAGTTATCTTTCTCTACCGTTGTCATGACATGGTTACAGTCATGCAATCAATCGAAAGACAATTCTCGGCAACTTCTTGATTTAAAAACTTCCAGCATTTTGATAATAACGAATCTTGGTTACCAAAAAAAATGTAACGCTACCACAGTCAGTCATCTAAAGCTTTTTAGAAAGAGCGAGTGTAATTTGCTTCACTAGTTCTAGACGATCTCCAACGATAAGCAAGTCATCAACATATATCGGTCACCAATCCTAGTGTACAGTGGTCATGACGAGAAGGAGTTAAGCCGAAATTCGGAAGATCATTCAGCTTGTTCCAACGAGGGGTCTTTACTTGAGTCTGTATAGAGATTTTTTCAGCTTGCAAAAGCAAAATGATGTAGGCGTTACGCCTTCCGGTGTGGCCGAGGAGACATCCTCTTCTAATTCATCGTAGAGATAAGCCGTATCCACATCGAGTTAGCGTACAAATATCTTTCGATAAACTGCTACAGCTAGAGCTGCCGTCTTGTCGCCAACTTCGCAACAGGAGAATACGTTTTACCGAAATTCAAACGAACCTTCTATCGCACTGCTCTCCCATTTGCATCTAGCTTAATCAGGATATGCCATTCCAATTTTGAAGGAACTTCAATTCATCAATTCGCTCAAATTTTGTACCGGCCGGATGGGATACAAACACCATTTTTGCAGGGTTGTTGTGCGGCATTCATGCAACACGTGCTACCCAACGTATGCTTCCAACTTTCGCCACTTTCTGGATTCTGGGTTCGCCGTAGAGTTGGGCGAGCTCGTGGTTCATCCTTCGCCGCCACACACCAATTCCCTGCACACCGCCAATGATGGTCAGAAGCACGCGACGTTCGAAAACACCAAGTGCTTGCAGGTCCTCCTTGTCCACTTCGCATGCCGGTAGAGAACCACCGGTTTTGTTATCAGCGTTTTGTACATGGTACATTTAGAGCGGGTGGTGAATCTTTTGTGACCGCAAGTTTTTCTGGAGCTCATAGTAGGAACGATTTCCCCTGATTATGCGTCTTTGGATTTCACCGCTGTTTTCGTTGAATGGATACGAGGTGGACGAATTCCTCCACCACATCGAAGGTAGGTTTATCGTAACGCTGCTTCCTAGACGGGCCCAGACGAGCGCTTTCGCTTCTACTAGTATGTACTTTGTTTTCGACACATTCACCACCTGTTCGACTATTGTTGATTCTCGTTTCAGACGCATGTACAGTTCTGCAACATCTTAAGCCCACCATTTTTTAAACTCCTTTGAACTGTGAACACGTCAGTTTTGATATTTAATACATTTCTAATTATATTTATCAAACTAAGCGCATTTGAAGATTGAACTCGTTGAACATGGTAAACTTTTGAACACCGGTTGCATTTTGCACTGAACTTGCCGTGCTTTTATTTCAATCTGGTTAAAATTGTTGGTCGGTTTTCTAGGAATCTTGAAAGTCTTCCAAGTGGATTCTCCTTCAACCAACTTCGGCTTCGCTAACTGCTTCCCGAAAAGAGTCTGTGACTAAACGGACTTCTTGGTATTAACTGTTTCTAAGGTTCTCCGCATGTGTTCCCTTTTCCCGTACGAGGTTCAACAACAAGCCGTTGTGGAACATACAAACATACTACAGCTGCTACCGGTGGTCGATCGTTCATGATAATGCTGAACAAATCCATAGACTTTAAGAACATATCCACTGTATAACGCCAATTGTCATATCCAGTGGCAGTTGTATCCCTTCAAGTTATGGATGCCGTGATGGACGGAAATAACAAGTTCATTAGACTATGGTAGCTTGATGGAAAGCCTGAAATGGAATAATGATTTATTGGTGGTCGTTTTACAGCAAAATTTTGGTTGCTACGAAGCTAAATCGCTTGTAATCTGCTAAGATAATCATTGTATAATTTACATAATAGTAAACTTCACTTCGATGAAAAAGAAATAGGGAAATGTATTTATGTACTACCCCTTATCCAAATTATTTTCGATTCATGACCAAATGATTTCAACGAAATAGGGCAACCCGTTTTAACTGATACCAAAGTTCCACTGTTTTCAATTTATTCAATCGGTGTATGGATAGCAGGTTCATAAATAGGCATCAATAACTAGAAGATCTGCATGTTTAAATCATGTTAATAATATGTGTCGAACCAGGCAATCAACATAAAGGCATCCTGATAAAGAATAGAAAAATGTCAAATTTAGGAATACAATAGCCATACACAAACTTCAAAACTTCATTGAGATAAATCCACTTTCAACACTGAGAAAAGCATGTAACTCAAAATCTACCAAAACAAACCAAGATCACAATAAGCAGCCCATATTCTCCCAAAAAAAAAAGACTAGCGAATAACAATTGCAATAAAAAAATATACACAAACATTAATAAATAACCTATCTCTATCGCCACAGCAACGACGGCGAGAGGAAGAGTCGATGACCTATAAAATAAAAAAAACACACACACACACACAACACACACACGCACACAGAACGAGAATGGAACATCGATCGGCACCGAAAACGACGACAACGCTCTGTGTCGTCAATCGTAGCAGAGAACATAGTCTCAAGGCTGACGCGCGTCTGGCCACCGTAATTTGCATATAGGTAGTGCTTTAAGAGATCCCAAAGACAAATAGGGAAGCGTTTCGTTCCGGTTGGTAAATTGCGTGTTGTCGTTCCAGTTGAACATCGCAATAATGGCGAAAGTTGATTTTAAAAATAGTGTCGCTGTTCATCCGGTGGTTGAAAACTAACGCAGATTCCGCTCAGCATAATCGTCGTTTCGCTATTGGGATCGCGCTCGAATTAGGTCACGGCTGTTGTTATTGGACACTGATTATGTGTGCGTGGAATTAGACACGAGCCCTTCACACAATCAAATGATGCTTATTCATGTTTTCAAACCGGAACAGGTTTAGAGAAACGGTTTCAGTACGTTGCGCGATGCGCAATTTGAAGAATTCCGATGCAATTCTCCGAAATATTTCGCGTTGAAAGCAGTATCGATGTTTGTGGCGGATGAATGTGATAATTACCTGTTATAAGCAAAATTGATATAGACTATTCGGTTCCATATTAATCTCCTCATTTCACAATTCATCCTACTAACAACAAAGGATTGCCGAGCGAATGGATTGGGTTGTTAACTCGATTCGATAATTGTCACTTTGTCATGTGCGAGCGACTCGTTCCAACTCACTCTATCCGCAGAATGGCCTAATAGCGTGAGTTTATGCGTCCGTGAGTTTTACACCTTACCGAATTCAACGACAATAAGGGGGAGGTAGCTCATCAAATCTTCCGGTCCGCCTCTATGCATCTTGCTATGAGGTACCAGGTGGGTCTCTGTCGATCTGGTAAATTTGGAAGACGTCTGCATTGAGTTATGTCAAATTATTATAATCCGTATCTTTACAACACAAAACATTGCGATTGGTTGAGCGGATTGGAGATAAAGAAATCACAGGGTATAGGGCGAGGTCTCCCCCGGGTGGTGCTTAATCAATGCGCTTGGACATCAATAGAAGCAAAGTTGCCAGAAGGCACGAAATGCATCTACGGACTCTTATTTTTACCAGGTCCCTCAATCGTAGTTTTGGATGGATTAGCGTGTTGTTCTTTTTTTCTTCTTCGTTTATTTTCCCTCGGCCTATTTCCACACAACGTGGTGACAACCACCAACGCCAGGAGACGACTCCTCCACCTGGACCCTACATATCGTACTCATCAACACATGAGCCGGGACCAACGGCATTTCTTTCCTTCCGAAGGAAGACGTGACCAGATTTTTTCGGCTCAGAAAAACCACCGACCTCGACTGGGATTGAACTCAGAACCACTGGGGTGCCAAGTAGCAGTCACGCTTACCACTACACCACCGGCGCCGGCCGGATTGTTCTTTAGATTGTATTATTATACTATATATAACATACAACTAACTGTAAATTTTGATGCTCCGAACGAAAAAATACAAATTATCACAATATTTAACTCGATATGAAAGCGTTTGGTACGGGAGGTCCACGCTTTCTTCCTCTCCTTAATTCGGAATCGCTCTATTTTTTGGAATACTCTCTGCGGCACATGCTACGCAGTTGGCCTAGCCGGTGACAAGAAAGATGATCTATTCAAGAAGTCGTCATTTTCCATGATGCTTTCAAGAATTCTCGAGTACTTTTTCAAACAGACGTATCTGATTTTATAAACAAAGAGAGGAAGTAAGATTCAAACGTAAATTTCTCAAAACTCTCAGCACCCTCACGGAAAGTAGCATCATCATCTTGTTAGGGAAATGTTATTCCTTGTGTTGGTGGCGCTAGTTTGCATGAAAGTCCTAAGAATTTCAAGAATTTAGCGTTTGAATCTAACTTCCCCTCTTTGTTTACAAAATCCGATACGTCTCTTTGCAAAAGTACTTGAGAATTGTCTGCGTTAGTGTGAGATAAGATTAGATAGATTACCGAATTCAACGACAATAAAACAGCCGGCAAGTTTTCACGTTTAACACAGTGCATTAACCGATCCGATTGTTAATATTTTACCGTCACCTGAAAGGTATGGGCGCTAAAAAAAAGCATCCTCGCCAGTTTTTTTTTTTTTTTTAATTTGACCATTTGGAGCACTTGGGCACCTGAAACCGATTCCGGTAGTAATCTGAGGGCACATTTCGGAATTTCATTTGCTGGTGCCGTTTGAAGGCTCAAAATGCATGAATGTTCATCCAGAGCTACAAAAACTTTATTCCACGAGACAGCAAAGGGGTTTGGACACTTCCGGATTCCCGCATTTTCCCCGATTTTTTGCAGCATTTTTGGCCAACTTTCCCGAGTGGGAAAATGAGTTAATTTAAATTGGATTAATAGATATTTTTGAAGTTTTTGAGGAAATTGTTCAATCTAAAATTCTGCCTTGTCTTAGCAGCCGCAAATCAGGCTTCTTGTGTTTTGTGTAACCCGCTTTGGTCTCTCATTTTGCAAACGAGAGCAAAGATCGCTCTATATAAGTCATTGGTTATGTATACCATACTTTAAATTCCCACCCATCTTCCCATCCGTAATTTGTAATTCCTATTAACCTCGAGACGGCCGCGAGTAATCGGTTCTATCCCCCTAACTTTAGTTTTAAGATAAATGATGTAAAAAAATATGAAAACTTGGCTCTGTAAAGTTGATTCGATTGAGCCTGTACAAATAAATGATTAATTTAAAAAAAAAATAAGTCATTGATCTTTCAAGTTTCGAGAAGCATAAACATCGAAATAGTAAAGCGTTCAAGGTTTTCGAGTACAAAATGATGCACGTGCGTTGCGTGCATATTGGATCAAAAATCTTCGTGATTTCAACGTCGTTGACAGTTCGTTGACAATTCTCTGAGCTACAAAACTCTTTTCAGTTTGGTTCACCACCAGACACTCATTGAAAATCCTCGCCCCATCGTCGCATTTTCCACAGGATGAGCACCTTTTTAACAAATTTTGTCAAATTTGGCAGCTTCTTCTTGGAATGACCAATCAGTTCTAGCCAAAATTTGTCCAAACGCTGTTCTTTTCTCTGGATTCCGGCAAGCAACGTTTTTGAAGACGGCATTGAGCACAGCTGCCCAAATTCTTCTTTCACTTTTTGAGCAACTGTTGTGCTCAGATAGTCTTTATCTACGAACGTTTCCAGACACAGCCCCAGGCGATTTTTAGCTTTTTAGACTAGATGACAAAATTCAGCTTTGGTACCAGCATTTTATCGTCTATCGCATCAGCCACAAGAACGAACACTTTTAATCGGAATACCGACGAAAAGCTCCGTTTGAAATTCGGTTGACTTTAAGGTGACTGACTCAATAGGTTTCTGTCCACTGCAGTGATAAACATTTGTCTATTATACAAATGGACTGAGATTTATGTTATTTTAAAAATGACAGCAGTGTTTCCACCCCAGGTTGCCGAAGCTCGTGTAGCATATAAAAAGAAAAAACTAGCAGACAATCTTTGCCCTAAAATTTACAGTAATGCATACAATGGCGATGCTTCAGTCATAAGGATCATCCCCGGAGTTCCAGTCAAATAAAATAAAAACAAAAGTAAGTCATGTGCGTAACCTCACCTATCACAGCCGTTTAGTCCGATCTTCTAACGGTACGTTTTGAAACAAGCTGAACAAAGCCAGCAGAAAATGATCTACATGCCAATATGCTTGTCTTAGCCCTTGAAGGAACTGTGTACGACGTGCCAGCTGCGATGCTGAGGACTGCAAAGCCAGAACTGGCTCGCCGATCCCTGATTTCCCCAGTCAATTCTTTGAATGCCTTCCAGTTGACAGCCGGGCCATCCATAAAGCACGGAACTATCTTCTTCAGCAATGCTGGATTTGCAGAAAAACACTGTTTAATTCCGTTAATAAGATCGTTGGACCGAGTAGATGACAAAAACGCTACTTAAATTATTAATTTAAAAAAGTTGTGAGCATGGATTCTGTCATATGACAAAAGTTCCCGACGGATTTTGAAATTCCCGACTTTTTCCCGCATATTTCCCGATGATTTTGGATTCCCGCATTTTCCCGCATTTCATGATTTTTCCGAGTCTCTGGCCACCCTGCGATCGTTTAATTTTTTCATTTTTTTTAAAGACTGTCCCCGAAAAACAAGGTTACCAAAAATTCATTTTAGTCGGATTTTCTTCAAACTTTTAGGCAATAAACTACAACATTATGCCTTACTAATTATGTCTTTATTGCGTACAAAGCGCCACATTTAAATTATAATGTTTTGAAATTGGAAATATCTGCTGCAATTTCTGCTAGAACCAAAGATGTGAAGAGAAAGTATCGATAGGTCCGATAGAGCTCGGCAGGGTATGAAATTGAGCGTAGGGCTTTTGGTAAGCAGTATTTCGGAGCACACGCACACACTTTTGCCACGCATCCCCATGCGGGGTAGATAAAGGCAGGAACGGATCCGCCACCTTGCCTGGCAAAAATGTATGCGCTTGATCGTGCTCAAATACCGCCAATGGCACAGAATGGTTCTAGCGATGTGAAATCTCTGTTTTTACACTCCCTAAAGACCACATGTGATGGAAATCAATTTCCAAATTAGAGGTTTAGAAAACACAACTTCTCATGTTTTACCAGTAGTGTTTTTCTCGTCGTTGTTTACTGAACAACCTCAATGAGAAACCCGGTAAGGTGTTGCATGCAACATTATGATTGGGTTTCTATTCCGTTGGCTTATCATATCTCCTCTCCATGACCGAATGCTCGTACTTTGCCTTTGACAACACTAGTAAGGTTTTGGTCAATACTGGGGCTGACTTCTTTTGATACTTTCACCCACTATGATTCCACTGAATTTGTTTTTTTTTTACGAAATTCATAGCGCCTCCTTCAAACTTCAAATTCCGTGCTCAGTATACGTCGCAGAATTGGCGGCTATACACTATGCATTAGAGCGAATTGCCTCTCTTCCCTCTGATCAATTTTTCGTTTTTACGGATAGTCTCAGCTCACTTCAGGCTGTTCGTTCCATGAGACCGGCAAGGCACTCACCGTATTTCGTTAGCGAAATACGATCTCTTTTGAGTGCCCTATCAAACAATTCCTACACCATCACCTTGGTTTGGGTCCCTTCTCATTGCTCCATTCCGTGGTAATGAGAAAGCGGACTCACTTGCCAAGGTGGGCGCTAAGGCAGGCATGATCGACAAATCGCCTTCAACGAATTTTTTGCTATTTTACGTCAACAGGCCTTAATCAGCTGGCAACCAAAATAGGATGCAGGGAATTTGGGCAGATGGTTACATTCCATTCTCCCACACGGTGGAGAAGTAGGCTCGAAGGTGGTTAGTTTTTTGTTTAGCTGCCACGTTTTGCTTCGTGCTGAAATTTTTGGTTATAATTTTCTCCTACAATCGTTGAAAACTATCATTTTTCTATAACACTTTTGAGTTCGAAAAGGGGCAATAGCCCAAGATGTGATGAGTGTTGTTTTGTTCGTGAGCAATTCATTTGACATTCCACCAGCACCGATGTGGCCCCAGGATGTAAAATTTGTCGATTACTTCCAAGATCAAAAAGAGGAAGTCCACCGGGATCATCTTTAGTCACGCAATTGTGCGAGAACTGGTTCTGATATATGATTGCGTGTGGCCCGGGTGTGTCCGGAACTGGAAGGCTTACTGGAATGATTGATATGCGCTGTATGACAGGGGAGCTGAGAGTTCAGCCTGATAAGAGGGACTACTACTCGGGGGGAGTTTGGTTGAGAGAATACCTCAACTGATTTAAGAAGCCGACGAACCGACTATGGATAATCATCACTGTGGTTACGATGCGGCACGCGGGCATCTTTGAATTTTGGGTGAGCTCTTTCCATTTTACTCCTTTTTACTTTCAATTATATTATTATGAAGAGATTACGTGGGTGCAAGATTTGTTCTTTCGCCACTTTCATGAAGCTGAGTCCAATCTCTATTTATAGAACTTATCCAGTTAATGCTATCAGTAGTTTTACTTCTTAACGGAGGCTTTAGCTGCAGTCTCTTTCTGTAGGTCAAACCTGGTTTTCTAGTAGTAATTTATATATGACTGTCGCACCGCTGATCACTGTCATTTTTGCACCGTTTTATTTTTTAAAGTTTAGCTTGATCAACTGGAATTCAGCTAAGTATCCTTTATATGTTTGAAACCCAATTAGCTTTAGATCCCGTAGAGTAAAATTTAAGGTCCTTCGCATACTGCTGTCTGTTTGTTGTAACGTGCCAACCGCTGAATGTCATAGCTGTATGTTGTATGGGTGGTGGTGACCAGAGACTAATGCCTGGGACAGACATACAACGTATGGCGTTGTACCAATAATCAATATGCAACTAGCGATTTGAAATTGGTTCACTGCTGTAGAACCCCTTGGTCCGAAGTACACCTTGAAGCCAGCACCTAACTATACATATTTGCGTCTTTGTTTTGATTTGCTGTATTATTTTGACAGAATATTTGAGAGTGTGTTCGTGTGAGTTCATTATTAGGGGAGTATTATTAAGCTTGGGACCGATGTGCTAGTACTGACTGAGCCAAGAAAAAAATCGTATTTGTTCGGGACCTACTGGTCTTAGAGTTAGTCTATGGTTGTACTCCTTTAGTCTAGTACGTGTTTTTTGGTACTGGATTAAAGTATTTGACAGTTCGTACAACGGTCAGCGTTGTATTTCTGTCATAAGTATAAATGAACTCATTACCCCGTTCGGTGAGTTGAGGAGTCTGCCAAAAACATTGGATCTGAAAGTGTGCTCTGTGGAACTCCTTAAAGAAATAACTGGTGTCCGGCGGCAACTCTGTCGGAGTGATTTGGTGCTCTTTTGGCAATCAAATGAAGTCTAATGTAAGTGACCCCAACAGCAAAAGACCTTGATTCAATATTTGTTTGTAATCCATTGTCACAAACAAATACCGCCTGAAAAAGCATATTCGCCTATATTGAGTCAAACCAGAAAAATAATAATTGAGGCTGAAATAATGTTTTCCTTGGTTAAGCCAACTTTGCTATCTATTGTGCAATTTATTTTTGGTAATTTACGTGTAACTAAACCATTTCTAACAATTTAATGTGTCTGTCAAGCTGGAGCACATATTGCTGCATATCAGCCTCATTCTGTTCGAAAAACTAGGAAAGTTTAAACGATCACTTCACTTGTTTACTTTTTCCATCTAAATATTACTAGTAAACGCAGCAAATTTCTTTAAATTTCACTAGATAAAACGCTTATCTTTTGACATATAGGCCTGTTTTGTCTACGACTTACAGGCTCCTTCAGTGTCGAGTGCCACTCTGCTTGTTGAATGGACATCTTTTAGTTGTAAGTTGTAGAACGAAATTGTGTCGCAAAAATTGTACAGTTCTTTGCGCAATTGTAATGTCCTAAAGAGCTCATCAAGATTTATTTCGGTAAAGTTTCCAAAGAAAAGGCATATCAATTACTAAGCCGGACATGAGGCGATACGTTATTTCAATGCAATTATGGTTTTCACCTGATACTTTTTTTTTTTCAGACATTTAAGATTAGAGAAGTTTTATGGCAGGTTTTAAACTATGATGAAAATATGATCGTTGCACATTATAACCTAAAAACGTTAAAAAACTTTATGGTTGTAGATCGTTTTGTGCCATAAGTAGGTTTGTAACTCAAACTTTCCTTTTTTCTTAATAATCAGAAATCGTGGGTTTATAACATTCAGTTATAGTTTTTGTAAAGGACATAGAAAAACCAAATCATTGTTCGCGATGAAAGTCTTATGAAGATCACATCAGAGAATGCGATAACTTTTCTTTCACCACCCGATCTTATATTTTCAGACATTCTTCTCGTTTCAGAGAGCGAGTAATGGCGCTATAACCATAAGCCATATGGGGCTAGGTCTATAGTTAATGCTTAAGTCTCAACCGCTTGAAGAGAAATGGAGCATCACTTAACCTTCTTAGACTAGATCCTCCCAACGACCGTTTTAAATAAAATTTTGTTCTGTACACCAAACAAGGCATTCTGTTTAACTATTCTCTTCGAATATTCATTTCCCTTTCCATTGATATCTACTGAAGACTACGTGGGTTCCCCGTGTCTTCTTAGGGTAAATACCAAATCCTCCCTATCTCCAACGGTTGCATGGACGTGGCCGGGTGAGCGATCGAGGAGTGTCTTCGTGGAGATTATTGCGTGAAGAAAGGTATCAGTAACTGGTTCCGTTTCAAGGTGGCATGCAATGTCTTCAACGATTTATTCCTCATCGTAACTACATCCACGAGGTGTACAAACGTCAATGCTAATGCTAATGCTAATGGTTCCATTCCATTCTCCCACAGGTATCGAACAAATCGTGGTTCAGAGCGTTGGATATTAGCCGGGATTTTATCAAGGTAATGTGTCGTCTAATGTCCAATCACTACTCGTTAGGCTCTCATTTCTATCGAATCAATGCGGCTGTGGTGCAGGTTATCAGGACATCAAACAAGTTGTCTGGCAATGCCTCGATTTCGAAATTGCCAGATCTGATCTTTGCGCATCCCTACGGACCCGCGGGAAACCAGAGGAGAAAGATATCAGAGATGTGCTGGGTAAGCTGGACTTGGACTGTATGGGGCTAATTTACAAGTTTTTGAAACAAATAGATGTATTCGTTTGATCCCCTCTTAGCTGTCGTTTTAACATGTCCACCTCGTCCCCTCCCCCGTTATTACGCTTCGATTGTATCGTTACAGTTTAACGCAATGCCACATCCACGCCTGACCAACAGCTACAATACTGCATTGCTAACGTTAAGATCCCTACTTCCCCATTCCTACCCGAAAAAAAACATTGTAAACCCTAACCTCGACCTAGCCGCGAGTTTTTCGGCTTTCCAAAACGAACATAGTTACTAAGTTATTATCATTGTAAAAATGAAAAAAAGAACTCGGCTCCGTTATGCCTATGGCACTTGAGCCTTATGAATAAACAATAAAGTTAAAAAATAAAACAAGTTATTCACGTTTAAAACGTGACAACTTTTTGTGACACATTTTTGTTTTTCTACTTGCAAAGTGTACATTTACAAAGAAATACCACCGACAAACCGACATGAAACTCAATGTTCACTTTTGATCAAGAATGCATAACGGCCGATTCAAATGTGCAGCGATCCTATCTGTCAAAACCTTTAGAATAATTTTATCTAGATCAAATAAATGTGTCCAGAATGGCTCAGACACGAACCTTCTTATCATGTTCCCAAGCGTGTTCGTGGCTTCAATAAACGTTCTCAGCGAACACGAAGATAGATGTCAGTAATATCATTTGAACAGAAATATTAGGACATTTTCTATTGTCATTCATGTCGGTTTGTCGGTGGAAATACCTTACAAAAAATCATCTTCGATATTCAAGCGGTCATACATAGACAATCTTCATTTTGTTCAAATTTTCAATCGAATTTCTTTGAAACCACACGATCCCAAAGAAGACTAAAATGCAGGACAATGGACATATTCTAGTAAGATTGGAGTTATTGTTTTGTCGTTTGCGGTGTCTGTAAATTTTAAAGTGGCGAATGAAAAATGATGGATTTAATGCAGATGAGAATTTAGGCTACTTCTGGACCACAGCCGAAATTTCAGCTCAATTGGTTCTCGAGAAAATGAAAGATAAGCCCTAACATGACTATTTTGTATGAGAATCAGGCTTTGTTCTTATTGTATTGTCCGTCACTGTAAATGTTTATAAATATATTGTTTATCAAGAAAATCTAAAGCAAAAAGTTGAAATGGCATCACATTATCTTGGCTTGAGTGATTTATCAACAAAATCGCCAAACTGTAAGTTCGAAGTATTTCGTAATAATTTTCTTCCTAATGAGCAATTTCTTAAAGCTTATAAAGCATTGCTCATAAACTACTGCACTGCCGGTGGACGCCAAATAGTACCATGTTACAAATAATCTATTTCTGAAAAATGCAAAGTCGATTTGTCCCACTTAAAAAATGGACACACAATGGACACATTGGACACCAACTAATTAATTGCGTCCACATTTAAGTAAAAGTAGGAAAAATGCAAATATCGTTTTAATGATTGTGCTAGAATTATCAACACCTGTACGATATTCTACAAGTACATAACAAAGTTGTCCGAATATCACATGGGACATTTATGTTTCCACCGACAGTGCAGGTAGTAACACACTTCCGTACTCCATTACGTACTTCCGATCGATAGGTAGAACTGAACTGGATGAGTCAATTATATGCTAAAAATGCCTTCAACCCTTTAGATGTCTGGAATGAGTCACGGGAAAAATGGCTTCCTCTTGAGGAATGGCAAACTGCAATAGAAATATTTAAAAAAAAATCCATCGGGCCAAAGTAGGCAAACGTTTACAGTTATGTTGTCTTCCCTGGCAGAGCCCACTGAGACCACACGACGATCATGGTGGATAGAGGTGATGCTGCAGATCCATCCAAATTCCAGAGGTCAATGCTCTTGCCTAATCTTGTGGGGTAACAACGATTCGTCTCGAATCATTCGTCGCCAGCGAAACGATAACTAATTTGTGCAATTCCACGTTTATATATTTCCGTACAAGAACACGAGCAGCAGGTGCTACGCTACGGCTGCAATCCGAGTGCCAGTGCAGAGCGCCCATTTCCGACTCGCTGCTCCCTCCGTGCCCATCTTTACCGTCTCCGATGTTGCGTACACATAAATGGAGAACCCGACAAATTCCTCCTCCGTCTGATTCTGATGTGACTGACATCAACATAACGCGAGCTCCCGTCATTGTGGTAGTGGTGAGCAGCGAACTACACAAAAGGGAATAATTTCCCACAGTCCGAGACGAGGTAGAAAATCCAACCCAGATGGCACATCAATCCGTCGCTCTAAACTAGACGAAACATCCGACAGCACCTCCTCGAACTGCAAATCTGCCGGAAGGAACTATTTCTTATTCCGTTATCAGTCTCCAAAACCGTAAAAATGATGGATTTTAGTGGTTTCTTTTTTCTGGAGCATGATTAGAAGATACACACACACACACCATTACACCCAAAACTACTTCACGAACACATTCACATCACCAAGCATAGAAAGACTGATTAGTACACATTGCAGAGTGCAAAGAACGTGCAAACACAAATCACTTTTCCAGCCAGATCAACACAGTGTCTGGTTGAATATTCTCCGTCTTCTTTTGTAAGTAGAATCCAAAGACACAAGCACCGCAGGGATCACTTCAAAACGGCGGTGACACTTTTCATTGTTGATAATTTTTCATTATTTTCATTCTGTCTGCATCGTCCCTCATTCACGCACACATAGACAATTATGTTTCAATACGGAAAGAACACAAAAACCTGTCAGCGACACACACAGAGCACAGAGAAGCACAGCACAGCAGAAGGAAAATATGGGGGAAATATTTACACAGGGGAGGCCCAATCGCGCACTCCCCCTTAGATCCGCCACTTTTTGTGAGTTGCACTTTTTTTTCCAACGTCCCGGAACGCTACTTACGTTGTCCTACGGGGTACATTGTCAATCTCTAGTTACACCCGACACGGTCCACTAGCAAATGGAGGCACTCGCGAAAACAAAAGCAAACTAATTACGGCCGAATTTTCGCACTTTTCGTCGTCGCGCTAAACACGCACGTCTGCTGAACTCGTCGCGAAATACTCGTATGATGGCGAGCGAGCGACCGAGCGAGAAACTTTTCTTCTCGCCCCCTGCGGTTCAACGTTTCGAGACCACAGAGGTATGATTCCCGTACGGTTTTAGACGAGTTTGGTCGATTCAATGGCATTAGTTTCGGAAGGTAGTCAAGCGGTACCGCTGTAAGGAAATTAAAATAGAATGCTGCACACAGCAGGAAAAAAGGGTTGGATTACTATGGAACTGCACTCATCGACATAAACTTTCGATATCCATAAGATTGCGTTATGATTATTTGTTATAAGAAAGCCGAGAAGAAAGCAGTATGAATTTCATCAATATACCTTATATAATATAATGATGTTGAGAAAATAATAAATATGGAGCAACGTGGATTCGAACCTTGAACGTTGAGGTTATGGGTCAAGTGACTTGACCACTAGTATAAATCAACACTTGTATATAGGAAAGCTTAAAGGCAAACAACAACATTGTGTAAAACAAAATACATTCATAAGTCAACCTTATAAAATTTAAAGCATTGTTCATAAGTTAAACCTTATGAAATTCTTAGGATTATTTGGCTAAGTGTGCTCTTGAGCAGAAAAATATCTCGAGTGGTGATTAAGACCTAAAAGCCAATTGTAAACAATGATTTAAAATGTTGATCTCTCACACGCTGAAGAAAATACCGTCATACTAAACATATTCTAGGTAAATCCAAACATAAACTTAGTTTATTCTGGCCGCAAAAATAAACTTGCTTTAGTTCAAACGTAGTCTATGTTTAAAATCAGGTGACATCGATGTTTGAAATAAAAATCATGTTTTGTTTATTTTAAACATATTAATTACAAGAGCCAACGTACAAATTTTGGATTTTAATGGTTGCGTTTTAAATTTCTTTTATTTATTCTATGAATCTTGGTTATCTTAACTCTGGATCTGGCTTGAATGCTAACAGATTCTAAGTTCAACGTGTTTGCTCCTCTCCTCTACTGGAATCGAGCAATGTGACAATTGGCTCGTGTTGCAAGCGTCGAAACTTTGCCCCGGTCTCAAGTTCTGGAGAGTGAAGTACACGCCCAAATTCACCTACCCGATGAATGTATTGTTAAAATAACAATGCCTTGAATTTGATTCAAAAATTTGTATTTTCCTTCGAGACAGGATTTCTATTTACTTTGAACAATTCTTATGTTTCAACTTGAACATCGATATTTTCAATTTAAATGGACGAAATTTGTATCCGTGCACGAATCACAAGACTCCTACGATTTCCAACCATAAAATATGTTAGAGCGAACATTCCTCTACCAGTGGCTGCTCTCAATTCTCTTTTTTTTAATTCGAGGGTAATTGGCGTTTAAAGTCATTGCTTAAAATTGGCTCTGAGTATGAATTAATCATAAGTTACTCGTCAAATGTGTAAAATATTACATTAAACATTTCTAATATAATCACGAGTATTGTACATATTAAGTTTTAGCACTTTGAGAAACAATAGAGTAGGGAACAGCATCTGCTCCCCGGGTGCAGCACAAGCAAGAGCACAAGTGTTGGCACAAGGGGTGCCTCACATGAATTCAATCAAATATATTTGTTGAGATCAATTTCAATTCCTGAAAGCAACTGAATCAATTTAAACTCGCTGCAAATGGAAATGAATCAGCTTGACCGAAAATGCGCAGCTGTTGAATTTAGCAATGCTTTGTCGTAACTCAAATGTCAAATCGGTGCACTGTGTTGCAAAATTGATCAAAAGTACTAAATTGGAATCCTTCGCTTTGAGTTTACTGCAAATCAATTGCTCGATTCCAGTGCAGCATGGTACTTCATCTAGTGATGCATCCTACTGCAAAAAAAAAATTGAGCGTTGTAAGTTAGCGTTTATCCCGCGCTTGGAATAGGGCATGGTTGTCTAAAGACTTTCCTTTTCCTATTATACATTGACTACCTTAAAATTCCAATGTAGTATGCCTAACGCCTGACCAATTAAGAGTGTATCGAAAAGTAGTTAGCAACCATTCAAACAAAACAGTAATTACTCAAAAATGGCTTAATTTTTTTAGTGTTCTTTTTTGTGACATATTTGTTTACATGTCAATAACAGTTGTGCAATCAATTGTGAATCATCAAAAGTGAACCACACCAGTGTGAAAAATGTAATCGAAAAGGTCAGTGAAAGATTTGCCCCGATCTGGCAGGAAACCGGGTCTCAGCCAGCCCGGCTGGGACTTAAAAGTGGTTGAGTACATAAGGAAAACCCCATCGCCGTCAACGCGGGATTTGGCCAAGCAATTCAACACCAGCATCGGGATGATTCAACGGATCAAAGCTCGGAACTCGCTGAAAACGTACAAGAAACAGAAGGTGCCGAAAAATTCCCTGGAGCAGCAAGCTCGGGCCAATATAAGAGCGCAAAAACTGTATAACCGGATTCTGAAGAACACAGACAGGTGCATCCTGATCGACGACGAAACGTACGCCAAGGAAGATTCGCGAGCGCTGCCCGGACCACAGTATTATACTAAACTGGGGCACCAGCACCTGGACGACGCGACACCACGGTCGCGGCGGAATTGGTTTTCCACGGAGGGCGCCGGTCTGGGAAGCAATTTAAACCAGTGGTCTGCGTTCATCGTTTTTTTTTTCACGAAGGGTTCAATTTACGCCAAGGTGTTCGAGTAAGAATGAAGAAGAGATTGCTGCCGCTGTAAAGAAAGCATAAGGTTCCTCCTCTCTGCTGGCCGGATTTGGCTTCCGCCCACTATGCCAAGTTGGTTCTACAATGGTTGGCAAACTATAATGTACAATTCGTGAAAAAAAAGATATAAATCCGCCGAACTGTCCGGATTCCCAGCCAATTGAACGGTATTGGGCGATTGTCAAGCGGCACTTTCGGAAGGAGGGTACAGTATCCCAAAATATGCAGAAGTTCCGGAAAACTGAACAGCAGCCACCCGGAAAGTCACAAAAGCAACTGTGCCGAATTTAATGAAAAATGTCAAGTCCAATATAAACAGTGAAATGCAACAAATGGTTATTTTTCTCCAATAAATCGAAAACCGAAGCCAAAATATGTTTTTTTCCACTTTTTTTAATCGAAAATCAATGTTGCTAACTACTTTCCGATATACTTTTTATACTAAGCAAACAAAAAGTAAGGAACTGTTTATAATTTTTGGATTAACATTATTTTTATTAGTATAACTAAATAAATGCACACAGCTGTACGGATCTCATTCCCGTACGGTGCAAAGATAGTTATTTGTGGATAAATTTTCCTCTTAAGCAACACGATAATGGATCAAGTTTTTATCGTTTTTACGTTTGTTGACGACTAATTACATTGGAAAACTTGTAATCTGCTCGCGTTTACTACCCGCATAACGAAAAACAATTTGCTATATAGTCAAAACTATATTTTGAATGTAAGATATGTTATCACATTTTATGTTATTGTTATCAAATAGTTTAATCCATTTTCACCATACAACCTCTACATTAACACATATTGTTAATGTATGCTATATTGTCATTGAAAGGTTTTTTATTGTCTGCACTTGGACTGGATTATATACCAACTCTTTGGCATATAGTACAGCAAAAATTTTGTTCGTGAAAATTGCCATTTTTTATGGTAACCTAACTTAACCGCCTATTCAGCATATTGTTATTTTGGTCTTTTACCATTTGACATATTGTTAAAACTACATAGGAGATTGTTAGTTTATAGTTGTCAACTATAAGGGTAAATGTCGTAATAATAACGGAAACGGTCGTCAGCAATAAATGAAATGGTCCAGGAATGGTTTGTGATTATACGGGTAGTGATAGTTTGAAAAAGTGTTTCAGTTTTAAAATTTTTATTTAAAAATAAAAAGCAATGTGTTAGTTGAAGTTTTCTTCGTTTTTCATTTAAAGTCGTTCTGCTTATACGTTCGTAAAAGTGTTCTTTATTCAAAGGGTTTTATAAAAAAAAAGTGAAGTGTCTCATTTTAGCATCAGCAATCAGCATCAGCCCGACGTCACAGTAGCAAAATTTTCCTGACGCATTTTTGTTATTGCACATTTTGAGTGCATTGGGATCATTTAATTTAAATTTTCAAATTCACGCATTTTCGCAAGCGTGTTTTATTGTTTTTGATTTTATCCCAGATAGGTTTAAAATGCAAAAAAAAATCTAGGATATCCCGGATAAAAATAACCATACAATTACAATACAATAATAAAAAATAACATTAAACTCTATTTCCGACCATGAATCTTAATGTTCATGAACCAGATAAATGAAAAATGCATATTGTCATTACAATAGATCTACTATTCACACTATGTGCTAGGATTTTCAACAATGAAATTAATACACCCAAAAAAATCTCCCCTAGAAATTCACTTGACTTTCATGTGATTCATGAAGTGGAAAATTCTTTGCAAAATCAAGTGAATCTTATGTGTCCAGTGAAATGTAAATGATTATCCATATAGAATTTCATTTTCTATGTGATATTCATGTAAAAGTCACTTATTTTAGTAATGGAAAATATCTACACGTGTTTCCAGTAGTAACTAAGTGAAATATATTTTCAGTGTAGTGATTTACTCAAATTTGTTCGAAAAAAAATAGGATTTTTCTAAAGTTAAAATACAAAACAACCCCCCTTTTCTATTGTCGATGTCTCAATTTACATTAAATTCTATTGTGGTAATAATAACGTCTATTGTCATCTTATTGTTGTTAAGAATACTATTAATTGTACATACTATAGAGTCTATTGTATGGTTACAATACATTTAATTGTGAATCTATAAGAATTTTTAATTTTTGGTAGAGCTGGTTGATTCAAAGTGTTGCGCATGTATCGCTCAATATCCTGATTCGAATTTGTTGAACATTCTAGAATTCCGTGCCAAGTTAGTTTTGAGAACTTAGCAGGATTTACAAAAAGTCATGGTATGACACTGCAAGAGACCTAAAAATTATTAGTTATAAAAATCCCTGTTGCTAACTTAATTTGTTTTACATTTTACATTTACAACAATTTTACATTTGTTACACGCACAAAGCTATTGGTCGAAAATGACATCATATTTACGCCGCACTCTGATTGGTTCACAGTGCCTCAGTTACCGTGCTAGCGACTATAAAACATGTGGTCCCATCCGACCAACCATCATTCTCGATTCGGAATCTGATAGGAACGGTCGATGTTCCCAGCATTAGCAGCAGAACAACCACTACTGGCACAACAACACCACCACCATTACCATCACCGCAGTCACAGCAGAACAGGTGGCTTCCCCCAACCACCGCCGCTTCGGTTTATTCCCTAGTGGTATCGTTTTTTTTTTTTCACCCGGAGCGGCAGAGCATGCGAACGAACGACGCTCACCAGCATTAGTAGTAGTAAGGAGGTGTCGATTCGGTTTGCTAGTAAATGATACTCGGCAGACAATCGGATCTCTTTTCTAAGCGGTAGTATGCCATATAATTTTTGTATGGCATACCACTGCTTGGAAAGAGAGAGAACCGACCTACTGCTATCAGTTAATTTACACACGAATCACGTCAAACACAGAGAACAGACATTGATGTCCATATACCTTTTCTTGAAAAACGTGTGTAAAAGTATATGGGGGACAGCCGGTATAATAAGCAATTGCAGATGAAAACAAACAAAACTTTTCAGGTTATGTGCTAGGCATTTTATTGATAAACATTGACATGACAGTTATCGCACAATTGCAGCGCCGCCTACCATGAGCATAACGACATACATTTGAAATGTCGGTTCAAAGTTTTACACAAGTAGCAGACCGAAGATGAACGTCTGTTCTCTGTGCGTCAAATAAATAATATTAAAATTTGAAAGGTAGGTACCGATTTTGTCGGAAAAACAAATAGGCTTGCGTCATTTGACGGATGAACCCCCAACGTGACAAATCCAGGTTGAAAAAAAGAAGAAGACACCGAGTGGTAATAAATTTGACAGCTCCCATGTTAAAGTATAGGACAAAAATTTTAAAATGCTTCTAAAAAATTCAAATGAAATTCTAATTAAAAGCGGTTTGTTGAATGATGAAAAAAAAAATCCAAAACTACTCAACATAGACATTTTTAGCAAAATAAAAAAATAATATTAATGCTCCTATTGTGCAGTTTTACATTTTTCTTCCATCACACAACAAACCGCTTTTCATTAAAATTTATTTTGAATTTTTTAGAAGCATTTTAAGATTTTCGTCCTATATAACCATGAAAATGGTCGAATTCACCTTGTTGATAGCATTTTTGACTATGATCATTGTAGCAAGGACTATTCCGGCATTATGGCAAATATACGATCAACTATTTTAATGGTCGTTTTGACCATGATCATAGTCGGTTCAAAATCACTACACACTCAATCACAGCTTCCCGGTTCAGTATTTTTTTTACCGTGTTTGCACCGTAAAATACCTATATTACTGAACAATCTGCTTTTCATTAAAAAAAATACATTTGTTCAGTGAAACCCAACAAAAGAGTACTGAATTTTCCGTAGAATAAACGTTTTACAGGACATCACAAGTAAAAATAATACCGACATTTCAGTAACTTTTTGTGTTATACTGAACTTCAGTTGAGAAAAATAATCCAAATTACTGAACTCATCAGTACTCTGAAAACCATGACTTGTCAAATAATTAACACGTGCAAAATGGATTCAATCACCCAGCATCGTTTGGAAATCAATGTAGAGGATCCTGAATTAGTTTTTAAGTAAACTTTTCCATTAAATTTTGTAGTTTGTTTTAGCTTTAATAGGCTGAACAAAATATGGCAGACATGTGTCGATGATCTGTACCCGGATTTACAAATTCGTTATTTTTTCAGCACGATAAACCGTTCCCGACTAACAAAAGCGACAACCCTAATAAATTTCGAATGGTTATTTTTCTTAACGACCTATTTGGGGCAATTGTGCGCCACTTTTATCTTCAAATGAATTCAAGTATAACTTTTCAAAAGGCCGTGTGTTGCAAATGTAAACAAATCGAGGTTTTCATTCTACACTCCCACTTCATTTTACTCAATTTTTGAGTACAATTGTATACTATCTCTTTTTCTCTCACGGAAATGTTACTAAATTTTCGTAAAAAGTGGATCTACTCATAAAATTGAGTAGATCCACTTTTTACGAAA
Organism: Aedes koreicus; assembly: GCA_024533555.2. Classification (NCBI taxonomy): domain Eukaryota; kingdom Metazoa; phylum Arthropoda; class Insecta; order Diptera; family Culicidae; genus Aedes; species Aedes koreicus. The sequence goes on along the minus strand of JAHHFK020002019.1, from coordinate 258,929 downwards.
ATTGAGTAACATTCCCGTGAGAGAAAAAGAGATGTTATACAATTGTACTCAAAAATTGAGTAAAATGAAGCGGGAGTGTATCCTGTCATTAATAACACGCTTAATGTTGTAGAAATTGCCAAATACTATTATCTAAATTACGTAACATACGTGACCTATCTGATCTTTTTTAAATGTTAAGCAAATAATTCAGATACACTACACAGCAAGCCGACGTATCTGCGCTTAAAAATTATACCCGGTGTATCTGACATGACGCAAGTGCTAAACGTTCTGAAATACCGACATATCCAACCAGTGTATGTTACTATCAAAGAGAGCAGACATTCAGGCTCGAACATTTTTTTTTTTTCAATTTACTGTGTAAATTTTTAAAAGCAAACCGTTGGAAAAACAACGCCGCCTAGTATAGGTTTCACCAAACTAAAATTGACAGACTATTAAATCTCGCGGTGGGCAAGTGGCGCCATCAACATACGATTCACCAGAACTAATGAAAACGCGCTGTAGTTTTAAAATGACAGTTACAGAAATTACACACGGAGGGCACTCCAGCTTGGATTTCTGTTCTCTATGTTACAATCAAGATGTCACACTGACGTATCTAACACGGTGTATGTGTATGATATTAAGGCAAACCGGTGTGTTAATTTTCTCAAAAATAGAGCGATAGTGAATGAACACCAGGATCTTGAAATACAGTTAAATAGGATCTAATGAAAGCATCTGAAACTTCTACCTCATTTTTCTCAATTCCTATCAAATGTTAGATACGTCTATTTGAAAAGTTATACTTGAATTATTTCCGTCGTTTTTGTTCGTTTGATATAATGCTTGCCTTCAAATGTACCGCTGCCAATAAACGAACTTCTAGACTAGTTGCATTCGGGTAACTTTTCGACGAGCTGACGAAACGTCAAACCAAAAGTTGCACCACCCGAGAGAAGAGTGATCTGTCAAAATTTCCAAGAAGAAAACATCGGTCATCGGTCGTCGGCAGTGCGCGTGTGTTATGAAACCAGAATCTGAGTAGAGAAATATCAATCAATCGAAGACGGAATAACAACCGATTAGATCGAAACAATGTCCATCAAAGTGGGTGGAACGTTTACCCGGTCCGGAGGAATCGTTTCCGCCATCGGCAAGCAGTTGAAGCTGATCAACCTAAAGGCAGTCAAGCGAATCACGGTCACGTTCGATCCGTTTCAAGATAATGCCGTTCCCACTAGGTGAGTGTTAGAATGGATCGGCCGCAGCGTAGAAGTGCAGCTGGTTTTCGCTCTTCCTAGGAACCCGGAGTGCGCAGGCGTACGTCAGATTGTTCAAGCATTTTGATAGAAAAATTGAAGTTTTTGCCAAGGAGAAGAGGCTGATTCTAGAGGTGCACATAAAAATTCCTGAATAATCACTATTTTTGGACTTTTCTTACGTATTCGACTAGTGAAACTGATAGTGTTCAAGTCAGTGCTCCGGAAACCGTAACAGGTTTGTAGGAAGTTGTATTTAGGACTAACATAATCGAAAGATAATAATTCTAAAATAGGAAGAGAAACAGTAGAGTCCTCGATAGGAGGAGCTAGCTATGCATAGAAAGGTGGTGAGGATTCTGGATTTGGTATCATAAAACATACCACTAAAGTTTTTGCCCATTATGTTGACTCCGTTTAGTTGAATGTGACTGGCTAGATCCGAATATAGCGGGTGTAGTTGTGGAGGTCCTCCGGGAGTTAATTCCCGTTCTGTTGACATTTCCGCCAGTTTGAGAGCGGTGTTTAGTTTTTTTCACTGCGATATCTGAAATAGAACAAACAAGAAGGCAATTATTAGTCGTTTTCATTACATTAATTTGCTTTTTTTTTATATATTTTGCAGAGAATTCCTACAACACCTCTCGACGCCTCGGATCTCTCAGAGCAATCCATCTTGCTTGCTGAAATCAGAAGTGGTGTGCGACCGGAGGCCACCGTCGGTCGTTTTCCAGTTGATTCCTTCCGTGCAAGCTGAAGCCAAACTCAAAAAGATAGAATTCAGCAGTGCAAATTTATCCACGCTGGAACTGCTGCAGCTCTGCAACAAGCACGTTTCCAGCCTAGCACCGAAGGAAATCGTTTCCAGTGGCCTCAAGACCAAGTCGGAGAAGAAAGCTGGTGGTACTAAGCGACGATAGGGCATATAAGTTAAGTTTGTTTGTTATTAGCCAGTAGGAATTTTAGTAGCCTAGAAATGCCAGAAAAAAAGTTAAAAGGTGGTCACATGGCCATCATCGAGAACTGGTACCATCAGATTCCTGCCTTTACCGATGTGTTTACCGAGGAAAGCTTCTATATGTTTTCTGTGTGCTTCGTGCTGGCGACCATTGCCGTGGTGTTGATACTGTCGCGGTTTATCACACTGAAGCCGGTTGACTAACGCATAGGATTCTAGGTAAAGATGTGAGCGATAAGATCATAAAATTGCCCCAATACCAAAGCAATCTAAGTTGTTTTTAATAGCTAAGGAAAGAAATTTCCCTGATCTTCTCTAGGGATTTGGTAGTTCCGATGCTTGCAGTTCACCAAACAGTCACGCCGCATCGTCACCAGAATCGTTCGAATGTTTCAAATGTCTCCAGGCCAAGACCTGTGCGATTAAGAAATTGCTGCGAAGCGCCCAGATCTTCATAACAAAAATCTACGACCCCTCGATCGCACTTGGCTAATCTATGTCCAGTGGGAGGAATAATCATCGCAGCCCCGAAGCCAAACGAGAGCTTCACCAGCACGTCCACATATGTGGCAATAAACTACTGTCTACCTTTCGTAAGCTCATAGAATGATCGGTCATTCTGAACGACTTCGAACAGCACTTCAAAACACACGAATTATTTTTTATATTCGTGCTTTGTCGATCGAAAAGCTACGTAAAATGGGTCTTCCAGAGTGGATAAATGCAGCGTTGCGTTCGTACTTGACTGGACGTCACGCTTATTTTAAATTCTATGGTTGCCAGTAGAAGCGTTTCAAAATACCGTCTGGTGTTCCTCAAGGCAGTCTGATATTTGTACTGTTTATCGCCAACCTGGGTGATCGGATCCAATAGGAAAAACTATTTTATGCCGATGACCTAAAAAATCTTCAGAGCCGAGAACGTAGTGTGCTGTGCTCCAAACGAGACATGAAAAGTTTTCTGCTGTCATTTTTGCATCGTTTTATTTTTCAGTTTTGCTTGTTGTCTGTTTCTTGTTCTATACTTAATCAACTGGAATTCAGCTAAGTTTCCATTATATGTTTGAAACCCAATTAGCGTTAGGTTCCCAAAGAGTAAGATTTTAAGGTAAATATACAGGACCTTAGCGTGGGGCGGAGGGAGCACGGATGCCATCTCCCACATAGCATTAGGTAGAGATTACTGCTCTCTGTTTGTTGTAACGTGCCAACCGCTAAATGTCATAGCTGTAAGGGTGGTGACCAGAGACTAAAGGAACCCATTACCCGTCCGGTGAGTTGGGGAGTCTGCCTAAAATATTGTAGGATTTGAAAGTGTGCTCTGTGGAACTGATACTCACCTGATACTCCTTTTTTTCATACATTTAAGATCAGATTTGTTTTATGACAGGGTTGTAAGCTATGATAAAAATATGATCATTGCACATTACAACTCAAAAACATTACAAAACTTTATGGTACTGATTACTGGCAGGGTGAACTTGATGACCAAGAGCGAACGTTTTTATTTCTTGTCATATTTTTTTTCTCGTTTCCAACAAATTTAAAAATTAATTTTCATTTTTTTTATATCACTTAATCAATACAGTTTTAAAGGCTAAGCGATCTGTGTTGTGATTGGACTCGTTCAAATGTGGCGAAAGCATCGGAAAAAAAATAAAGTGAGTTACGAGAACAAAGTGCGAGAAGAAGCAGAAGTGTGATTTTTTTTCTGGACTGGGCGCTATTTTGTGAAAAATATGTTGAGGCAATAGTTTTCGCGACTCTAAAACCGCTATATGTAAATGAGGACTACGGCTGAATTGTTGCCGATCGAAACGAATATAGCGGTGCTTGCGTGATTAAGAGGTTGAAGAAAAAAATTAACAAAAAAAAAAAACAAAAATGCAAAGAACAACACACGAAGAGAGAGAATGTTGCATTTTGTTGCACACCAATGCGTGTTTCTTCGTTGGATGACTTGTAAATGGTCGCTTTTCCTAGATGATAACGAGATCAAGAGAAATTAGGCGTTGTTGGTAGCAAGTTTGACGTGCATTTTTTTCCGCTGTCTTTTCCGATATTCCAAAACAATTATTATCGGAGTAATTCAAGTTTGACCCTTAAGTGGAACTGTACATACAGCAATGCCATGTCGGTAATGGAACTGGTCCGTGGCGGAACTGGTTTACGACGAGAAGTTTGCCGAACATCGGCGTTTGTATGATACCGGGTATCCGGAGTGTCCGGAGAGATTTTCCCGAGTCCTGGTGCGATGCCGAAAGTTGAGTTTGGTAGACAGGTGCAAGCCGGTTGAGCCAAGAATGGCTACGGTGGAGGAAATTTTGATCAAACATTCGCCGGAGCAGGATCCGCTCAGTCTGCCAAGTTACGAAAGCCGTTGTTAACTGATCGATTTGGAACCATTCCGATTCGTCGGAACACATCTAAAGCTTTCTCTGTGACAGACAGCATACCGGGCCGAATCGATAGTAGTGCCATTTTGAAGCAGATCCATATCAACGTTCTATCACGGAAATTGTGTAATATTCTGACCTTAAGGATGCCATTTCGTCGAACAAATAACAGCATTGACGATTTTGACAAATTTGATTTTAAATTTTGTGTTTGTAGTAACGTAACTTTTAGCCTTGTGCCAGAGAAACGACCTGTATCCTGCTAACGAATCCATCAATACATAGACCAGGACCAACAAACGGCATGGTTTTACTTCCCGATCACGTGATCCAATATTTTTCGTCTGAGAAAACGCCAACAGCGCAGACTGGAATTGATATCAGACCGACTGGAGATGAAAGGCAATAACGCTACTAATTCAAAGCCTCATAGTGGTGTATCCCTGCCCTTGGGTTCAGAAAGGGGCATCAACGTTCAAACTGCCTGAACCGAATGGACAGCTTGTAATGATCACTTGAAGATGCGATGGGGGATCATTGCCCTGATATTCCTGAATGTAGTACGCAGTGGGATGTTGCTTGTCTTCTGTATCCAAACGTGAAGGAGTTAAGTAAATAAGTGGAAATTAATTAATCGGAAATGATCTCTCATACGCATCCGTTGAACCATTCTGAACGGCCGTTGTGAGAATATCACCATGAAAATCTCACATGCGCGTAGCATGTTACCAATTGCTAATGTTTTCTCTCCATTCTCCTGTTCTCTTCCCTATGTCATGAACGCGAACAATACTATATGACACACCGTGACGACAACCTGGACCATCAAAGTAAATTGAAGCAATATAAGCGATATATAACTTTGACCAATTATACTTTCAGGCAAATTTTCTAACAAAAGATAAGCAATCAAATGACCACACAAAATATACTAAATATTAAATAACATATAATGGGGAAACGGGGGGACCATCAGGGCACCCGAATGAAACGATTTGCATAGGGAGCATGGGACTGCCTCCTGCTTATTGCAACATTTCGCGGAACGAGGGCGGTTCTTCGACCTCATCTATTGGGTTTATTCTGTCATTCGAGGGCTCGATTCTAACGACTGTTCCAGAAAGTATAAGCACACCTTATTTTAACGGTCACATTGAAATATAATGAAATATTTCAACATGTTTTGCCTGCGTCCTTTTGTTTGCACATTTCTGAATGACAGCATCAAAAAAGTGCTCAGTTTTGTGTTACCTATCAAAATGCGTGGTTTTACTCCGGAACAACGAAAAAGTATCGTGCACAAATGGTGCACTGTGAGCGGACTCTCCTTGAGAAAATTGGCCAAGGAAGAGGGTGTAAGCGTCGGAGCGGTACGATCTGCGATTCGAAAATATAGAGAACAGTGTACGTTTGAAGATGCGCCAAAGAGTGGTCGGAAATCCAGTCCTGTTAGTCCGGATATCGATAAAAAGACCAGGGATGCCTACAAGCGAAAACCAGCGACTTCCGTTCGGGATGTTGCGAAAAAACTAGGGTCCTCGTCGAGTAACGTCATGCGTGCCAAAGAAAGACTTGGGTTAAAAACATACCGGAAGCAGAAAAAACCCAAAAGGAACCCAAAACAGGCCGCGTCCGTGAAACCACGGGCCCGTAAACTCTACGATTCGTTATTGTGTAGAAATTCTGGGTGTATAATAATGGACGATGAAACGTATGTGAAACTAGATTACAAAACGCTTCCCGGACCACAATTCTATACTGTAAGCGAAGACAAAGACATCCCCGAAACGGAGAAGGCAATTTTTTCCCAAAAAGTCGGTAAGAAGGTTATGGTTTGGCAGGCAATATGCGAGTGTGGTAAAACATCTAGTCCGTACACCACAACGGAGACGATGAACACTCAGAAATACGTTAAGGAATGTCTCCAGAAGCGATTATTGCCGATGATCAGGCAGCACGAAGGTCAAGTAGTGTTTTGGCCTGATTTGGCGTCATGTCATTACGCAAAGGACACTTTAGAGTGGTACAAAAGTCAAAATGTATGTTTCGTGCCGAAAGACATGAATACGCCGAACTGCCCGGAGGCACGGCCAATCGAGACTTTTTGGGCTTTAACCAAAGCAAAGCTTCGAAAATTCATAAAACCAGCGTACGACATCCAATAATTTAAAAAAGATTGGCCAAAAGTGGTCAAAATGGTGGGAAGTACCACTGTGCAGAAGCTAATGGGCCATGTTCGAGGAAAAGTTAGGATTTTTGGCTATGATTAAATATGTTGATTAAACGAGAATAAAATATCATATAAATCACAAATAAAAATATGATTTGCCAAATAAAATTATTAAAACTAAAAAAAAACATGACTTTTTTGTTATTTTGAAAGTTTGCTTATACTTTCTGGAACAGTCTATAGGGCTTCAAATGGTGAGTTGACAACTTCGAAGGAGGGTGCGACCGACCTCTCGTCCTCACAAGTTCCTACCTCACGCCTCCACGAGTCATATGATCACAAAAGACTGCCAGCTGAAACATGGAGACGCTGGTTGGCGTAGCCTGGGCAATGTTGTCAATCTGACAATAGCGAAGTGAGGGGTGCGACCGAAGATCTTATACCTTTAAATCATATTGTATATTTTCCATTCTCATTTTATTAATAATGTCAGCACGCTTTGGAATCATCTTTGCATTCCAAAACTATGTAAGAGCCTGGAGCAACATGCCAGGCATCAAAGGCGGAATTTGTATCTCAGCATTTCAGCATTCCATTTTATTTAAAATTGCACTTCTGAACTTCAACTATTATATTCATAAAAGGCTGGCATGTGCTTATACGTAATGTAGGATTATATTTTAATGTTGTGTTTGTGGTATTATGGTAAGATAAGCCATTTCTTTCAGAAAATATCCAACCGGACTCTCCAATTGCTATCTTTGAAATGTTGCTAGAACAGTATAAAGAAAAATATTACAAATATTACAGTGTCTTACAAAATAATATCTTTTATTGAAATTTTATCTTTTATATATCGAATGATCTATTCTGTTTTCAGCTTTCCCAGGACTAGTAGGATATTGATACATATCTAACTTTTATTTATTTTTCAGTAACAATCCATTCAAGTTTGAAATTTGAATAAATTAGCATTTTTGTCTATAATGATATCTTAATTTGTTGTGTACAAAATGTATTACATATTAAATAACATATAACGGGGAAAGGTAGGGACCATTAGGGCATCCAAATAAAACGATTTGGATAGGGAGCATGGGATTGCCTCCTCCCTATTGTTAACATTTCGTGGAACGAGGGCGGGCTCTTCGACCCCATCTATTGGGTTTATTCTGTCATTCGAGGGCTGGATTCTAGTGCTGTGAGTGTGAACTTGCTTTTGGAAGGAGATTCTCTTCCCTATATTCGCGGGTTTCGCGTAAGTGTCTCTGCTTACGGGCCCGCCCAAACGTTTTTGGCCCTTCATACAGGAGCTTGATGATCACAAACAATAATAGAATCCTGATCAAATCGTTTTTCAGATTATTCCACTGCTATGGAAAGTTTCCTTGCTGCAATAGATGGTAGTATTACATCATCATCATCATCATTATGAAGAAGAAGTTGAAGAAAAGCGGAAAAACATTCAAAACCGATGAAGCTTTGAAGAACAACTGGGAGAAATTGTGTAAGGACGATGGACAAAGCCTCGCCCAAGATCTCATGAGCAGTGTTAAGAGAAATGTACGAGCATTCAGCTTGCGGGAGGAAATTCAATAAATAAATTATGCCAAAACATAGCTAATATATAGTTATTTAATCCCTGAAAATTTGAGAAGTTAAAATGAAGTTTTGCTGATTCCTTAGCCAATTTCTGGATCGATCTGATAGGATTTCGCCTCATTTTGTCTCTCACTAATCTGATAACCTTCGATTTGTGAGCGGACCGTGGACGACCATTTCCCAGCTTCTGTGGACGTGGTCCATCAAGGAGAACCACTGTTTTAATTACATCGTCTCAGAGTATACAGTCAGATGATTACAAACACGCATTAAAACAGTAAAACTAATGTTTAAAGCTACCCAAAAATAAGTATTGAAAACATTCGCATTTTTTTATGGGACATACTGTATTTGATATCAGACTCTACTCGAGAAGGCAAGATAACAGCAAGATGAAACCTAAATTTGATATCAAATTTGACAAATGTGAAATGAAATCAAATTTTGATTTCAATTTGATGTTGATATCAGAATAAATTTGCGAATTGCTATCTTTATGATGTTAGACTTTACTCGGGAAGTTGGTAGTAATACATCATCATGATCATCATCAGCACCATCGATGATGTATGTATTATTAAATTAAAATGATAAAAATTGTGTCACATAAGGTATGCGCACAGCAAAATCTAGCCATGGCTTATTAGTCACATATTTCTTATTTGTCAATATAAAGATGTCACCAATACCGCTAACGCAATGTCATTCTGTGTGTGAACGTTTTGACAAACGGTTTGCTGTCACAAAAGTATTATATTGAAAATAGAGTCGAAAGAACAACAAGTGCGTGAAAAAAAATTGCCAAAAAGTGTGGGAAATCCAAGGGTAAGTCGCTTAGAACAGTGTGCCATCCACGATGTCTTACATTTGGAGCCACATTTCGCAAGTCGAAACGAATAAAGTTCTGTCGACTCGAGCTTGTTTGGCATTATGGATTTCGAATCGAGCTCGAAAACGATTTAAATTCGACGAGGTACTAGATTTTCGAGCTTTATTGACATTATGTAACCATACACTCGAAACAAAATAGGCGGTCGAAACGAAACAAAACAGACGAATACTATTATCCTATCGACCGCCATTCGTATCGTGACGACTTTGAATCGAGTGATTTAAGTTTTATTATTAGTGTTGTATTGTTTTTAATAAATTGGCGGTAATTAACTATTGTCATGTAAGTATTTTATTTTTTGTAACATATTTCTTGGTCGTAATTACAAAAATATGTGTTTTTTATTCGTAGGACCTCTGTGAATTCCAAAAACTCATTAGGCATCAATCCACCGCAAGTAGAGGCGTTATGTAGTTTTATGGAGCAGCACACCGTGCGCAGAATATGGTACCTTCACGGTACATCCCAAATTGCGATAACCTGAAACCAATTTATATGCAATAATATACTATCATATCATAACAACAAAAAAAGATAAAAAATGTATTTTGCCTCTATTTCTCGTAATGTCTTTCCATGTTCTAAGGCAAGGATGATCCCTAGGCGCACTGCAACTACGAACCTAATGTCAATAGTAAAATTCTCAATGTGAGCTCCAGGCACACAATGCTCGTAGCAGGTGGAAAAACTACTTGATGTGATATTTCCACAATGGAACTGACTCTTAGCTTCGGGTCTTGACCAAGAATCCCTACTGAGCCCTTGCGGCACGACAAGCCGGCCAGTTCAGCGCAAGGGAACATAATAATATATAATTGTGATGCATAAACTTAAAATGTGCATACATAATTAGTCAAATTTTTAACATTTAAATGATTATGATTATGAAATGATTATGATTTTCTATGTTCCCAACCATGGTCTAATGTATTTATTACACAGTAACAATTTGACATTGATATTATTTTCAATGTAAATGTATGGAAATTTAGTTGTACATTTTTGATCTGGCACAACCAAACCAAACTTAAGCAACAAAATCTTCTTCTTCTTCTTCTCCTATTGGTGGCGGGACCTTAGTTGGTCCATACTGCCAAGTGTGAAGCAACAAAATCTATACAGTAAGAGTTATAGTGTTTTCAATGTGGATATGTCAAACTGTTGAAGTCTTTTAAAGAAGTTTAGTTTGAAAATGTTCTGAAGATTTTAGTAAAGCGAACATTGCTTTAAATAAAATGTCTGGAAAAATAATAATAACACACATATGGATGATTTGTTTAACAAGAAACTTCAATGATGAGACAAGGTTGCATCCACAAATAGACCCAATACGGTTCTTATAGCCCGACATTCCATCCATATCCGCCGGATGTTCTCGTCTTCAAGAAGTAATATCGAATTCGTTATTGAACCTAGCGATACCCGAACTTATTGTCATTGCAAACCCCAATCCGATACAAGTTACAGATAAAACCAAACACACTGACATTTTTCACAAGCCGACCCAATTTTGATACCCGATCCAGTTTGCAAGTGGATCAAAAACGAATCCGCTATAAGTGTTTTAACTTTTCGTGGTTCAAAACATTTGTCGTCTTATTGAGCTTATCTAAGAAAATGTATAACTGGTAACAGCATAACAGCAAACTATCTGCTCAATAACTATCGGGACAACAAACCTTGGTGCGTTCTTACTCGGTGTATTCGTTACCAGGTGAACAGAAATACAGAATTCGAATGAAAATCCAATTAAACTTTTCGTCTTCCAAATTGCCGATTAGTTTTTCACTTCAATATGCCAATTCAAAGATACCATAAACTATTCGAATACATCCTCAAGAGTATGTTACTGCAACAACAATAAAAAAATTAATGTTTACTAAATGTTTATTTACTCCAATTCATTCAAGCTTAATGGGTTATTATGATCTCGAAGCTGGCGCCTTGATATTCTAAGGTTGCTTGCTTCCTCCTCCTCATCATCATCACTATCTGTATCGAAAAGCATAATCTGCTGTGCGCTAAAAGAATCACACCATTATTTCCCGTATAAAGCAAAACATTCATTTGATACTTACTTAAAAGAATAACTTTATTTTTCACTGATAAAAAAAACGATTTGGATTGCCGGCGCTAAATTAATTTGTTTATGTCTTGTTTGACAGCAGGTGCTCGAAAATCTACAACGGTTAGTCGAAATCTACTACTACAAAGAAAGATAATTTATCGACCGGTCGAAACGCATACATAATGCCGAAACATTTTCGAGTCGACTTTCAAAACAATCGTTTCGAGAAGCTCGATTCGAAATGCGCAATGAGGCCCTGATTTGGCGTGTTTTTATTATGGTAAAGCGGCTCAGGAGTAGTATGCAGGAAACAACGTCAACATTGTACCAAAGGACTGTAATCCTCGGAACACCCCAGAACTTCGTCCAATTGAAGATATTGGGCCATTGTGAAGCGAACCCTTGGGAAATCGAAACGAGAGGCAAATAATGAGAAAAATTTTGCTAAAAAGTGGGAAAATGCTTCCAGAAAAGTGACTGAGGAAACTGTGCAGAACTTAATGGATGGTTTCAAACGTAAAATTAGACCACACGGATATAACGAGTCCGAATAATAATATTTTGATGTAAATGAGTTATAAATTAACCGTTTGTTACGATGATTTTTTCTTCGGATTTTGAACTAAATAGAAATACTGTTATACTGCGAGTTTTTCTTTGGCTAGATTTTGCTGTGCGCATACCTTATGCATATTTCATTCTATTCCTAACAAAGCAGTCTCTCTACCTCGAGCCCCTTGATTTGACAAAACACCGTGGGTCTCCATAATGGAGAATATAGACTTCAAAATCATTTTACCACCTAAACGACCAGTCGTTCAATGGCTTCCGCGGTAGTCAACATCAAAAGGTTCCCCTTTTTATCTAGACAGCCAACTCGAACCGGAACTGAACCCTGCTGTACCTATTATACGATAAACCAAAATCTCTGTTTACATTGCTCCGAACTCTCTCAGCTGAGGCGGTGAGTTCCCGTGTGGGGTGCTTTTTTCGGGAGCAAAACTTTTCGAGGAGAGTTTTTTCCCCCCTTCTCCTGTGCCTTCTCCTGTTTCCCCCTCTCCGTCTGCTGAGCCAACGATTAGATTTGACATTGAACTTGAGGCGCCATTACCGAATGTTTGCAGTTGGTTTGGTGTTTGTGTTGTTTTGATTATACGTACGGCCGGCCGGACGGGCTGGATGCCGAATCTCTTTCTCCAGCCGATACGACTGTGCTCTGCTCACTAGTCGTGTAACGATTTTCCAATATTGATTGATTAATAATCTTCAGTGAAATGTCAACTTTTTTCATCGTCGTCGTCTTCAAACCGTCGCCGTCGCGACCTTCACCAACCTTCATCATTGTTCACCGTTTTTCGAAGAGACCCATATTTTGGGGGCTGACATTAGCTGGAAGCCTGGTGGAATAATGGTGGCAAATGGGTTTTTTTTTTAATGGAATATGTGGCGGTTCTAAAGAAGCAGCCATCGGTTCGCTATTTTGAGGATGCAAATCTTTGATTCTAAGCTAGATATGTATCTGCAAATTATATCAATACGTGCGCACATATGTAGAAAGCGGATTTAATGTTCAGCAATGTTCATTCACCATTTATTGAAATTTGCATCGCCGAAATCTCGAGGTTGAGTTGTTTGGAAGAGACAAAAGATTGCAAAAGTTACACAGCATCCCGAGGGGCAATTAAGTGAATAACTTTGGTGTACTCCCCTGCAACTTTTTTTTATGTTATTTGTGTACCTCTGAGTTGCTCAGGTTGCTCACAAACCAAAGGTCATCGAGTTTTTCCAGGTTGCTGAAGTTGGATTCCGCTGATAATCTCAAATAACATATGTGTTTAGCGTTTCAACGTTTCATAAGCTACTGAGAAATTACTCTAGTTACTTAGTGTTCCAATTGGAGTATTAAAATTAATTACTGACTAAAGGGTGTCCCACATTAAATTGCATCACGGAAAAAACTCTGTAGAAAATTACCCATTAGGTATTTTTTCTTAAAAATTTGGTTAGAAGTAGTTTAGAGTGTTTTTTTAATGTATTTTTATCGCTGTCAGTTTTTCGAAAATTGGAAAAAACGGCGTCACCCGAAAAGCAACGTCGCGAATTTATTTGGCGCAAGCACCTGGAAAATCCTCAACTCTCTCATCGGGGCATCGGAAAACAACTCGGAATCGTGCAGTCAACGGTGAGTCGTGTGATTAAACGTTACTACGAAACTCTGAGCATCGAACGGAAAGAGAAATGCGGTCAGAATGGATGTTTTATTAGTGATCAGGATCACAAGCGTGTCGTGAAAGCGTTTAAGCGGAATCCCAATGCCTCGGTCAGGGATGTGGCCAAAAAGTTGAATCTGTCCAAGTCTTTCGTTCAGAGAGCCCAGGACCGGGAGGGACTGCATACGTACAAAGTGCAGAAGGCTTCAAATCGTGACGAACGGCAAAATACGGTGGGAAAGTCACGGACCCGGAAACTGTACACACAGATGCTGACGAAGCCTCCTTGTCTCATCATGGATGATGAGACTTACGTCAAGGAGGACTTCCGGCAGCTTCCGGGGCTACTGTTCTTCACCGCCCATGACATGTTTGATGTTCCGGAAGAAATAAGTGAGGCAGAAACTTTCAAAGTTTGCCAAGAAATACATGATTTGGCAAGCGATCTGCTCATGTGGCAAACGAAAAATACTGAGCTATTACGAAGGAGGTACTATGGAAGCATCCCAAGGAGGTCAAATCTGAGGAAGATATGAAGAAAAAGTGGGTTTCCGTTTAGAAGAAGCTGCAGCCAGATGTTGTACAGAACCTAATTAGTGGAGTTAAGCGTAAGGTGCGAGCGTACGGTTATGGTATTGAAGTTGAATGAAATAAGTATGTCAAGCTTACTAATGGGTTATATTTTATTATCTGAAAGTTTGAAAAGGATCGGTCAACTAGGTAATTTTCTACGGCATTTTTTCCGTGTTGCAATTTGATGTGGGCCATCCTTTACTTCTGACAGGTTATAAATAAGCTTAGACAAACACCTTCTCGATAATTCTCGAGTACTTTTTTTCAAACAGCATATCTGATTTTGTAAACAAAAAGGGGAAGTAAGATTCTAAGTTTCTAAAATTTCTCAAAACTAAGATTCTAAAATTTCACAAAACTCTCAGTACCCTCATGGAAAGTAGCATCACAATCAGTGACGTGAAATCGTTTGTTTCGAATCATAATTATTCTATTTCATAAGTAGGCATCAAACGTGTTAGCTTCATCAATTCGCTAGGATTTATTCCCTGGGTGCAGGGTCATTAGGAAAAATGCCATTAGGCCTCAAGCCATTAGGCCAAATGGGTCATTAGGCCAAATTTAGGAAAGTAAGGCTTGATTCATTTAATAGCTAGACACACTGTTTAATTTACTGCTTAGTGGTCGGATCTAGAATGTGGGCGGAATATTACAATTTGAGATAATTCTATGCAGTCGGTTTACCAAAATTTGGCAGATCGACAGGTAATCGGTGGGTGACTGACCACCAGGTACTTCATAGCAAGATGCTAGAAAGCGAACCGCAAGTGAAAAACAGAATGGCAAACCGACGTCACATGGTGTATGTAACATGAGAGATGTCAACGCATCAAGCACGTATCTGAGTAGTACTTGCCGTAACTGTAATGTATACGAAAATGTGGTTTAAAATGGTAAAAAACCAATAATGTTACAAAATATTCATTGAGTTCAACCATACCTGCCAGATCGATAAAAATTAGCTCTGTTGCTATATATAATTTAATGGACGCATCTAGATATCCCATATTGATTCAAACGTTAGTTACGTCTATTTGGAAAAGTATTCTTGAAATAAAAGAAAAATAATGGTGAGTCCTATCCAATTATCAATTAATCACACTAAATACGTGCCAGGTTTGAGAAGACGATTATTTAACCAGGAATTGTTTGCAGAACCGTTTTCCACGTGAGAATGAATGTTTAGATGCAACGTAACTCTCCAGACATTTTGAATTGAGTTGCTGGAGGTCCTGCACAGAATTATGAGAGAATCGATCTCATTATTCTCAACATTCTGGATCAATTAATACTGAGAGTATTTTTATTAAAATACTCAGAAAGTTCGGCGTTTTGCTCATTTATTTTTAACAACAACCGATGAGTGTACACTTCATATCAGGTCAAGGAAAATTAGGAAATTATGCATTTGGATCAGTTGTTCTCAGTTTTACAATTAATATTCAGGTTTTGATGTTGACTTTTCAGCTATGCGAATTTCCTTATTGATTTACTTTCCACGTGAACAACCTTATTTCGTTGGAACAAAAAATATTAAAAAGTTAAAAAGTTTGGTGTAATCACCATAGTCTATTTTTGAAAGTTTGGAAAAAATGCACCTAAATTTCACTCTTTCAGCTACCATGTTGTTGTTGAACAAATATAGTTTTGCTTTTGTGGAGTCGTACTCGATCTTTTTTGCGCTATTATAGTTTCAGTGCTACACCACAAAAATGAATACGACATGGTACCGCACCGAACTACAAATACTTTTGTTCAAAGTTGCATTGAAATAAACAAGTTTTATAATCTAATTGAAGTCATATGGTAACACTAACCCTCCGTGACTTTTGATTGAGTGTCGTTGTGTTAAAAAATAATCTCTTACATTGCAGGTTCTCACAAACTACATACATCCTCAATGTGTAAAAACTGGTGATCTCAAACTAGGGCAATATCGGCGCCGGCCCGCCCGAACGCAGGTCAAATAAGGAAAGGTTCATGTGATACTCGCTTAAGTGGAATCTGAGAACACCTCTTCACTGGCACGAGAAATCACTGGGCTGTTGGTAAAAGGATTGGGCAGGGCTCGTTTGGTAAACGATAAGCTGCATTCACGCGACATCTAGTAAAATATTTAAATATTAGTACCGATTTATACCAGCAATGAGGTTGCTGTATGAGGCCACCCAAAAAGTGTAATGGTGGTTTTTCATTGGGAAGACAAGGTAATTTTTTATAATGCAGGAAAGCTGCTTTGGACCGATTTTATGCAACAGTACGGATGCTATTGGGGCCACTCATAAAGTGCGACGGTGGTTTTTCATTAGGAAAACAATTTGATTAATATTCACCCTTATTCTTGTTTACGGCCGTATTCATACTTCGTTCGAACGACTCTATATGAACGAGTTCAAAAAAGGTATTTTTGTTTTCGTTCGACCCCGTTCGTACGAATCCTTTTTCGAAATTAAACAGTGTTAGTGTTACCCGATGCACATTGACTTTTCTAAACATTTCGAATCATAGAGCAGTGCTAGATTTGACGTTTCTCGAATACTCGAGTTGTCATATCAATGTAAATAATCAAGTTTTCACTGACAGATCTGGTGGTACTTGAGATTTGAGCGAAAATTGTTTTAAATGAGAACATTTCTGGTGAATTGAAGTTCAACTTCTGAAACAAATCATACTGCATGATAGAAGTACAACATTGTGGTGTTATTAGTATTCAAGATTGGTTGAAAGAAACATGGTTAAAAAGCCATTTAGCTGGTACAATGCCATTTTTTTAATTAACCCTTTCAGGCCTAATTTATACAACCAATTTGGTGAATTCTGATTGATTTGGTGCTCAATAACATGGAAATGATTCAAAAATTAGGACATATTATTTTTTTGAGAGCAGTCCAAAGTGCCCAATAGTTCAGAATTTAAGATCTACAGTTGTAACAGTAGCTTTATCCACTATACAATGTTATGATATTATTCAAACATATTCAATGAATGTCCTGGAAGACCAACTGTCATTATGAGATAATCTTGGGATATTCTATCCCAAACAAACTAACATAACTTTGTACAGCTCATAAAGCTATTGTTACAATAGTAGACCTTAAGTTTTAAAGGACAGTTTGGAGGACCTAAAACTAACAAGGTTATCATTTGATGTCTGTGGACGTTTCAGAATATTCATTGAATATATTCGAATATTTATCGTAGCTTTGTATAGCCCAGGAAGCTACGGTTACTACCGTATATCTTAAGTTCTGAACTCAAAGTCAGTTTTTATGAACCTGAACATCCCGAGATAGTCTGATGATGACTGATGAGCTTACAGAAGCTTCACTGAATGTGTTTGAATGCATAACGTCACCTTTCATAGATTATATAGCTAACGACTATAGATCCTCAATTCTGAACTCAAGGGCAGGTTTGATGACCTAGAACATCCCAAGATATCTCATTATATCGGTTGACCTTTCAAAAGACTCTTTTTTTGGTCGAATACATATTGTTACTTTGTTTAGTCCAAAAAACTGTAGATTTTAAATGTTGACTTCCAGGAGATTTTGGATAACCTAGAACATCCGAAGATTATCTCATAATGTCTGTTGTTCTTCCAAAATGATCAATGAGTATGTTTTAATGCACATCATAGCATTGCATAGCCCAGAAAGCTTTTGTTACAACTCTAGGTCATTTGTTCAGATTTCAAGGATAGTTCAGATGACCTATAACATGTCATATACTTAGTTCTGAATGCCAAAACAGTTTGAATGACCTAGATCATCTCAAAATTATCTACTTGTGTATTTTTACGTTCGAAAATATTCACTAAATTTACACCAAACTTAATTACGTGACTTAACATTGTATAGCCCAAAAAACTACTGCTACTACCGTAGATTCCAAGTTCTGAACTCCAGGACATTTTGGATTACCTAAAATAATAAGTGTTGGAAGGTTGGATTCATTGAATATATTTGAATACATATGGTACCCATATATAGCTCAAAAAACTACTGTTAGAACTGTGGGTCTTATATTTTGATTTTTAGGACAGTTTGGAGTACCTATAATATCCCACGATTGTCGCATTAGGTATGTTAGCCTTCCACACTATTCAATCAATATTTTTTAATATTTTGTCCCTTTGCACACTCCAAACACCTACTGTTACAACTGTAGATCTTTTGTTCTAAACTCAAGGACAGTTTGGATGACCTATAACCTCCCAGTTAGATACAAAAATGTTTAACGTTTATCAACGAGAATTTAGAGAATACGTATACATATGTACAATATTCTAAAACAACGCTGTACACTATTAATAATGCATTTATTTTTTTCTTTCTGAACTTCTTCATATTCAGGATGTTCTAGGTCGTCAACTCGGCCTTAAACTCATGTTTTTTTTTATATTTTCCAGATAGAAAAAGTGACGGAAAACAAATTTGCCGAAGACAGTGTACACTATTATTCAGTCTTTTATACAGCCATTATCCTTTTGTGGTCATATATGACCCTTTAGGCCTGAAGGAGTTAATATACTTTTTCAGGCAAGGTTTAACATTTATGAATCCCGAAATCAACAATGTTCTGTATTGAAATTGATGCGTAGAAATACTTTCGATCGATTGGTGTAAACATTTTGAAAATCTTTTGAGAAATGACTGAGATATTAATTCTCAGAACCCGACCACTTTTCGTGACGGTCGCAATGCGATTTTTTTTAAATTGTACCCCAGTATTGTAAACAAAAACGTAGTACTACGTCAAAAGTAATGCAAATTGACAATCCAAAAAGATCATCTGCACGTTATGTTATTTTTAAGTGAATTTAAAAAAAATCCTCAAGACATACTACTAATCCTCAGTCCTTAAGAATCTGTAGGAACTATTATTTCTTGCATTTTAGGATCAACCGAATCAAGATAATATATAATACACACGAATGCTTGTAGTATTTTTCATTTACATAAAAATATACACTATTATATAAATATTTCATGTGACTCCTTCCGAGTCATTTGCAACAGCGTCTTCTTGGACGACATGATCCGTGTGCGGCTGGCAAAATGATTCGAAAGGATTTACGCAACGATATCATCAAAGGCCTGGCGTAGAGGTTTCTACTCTATAAAGAGTCCCGCCAGTAAACCTTCATAAAAAAAAAGATACTGCCCTTAATTTTGTTTTCACAGCTGATTGTTGTTGACGTGTTTGGCATCATGATGAATATGGATAAAAACGATTTTCGTTCACTAATAAAACATTATTTTTTGAGAGGCAAAACGGCGAAGGAAACAAAAAAAGTTGGATAAGTAGGGTATGTGTCCCTTAACTCAGCCTAATATGCAACGATCGATTACATTTTTTATTAAAGACTGGACTCGGAAAAAATGAGACACACAAAAATGATCACCAAAAATTCATTTTAAATCGGATTCTTCTCAAATTTTCAGGAATTAGATAACTATATATTAGCTATGTTTTGGCATAATTTATTTATTGAATTTCCTCCCCCAAACTGAATGCTCGTGCATTTCTCTTAACACTGCTCATGAGATTTTGGGCGAGGCTTTGTCCATCTTCCTTACACAATTTCTCCCAGTTTTTCTTCAAAGCTTCATCGGTTTTGAATGTTTTTCGGCTTTTCTTCAACTTCTTCTTCATTATCGCCCAACACTTTTCGATCGGACGAAGTTCTGGTGTATTTGGCGGGTTCGCCTCCTTCGGGACCACATTAACGCCCTTCGCTTCGTACCAATCCATTACAGGCTTGGCGTAATGCCACGAAGCGAGATCCGGCCAGAACAGCGTGGGACCACGCTGAGAGCGGAGGAAGGGCAGCAGGCGCTTCTGCAAGCATTCCTCTCGATAAATCTGCCCGTTTATGGTGCCGGTTGTAACGAACGGCTTGCTGTACCGTCCGCACTCGCAGATCGCCTGCCACAACAGGTACTTCTTCGCGAATTTGTCCATCTTTCTCTTCCGGAACTTTTCCGGAACCTCCATGCGGGACGTACCGACAAAAAAAAATCGAGGCCGGGGATTTCTTTGGTGTCCGCCTTGATATATGTCTCGTCGTCCCATGACGAGACAGCTTAGCTTGACCAGCCACTCACGGTACAGCTTCCACGCACGCAATTTGGCCACCGTGTTTTGCTTGTCAGTCCGGTTTGGCGCCTTCCTGACCTTCAAAACACGTAGCCCAGCCCATTTCATGGTCTGCTGGACGAACCACTTCGACGAATTGACCTTTTTGGCCACGTCTCGGGTGGAAAGGTTCGGGTTATTCTTAAAGTACTGCCTTATCTTCCGCGCCTTCTCTGGGTATTCCGTTTTCGGTTTTCGGCCGCTTCCAGCGCGCCGCTCGATGGTCTTCGTCTCCTGGAACATCTTCACAACGCGGGACACGGTGGAATGGTGGATTCCAAGCCTTTTGCCGATCCATCTGTGCGACTGACCAGGGTTATCGATCACCGCGCCCCTAGATTTGCTGGCGTAGCTCTTCTTGTTTCGAATGCATCTTGAAAACTACTTGACAGATCGCGATTTTGCGCACATAAACATAACACTCTAAACTAGTATTACCCAAAATTTCATTAATTTTTACCCACGCGATAAAAAGTTACACACAAAACCAGAGTTGCTGCTCGCGTTTATCCAATAAATGCACTCGTTGACCGATATCTCTTCTCATACAATGTTTTCCGTAACGCAATGTATGACAAAGTAATAGTATTTGGATTTTTCTACAACTTTCATCCATCGTATCATGACGGACGATTCGCCTTGATATAGATAATCGCGCTTATTCACCACTTACTCACGGCGATGCGATGCGATGCATCGCGGCGAGTGAGTGGTGAATAAGCGCGATTATCTATATCAAAACAAATCGCTTGTCGTGATGTGATGGATGGAAGTTGTAGCAAATTCCAAATGCCATCACTTTGTCATACATCGCGTCACGGAAAACATTGGATGAGAAGAGCTATCGGTCAACGAGTGCATTTATTGGATAAACGGGAGCAGCAACCCTGCCCAAAACAAAGTGTCGCATTTTTTCCGAGTTCAATCTTTATAACTAATAAGTTATTTTAGCTGTCCCTCTCGTGGGTCAAATTTTCCACCTTGTCGACGGTAAGAGGGCTTATCTCATGCTACAAACATGCATGTGAGACCAAGAATTTGACCAGTAGTGAAAGTATCACATATTCTAGTCATTTTTTCACTGCCACGTCGTAGAACGTTTATATAAAGGCACTAACATCAGGTGTGATACTGGCGGGTTATGCCGCAATTCACTCTTAGACTTCTTACTTTCAATCTTAGGGAAACGACTAAAAGTACACTTTTCATTTTTGTGGCAACTTATGTTGTTGTTTATCCATTAGTTTTATGGAATAAATAACCAAAATACCTGGTTTGCTAATGGTATAATAAATAAATGTAATTGCAACATCTTCGAAAAGGGTGAATGTTTTGATCGGAGGAATTATCTGACTGTTCGAAGTGAAGCACATAGTCACAGAAAAGTGTTACTTAAGACAGACGATGACAGGCAGGTATATTAGAAATAGGACGCGGAGGGCCCGCTTAGGAAACACCAATTGAAGCAGTAGAATAAACCTTTCCATGTGGTTTATATCAGTACCAGTGTTTGGTGAGTCATATACAATATCCTAGGGTTATTTTTTTTTCTAGTTACCTCCTTGTTTGCAAAGTTCAAAGAGTTCAAACACGGCAAATCAACCCGGCCGCTCTAATTTAAAGTTTGTGGGTGGTTGTAATACGAGGCGATGAGATTGTATCCTTCATACCACACTATAAATAAATAGAAAGGAAAAAATAAAAAAAAATAAACCCGCTAGATAGGAGGTAGACCCGTTATTTTCGAAGTTTAAAATTAGTTCTTATTCGAAATATTTTAAATTTGGGATAACAACTAGATCCCAAGCTACAGTAGAGTAGGCTGTAATGTAGGGTTCAGAAAAGTTTTTTTTCCCCTTTATGGTTAGTTTAGAATGACTCAAACTTTTTAGTCAGAGAAACAAAAATTCGTTATGAGAATATCACCAATAATCTCACTAAAATCTTTTTCTTCTCATTTTTATGTTACTCACTCTCTGCATGCAACCATCATGGCCGCGAGCGGTTGTGAAATTCAAGTACCTGATGGAATTCAAGCCCCGCACGTGGCTTAGGTATTACCGTGAGGCAACGAGTGTTCATTCCGGGTTTCAAAAGTTGAATGCTGCCCAAGTCAAACTCTACAAATCAGGAAGTATCATGGAAACCGTAAGTCGTATGTAATGGGAAAGAAAATGGTATGTATGTTTAAATTGAACTGTACAGCCTGGATTATCGGAAAACTAAGGTAAATTGGCATAAAACAACCTGACTGACTGACCCTTATAACATATTTTAAAATGGAAGCTCATTACATACTAATTCAAACTTTTAGGAGTATTATTAGAAGATACCGCAGTGCTGTAAGTGGCCAACATAGGCACACCATTGCAATTGAGGGTTGTCTAGAAATATCATTCGCTGTATGAATAATAAATATTATGCATACTCTTGTTGCAATAATTCTTGGGGTTGACTTCAGTACTACTAGTTGTCAACATAGACTACATCAAAGGCCTGAATGTCGTCCCTAAGAATTATTGTTTGGTAATTTACATATCTTTTTGAAATCTAGTTACTACTGCATACGGCCTGGAGATGACTTCAGCACTGGGGGCTTAATTTTAGGTATTAATTGGAGCTTCCATTTTACGACTGCATAACAAAACATCATCGCGGGAAAATTGAAACTGAAATTTTGAAAATACTACGGTCCAATACTAAATACTTCAACTAGTGCTCAAGCGGCCAACATAGGCTAGTGCTTCTAAGGTATTGGTCGTAGTAGAGGTGACGTTGGGAAAGGGTCTAGTCTTGACAACCAAGCTGTCACGCAGCTCCAGCTAGATACACTCAAAAAAAAAAAAAAAAAAACTTTTTTTTTTTAATTAGGCGTATTTGTAGAGTCGCAGTCTAAATAGGCCTATCTGTCAAAGGTAAGTTTTCCATAGTGGAATTTAACGGAATTTGCTCGCTCTTACTAGTGATAGTTTGAAAAAGTGTTTCTGTTTTTTATTTTATATTTTGTTTTAAAAGTGATCAAGTGAAATGTTAGTTTTCTTTCCTTCGTCTTCCAACTTCATGTTTCTATTGATGCCCAAGCTCATAAGTTTAGCACCAACCGGGGGAGACTTGGTCCTATACCCAAAGATTTCATTACCTCCAATCCGTTCAACCAATCGCAATTTTTTTGTGATTTAGTGAGCGGAATATTCTAATTTGAAATAACTTACTGCAGACGTCTTCCAAATTTGGCAAATCTCCTGATACCTCATAGCAAGATGCTTAGAGGCGGACCGAAAGATTTGATGAGCTACCTTCCCCGGTTTGCTACAAATGTGCTACTGGTTAAGTTTTCAGGATTTCCAAAACCACCGTTTCAGGAAGCACCCAACATGAATTTAAACAGAAATTTTCAGTGGGACATGGATATCACCCGTAAAGTATCACAAGCACGCGCTTCTGTAAACTGCTATAGATTAGAAACGCTTCATCGGCAATTACTTTGAAAACTAGACATATCATAAAAATGGCGTTTCCTTAGCACGGAAATCAATTCGAGCGTAACGTCAATTGCAAATCTCGCTATCAGCCTCTACTCAACCTTTAGCCAATAATACAACCGGACCGTAGTAAGTGGCAAAATCGTGCGCATAAAATCGACAAAATATGTACGTTTGTCTGTTGTATCGTAGCTATATGCAAGAAAGAAATCTTCAAAACTGGTTTTCGAGGCCTCGATCACCGGTTCAGTGTCCAGTCGGTATGCTCCAGCCAACCCAGCCAACCCAGCCCAGGCAACACAGCAACAGCGGCCAGAGTGTCCGCGGTGAACGTGCAGACAGAGACGATGCTGTAACTGAGGTTCAATGGTTTTTTTTTTTTTTTTTTTTTTGGCAGCGCAGACAGACAGCTCAACCTGGTTTCGAGAGACTGCGAATGTTTTTTCTTGTCTTCCTTTCTGTCGCTGATTTTTGGTTCGCCCCGGTTCAAAAATTTCGTCGTGCCACCGAGAGTAAGTTAGATACCGGATGGTTGCATTGAAGGTTCTTACTGTAAATACCATCAGGGTTGGCGATGGAAATAGCCACTTAAATTCGGTTCTGGGAATGGTGATGGGTCGCTAGACCGAATAGGTCACTATGACTAAGACTAAGACTAAGTGACTGTCAATTAATTTATTCGTTTCTTTTTGCTTGGATTCACTTTCTGTTCTAATTTCAAAGATAGGAAAAAACTCAACAAGACATTTGGGCGGATTTAAAGTTTTGAAATTACAAAGAACTCCTATGATTGAAAGAAGGGAAAATGTATCATGACAATTTAATGATTTTTTGTCCCAAAGAATACGAGCAAACCTAAGTTCAATCTTCAAAAAGACATGCTAGCAAACTGAACATTTTGCAATTTGAAAAAACTGCTCATGATTTAAAGAAGGGAAAATCTCCCATAATAGTTCATTGCTTCAAATCCCGGAAATTTTCAAAAATACTAAGTTCTAACTTCAACTGTTAACGGATGACGAGATTTCAAATTAGAAAGACTTATATTGTAAAGAAGAAATCCCTCATATAAGTTCGATGACTTCATGTCAAAAAAGATTAAAAAAAATACAAAATTTGATCCTCCACAAGACATGCTGGCAGTTTTGAAATACGAAAGATCTGCTAAATGCTGCTTGATTTAAGGAAGGAATGGAAGTTTATTGGTTACAAGTCTAGAAAATTTCAAGAAATGAATTTCTTCCATATCATATGTTTGCAAGCATATTAAAAGTATTGAAATTAGAATTGACTGTTCAGTTCAATCTTCTAAAGCTTGATTCATTGTATTAACGTCTCTTTAAACTGTACGTCTACTAAAGACGTTTTACATCATTCGAGACGGCATAAGGACCGCAAGCACCTGAGCCCAACAGCGTGCTCCCCGTCTCATCTGTTTCCGTATTTCCGCTCTTTTCCTTTTATTCCCTCGTCGAAACCTACAAGACATTCGACATATCATCATTGACCCTATTTACAGGCCGCTTGGCGGTCGTTGACTGTGGTCAGTAGTCACTACTTTCTTTTAAAGTTCGGCCTTTATTCACTGGCTTATATTTCACCATATAAGTCCAGCGCACTTAAGTACTTCAGTACAGATAATTCTGTACTACGGTTGTTATACAATACTTCACGTATTGTGCCTATAACTTCCGTTTCAACACACAATGATGACCAAGCAGGGCACTCCACTAATAGATGATTAGCATCTAACTCCGCTCCGCAACCTTGGCAGTAACTAGGCCTTACTGCCGTTAACTCGAGGCCGAGAGTGAGTGGTGTATGTCCTATCCTCAGCCGAGTCAGAATCTTCTAATCTCGAGGGTAGGGCATATCTTTCCACTCTTGTGCCGTATTCTTGATGCGACGTAGGAACGCAGCACGGTTGTTTTGCCAAGATTCATCCCACGCGCATCGGGAGGTCCGCTTCACTCAGCGGGTAGCGTCGCTGTAAGGGATAGGTAGATCCCCCAGCTGAGCATGACGACCCTGGTTTGCTAGCTTATCAGCAGAATCGTTACCAGGTATACCTGCGTGCCCAGGTACCCAGACAAAGGTTACGTTAGCAAACTGTTGCACTTCTAACAGCCATGAGTGTCCCACCTGCCCCTGCTCAAGGGCAGACAGACAACTCGCAGAGTTGGTGAACACAACAGTCTGAGTCCTATTTGACAACTTGCATGCCTGCAAGAGCGCGCAGGCCTCAGTTGAGAAGATACCACAGATGCAGGATAACCGACCGCAACGGCTTATGGCCCTCCCAAATACCCCGTAACCAACCTCATCCTCTATTAACGAACCGTCCGTAAATAACAGGCTCAGACCTTCATATGTGCAAACAATTTCCGCATAGGCCGCATTCGCCACCTCGGGGTTTGCTCTTGCTCCACATAACTGCCGGATGCGCCAATCCATTTTGGGGCGCGTAGAGTCCCATGACCGTTTCCACAGCCTAGGGAGCTGACACAACGTGGGTAGTGCTACTCCCGCTAGGTCTCGTCTCCACTCTTTTGCTCTACAGAAGGTAGGTCTGTATTCGAGAGTGCGGTCCCTTTGTAATAACCTCATGGCTTTGGTAGCCGTGTCTTCAGTTACAACATTTGCCAAGGGGACCTTACCACATTCCACCAATAGGGAAGCTATAGGTGAGGTCCGAAAGGCTCCGCTACAAATCCTATAGGCCTCATTATATTGAGTTCTAGGATTTTAAGCAGGAATATTCCACCCCTGCTCCATAGCTCCGATCCATAGAGAATGCTCGGTACGATCATAGCCCCTACAATCTTGGTCAATGTACAGCGTGAAGCTTCAGAGAAGCGGCCGATTAGGGCCCGGAGAACGTTCAACTTAACGTTTACGTTACACTTCACTGCCTTGGCGTGCTTCACAAACCGCAGTTTGTGATCGATCGTCACACCAAGAAGCTTCATTTCCCGTACTGTCATGACCTCAAGCTCGTCGATACAAACGTGAGGTAACCTTGGCAACCTTAAAAGAAGACGTGCATGGTCTTAGACTTCTCGGGAGAAATCTTAAACCCAACCCTCTCTACCCAGCCAGTCACATTATCCACAGCCTTTTGCATTCTGCTTCTGACTGCCCTCGCATATTTACCACGAGGGTTATATCGTCAGCGTACACTAGCATGTGTACGTTTTCGGGAATGCGTTCTAACACTGAGTTCATCGCAGTGAGAAACAGTGTGACAGATACAACAGACCCTTGCGGGATGCCATTCTCTAGCAACCATGCTTCGGAGGTTGCACCGCCGTTCAAGACTCGAAACTTCCTACTGTGTAGGAAGTTTTCCACTTAAGCCAACACGCGCCCTTGGAACTTCCATTTCTTGAGGGTAGTCAAGATAGGGAGCCTCCATGTCATATCATATGCCTTGGACAAATCGAGAGATACTACATCAACCGGTAGGTTCTCCGCTCTGGCCTTGTCCAATAAATGATCGAGCCCAGAGAAGAACGTCTCCGACCCGTAGCCGCATCGAAATGCGTGCTTCTGTGGGTGGATTCGTTCTTGTCTCTCCAGCTCAGTTGACAGGCGACGGTTAACCATCCGCTTTCCCCATGCAACTCAACAGCGTGATAGGTCTATACCCATCCGTTAGGGTCTTATCCTTCCCAGGTTTGGGATTAGGAATGACCAACCCTTCTTTCCACACGTCTGGAATCATGCCGGATTGCCAGACTTCGTTCAACGTGTCCAGAAAGGCCAACCGACCGATAAGTGGCAGTTTCCTCACGAGAGGATAGCCAATATCGCCTAACCCTGCTGCTTTGCCGACACCACTGCGTTGGGCCCATTTGAGGTCCTCTAGGTCAAAAAGCCTATTGTAGTTTGTGATGTCACTACACGGACCTTTGTTAGTACTACGGTACCTCCCCTCTGCCAGTGTCTTTACACGACGGAACTCATCACTATGATTGCTGTTTGCCGACACCTTGACGAATTGATCAGCAAAGGCATCAGCGTTGAGTTCTGGTTGGTTCGTGTAACCGTTGTCCAATTTTACGACCCTCTCTACATGGCGGTTCTTTCCACCAATAGACTTTACCTTCCTACACAGTTCGCTGGAGCATGTGGATTCCGATATATCCGCTGTGAAAGCCGACCATGTGGCCCTCTAGGCCTCCTTGATGACCCATCTTATTTTGGCCCGGGCAAGTTGAAACTCTATCAACTTAGCAGCCCGTGACGGGTCATCTGGAGCCATTCTGCGTAGCGCTTGCAGACTTTTACGTCTGCTCTTAACGGCGGTGTGAACATCTGACACCCACCAAGGTACAGATCTCTTACCGCTTCTACCTCCGGCCTTTGGGATAAGTCGATGCGCGGCCACACTCAGGATATCAATCCAATCAGTTGGGCTGAGTATAGCGTTATTTGGCACCTTGCCTCTAAAGCGTGAGTATTATCATATCTGGACGCAAAACAAAACTGATCTATCTCGGAACCATGTTAATGAAATGAAAATGTTAAGTACTTAAAATGAAGGTCATTTGTTGCACCTCAAAGGAAAAATAGCGAAACAATTATTCCGATTTGGTTTTGATAGAATCTCGAAATTTCCTTTCTATATTTAGGACAATCTGCTGGCTAACCTAAGCGGCCATTTTGTTCCACCATCTCTTAATCACTGTTGCATCCCGAGTCACCTTTCCACTTTTCTTTAACATCTTTTTAACAATTGCCCAATATTTCTCAATTGGGTGGGATTGAGGCAGTTGGGTGGATTTATGTCCTTTTCGAAGAAATTCACCTCATAATCTCCATACCACTGTAGTACTTCTCCGCTGTAGTCTCAGCTTGCCAAATCAGGCAAAAAGTTTAACAGTTTCATTGTGAGCTGTAATGTACGGAAGAATACGTTTCTTTCAGGGACTCCTGCTTGTACATTTTGGAAGCCATAGACTTGCTTGTCGCGAAAACCTATTTTTTTTGTCAGCAGCTGGAAATACCTTGCCAGATAATAAGCTTTCTTGTTAATTTAGCGGCAAAAACAAATTTGGTTAAGAACATCACCTCGACCAGTGGCTTTATAGAATTTTTGTCCGGGAAGCTGCCCATAATCCGTTTCGCCGTCCATGAGGATGCATCCTTCGTACTTCGTCAGAACCTCATTGTACAACTTCCGGCATGTCTTTTGGCCACAAGATTCTATTTCAGTGTCCTGCTTGGCTGCTTACTTGCCCGAAAAGATCGAAATCCTGCTCACAGACGAATCCTTCTGACTGCTGGTATAGAATTTCTTGGCGATATCATAATCCGACAGACCAGGGTTTGCCCTAATCGTTCTCAATACATTCAAATGCAACTTCCGATCTTTAGTTCGACTACGACGCTTGGTATGATCCTGCTGATCTATAGTATGCCGCGTACGGAAATGTTTCAGAATGCTTTAGCCGGTTGATTTAGCCAATTTCAACGACTTCACGATTTTTGAACCTGACAATATGTATCACAGCACTGTTTGACGTTTGGCGAGAGGAGGGAAATCCACATTGTTTTCCAGTTGCTACATTTTGTTGCTCTTCGTCGACAATTATCCGCTTTGTGGACAACGATTTACTTGATTGCGAAACGGTGACACCAGTTCTATCCAGTGTAAGACACTCGTGAAGAACTCGTTGACGCAGTGAAGGTATTCTTGTTGGCAACCGTCTTAAGGGATTGCAGTTTATCTCTGGTTCGAATCACTGTTGTCTGGTGTCAGCTTTGGTGGTACCTATCGTGACCTGGTAGAGGTTTTCAGGTTCGACTCCTACTTCGATTTCGCTAGAACACGCCTCTACGCGAATAACCTTCTTAAGAGTTATTATCACGTTCATAAAATATATATAACAATTTTCATTTATTTTTGAACATTCAAATACTATTTTTATTATTTTTGTTTTCAATATTACCATTGCATTTTTACATCTACCAAACAATTTAAAGAACTGTTCGGGCTGAACACACAATCTCGATTTATGAGAATTTACCACCACTACATATCGTCGGCTATGTGTCTTCCGTGCTATACTCCAGACCGCGCTCACTTCACCTACAGCAGTTGCCAAGGGTAAGTCGCTTAGAACAGTGTGCCAGCCACGATGTATTACATACTAGACGAATATGTTTGAAAACTGCGGCACTTCGATTTTCAATCCATACCACATGTGTGGTACACTGAGGAACACTTTTGACTGTTGAGCTTGTAGTAATAAGAAACCAGCAACCTTGCCAATATGTGTTGCCTGGTTGCCAGGCTTAACAGAAAATAACATTTTGGGCTGTCAACACATCGGCACCTTCGGCATATTACGGGAACTCCCAGAACATTGCAACGCTTGTAGACACACACTAAAAAAATTGCACAGGTGAAAATTATGCTGCTTGGCAGTTGCTCAATTCATTATGATCTTTCCATGAAACAGGCATCTCATGGGATTCCGGAACTGCTTCGTTCTATTATAACTCCGCGTAGTTTCAATGAAAAGTACCTAAGGTCTGTATCCACATTAATTCCGACACCTTCAAATCATTGTAACTTTTGAAATATTGCACGTAGGAATGACAAATTTCACAGTGGTATAGCTGAGAGTCTATGATGAAAAAGACTATGATTGATGTTTACATTTCATGTTTAGTATTCAAGATGGCGACGAAAGTGCGTGAGGGAATTTTGTACGGGCATACGGCAAATCCTGACTTGCCAATACGGGACCTTGCAAAAACATTGGATGTGCTCAAATCATTTTCGGAACGTTTGACGGTGGAGAGGAAACCGAGAAATGACAAAAACATTGGACGCGCTGATCCTGTCATGGACCGAAAGGTGAAAAGGATATTAACGAAAAACCCAAATCTCTCCATTCGAACGGTGGCTCGTAAAATGGGGATGTCGCCTGGTTTTGTCCGAAAATCAAAACAACGTTTGGGACTTAAGTCGTATAAAGTAAAAACAGTTCCAAATCGCAACGACAAACAGAACTTGGCAGCAAAATCACGGGCTCGACGTTTGTACTGCGAATATTTGACGAAGTTTTCATGCGTTGTTATAGACGATGAAACTTATGTCCTGGAGGATTTCAAGCAGCTTCCAGGGATGACTTTTTATTCTGCTATGGCCAGAAATGCTACAGCTGAGCATTTCAGAACGAAGAAGGCATCGAAATTTCCCAAATTATACCTTGTGTGGCAAGCAATTTGCACGTGTGGCGAAAAGAGTAAATCTTTCGTCACTACAGGCACAATCAACAAGGAGATCTATCAGAAAGAGTGTCTGCAGAAGCGATTGCTACCCTTCATCAAAAGTCACAAAGAAAAACATTTGTTCTGGCCCGATTTGGCATCATGCCACTATGCTAAAACTGTGATGGAGTGGTACCAAGCAAATCAAGTGAACATTGTACCAAAAACCTCAAACCCGCCAAATTGCCCAGAGCTACGACCAATCGAGAGATATTGGGCTCTGATGAAGCGGAAGCTTTCTGGAAAGAAGCAAGGAATCAAAGACATCAAACACTTCCAGCAAATTTGGACAAAGATGGCTTCTACGATTTCTGAAGAGTCTGTACAAACCCTAATGGACGGAGTTAAGCGCAAAGTTCGAAAATTCTATGCAAATACCGAATAACTATGTTTTGTCTTCACGAATTTATAAAACACATCCCATGAATCTGAAATAAACAACTACGACGGAAATATAATGCGAAATTTATGTTTTATTCATGTTTTGAGGTGTCCGGATTATTGCGGATACAGACCTTACACGTCAATTCCGAAAAAAAAAAGGTTTTTCACTGATGGGTCTCGCCTCGATGGATCCACTGGCTTCGGTGTCTTCAGTGAAAACTCTAGCGCCTTCCACAAACTTCAGGAACCTTGTTCTGTTTATGCTGCTGAGCTGGCAGCCATCAACCTCGCATTGGGGATGCTTTCCAACATGCCCGCATACCGTTACTTCATCTTCACGGACAGCCTCCGTTCGATTGAGGCTCTTCAATGAAACCTAGTAAACACTCATCTTATTTCCTTACAAAACTAAGGGAACAGATGATTGTGCTGGTCGAAAGATCATTTTTGATCACCTTTGTATGGGTCCCTTCACATTGCTCAATCCCAGGCAATGAGAAAGCGGACTCGCTCGCAAAGTTGGACGCACTGGAAGGCGATTTGTATGAAAGACAAATTTCACACGATGAATTTCACCATTTAGTACGTCGGAGCATAGGCGTAGCCAGGATTGTAAGTAGGGGAGGGCAAGCTTTTTTAAAGAGAGAGAGAGAGAGAGAGAGAGAGAGAGAGAGAGAGAGCGGATTACCTTTCTTGTCAACTCTAACCCAAAGTATTTTACAATATCCGGCCGATTTTGGCAACAAGATCATTCATTTAGTTTCGTTCGTTTGTTTCTTTGTTGGAATAATGTCTAACTTAATTACTTTTAAAACACTTTCGATTGCCTATTTATGGTACTATTAAATAACAATGAATCAAACAACTGCTTGAAACTGCTAATTAAAAAAAAACAATGCGCAATTAACACAATGTGCTCTAAATGTACTAGTAGAGCACCTTTTTCGAAACAAATTTAGAATGAAAAGTAATGAGCATGACATTGAAATTTTGAATGAAAAGTAATGAGCATGACAGTAGTTTTCTTCTTGGTTCATGCGTGTGTTCTCGACTTGTGGAATTTATTTGATTGATGGAAATTCCTGAACCTATTTAACTTATTCTTGTTTTATGCTATTGTCATGCAAAACAGTAACCGAGTGCTTATGTACGTATTTTATCCGATGATCCGTTTTGTTACAAGCATTCTTTTATTCTTGAATACGCGCCGAACCATCGCACATAAATTCGGCGAGGGTTTCAGTGTTTTTCTCCCATAGAAACGGAAAAAAAATCGAAGCTTCTGGTCCGCCTCTAAGCATCTTGCTATGAGGTACCAGGTGAGTTTTTATCGATTGCCTGTCGATCTGCTAAATTTGGAAGATGTCATCATTGAGATATCTCAAATTATAATAATCCGTCCAATGTTTCACAAAACAGCGATTGGCTATAATGAAAGGACCAAGTCACCTCCCTTGGTGCTAAACCGATGAGCCTGTACATCAATAGGAGCATAAAGTTGCCCGAAGGCACGAAATGCATCTACGCACACTGGATTCACATAGATTATTCTAAAGAAGTTTCTACTTGATTGATAGAGTTGTAAAAATTGAAAGTTTACGAAGAAAGAGTTTGCTTCGAGCATCGGCAGTGAAAGGTCGTGTCGATGTTTTATTACGCACTATTTTGCTATCGGGCATGGCGCGTTTTGTATTGTTTCGGTTATTTATAATTCGGCGATGCGAGTGATCGAGTAAGCACAGAAAAAAAACAACAAAAATGTTTTCTGGTGAGATGTGGTGGTTCGACAGAAGAGGGGCCCGGCGGTGGGGATCACAATTATTTGTGATCCATAATATTGGTTGGAAGCTCGTCGTGCCACCATATCCCGGAACAAATAAACCACAAGCTAGCAAACATCAAAGCTGAATAGCTATTTGTTCAGTCAAATTTGGAGAAGTTGTTCTGCTATATCTTCTAGAAAGCTGAATAACTTTTTCAAATGTGTTTGAGCAAGCGGTTATTCGACGCTGATGTTTGTAAGTTATCTCATATGGTGAGTGATTCCAATAGCATCTTTCTGTTAGTATAAATAGGTTCAAATCAGAAATCGGTACTAATATTTAAATGTTTTACTAATCGCCGCTTGAATTCAGCTTATCGTTTACTAAAAAGAACCCTGCTGCCACCCAATCTTGTTATCCAATATCCCAGTGATTTCTCGTGGAAAGGCAGAGGCTGTCTCGGCTTTTAATCAAACGAGTCTCACACTTCCTACCCTTTACTTATTTGACCTGCATGCGGGCGAGGCAGGCGCTGGTTATTGCCTTAGTTTGGGATCACCAGTTTTTACACATTGAGGATGTATGCTAATCCTAAACATCATCTGTTAGTTCTCTGAGTAGTAACAGCTGATCTGACAGCAACGGAGTAGCAATCTCGGGCGGTCAATCATGCTCGTGTCTTGCATGTAAGAATACACCCAGGTAACCAATAAGCAGGTTAAAAGCGTATTTACAGCAACCAATCAAGCAATTAAGTCGCCATAAATGCAACATAAATGCCACTTTTGGCCCCAATATACGGCTGCTTTACTGCAATGCTATGATAATGCTTCATTAATGCTATTTTGCATTCGAAATGCTTATTACAGACTACAAGCATTTAAATAGCATTTGAAATGCAACTTTACAACAGATAGCATTCAAGATGCTGATATAATGCTAATATAATGCTTGTAGCATGAATGAAATGCAGATTTAGGGTTGATTTACTGCATATGCTAATGCTTATTGGTTACCTGGGCAGTACCGTAAAAGGGGATAACATTGACCGGTTTGCCCATAGCATCAATAATCCACATAACCATTTTTCGTTGACACACTTTCTAGCTATCAATTATGTTTCTTAATATAGTATTTTTTGGCTTCCGAAAGCTATAACATTGGTTTAAATATTAAGTTTTTTGATTGCCAAGAACTGGAAGTTGAATTGTCATAGCTTTTTCATCTATCGGCTCGTGGGGGAAAAAAGCAATAAATGCTTGTCTAATAGTTAACATAATAGGTTAAAGATATTTTTTATATACGTTAGGTTTGCTAGGTTGGGTTCTTGATTACAGGAAAAAAATTGTACTAAAATTCGTAGCCTTTCCTATTTAAAAATATATCTCATTGTTGTCCACTTTTTGCGCTTTTTTGCTACAACTTGTCCCGAAATCGAGGCAACTTCGCGCTTTTTCATTGAGGCAAAGCGGGAATAATACAAACATTAAACATAAGTAATAAACAATTGAAACAAACACAAAAAAATGAAAAAAAAATCAAAAGTTAGGGGGGGGCAACGGCCCTCCCCTGCCCCCCCTTGGCTACGCCTATGCGTCGGAGTACCCTTTCGAGTTGGCAAACCGATTGGGACACAGGAAATCTAGGACGGCTGTTACATTCCATTATTCCTATTGTTTCATCAAGGGGGTGGTTTAACCTGCACGTTAGTCGTGATTTCATCCTTGTGATGAGTAGACTTATGTCCAACCACTTCCAGTTAGATGCACACATGTATCGAATCTCGTGGACAGCAATCTTTGCCGGTGTGGAAACGGTTATGATGACATCGATCACGCAGTCTGGGAATGCACGGATAATTACGCCGCCAGAACACGACTTTTGAATACCCTAGAGGCACAAGGAAGACAACCTTCTGTTCCTATAAGAGATGTGGTGGGATCTCGCGACCTTTGTTATATGCAGTCGATTTATGTGTTTCTCTAAAGAGTTAAGAGTATAAGAGTTCAATCTGTTTGTATTTATTTTTCTTTGTTTATTAGATAATGTATGTTCTGTTCCGCCCTCTTGAGAAGTTTCATCGTCGCTCAATGGTAACCACAACCAGCCGAACACAAAAAGAAAGCCCCGCCCAAATAAAAAAGTATAATAGATTGACAATAAAATGTATTGTAACCATACAATAGAATCAATAGTATGAACAATTGATCGTACTGTTCGCGACAATAAGATAACATTAGGGCTTACTGTTTCTACAACAGAATCTATTGTAAATTGAGACATCAACAATAGAATAAGGGGGTTGTTATGTATCTTAACAATAAAAAATATCACGTTTTTTTGAACAAATTTGAGTTAAGAACTGTTAATTGTATTGTTTCATTATTGCTGAAAATTCTAGCATATGGGGTGTATGGTAGATCCATTGTAATTACAATGTGCTTTTTTGATTTGTCTGATACATGAACAGTAAGATTCATGGTCGGCAATACATTCTGTTGTTATTGTATATTATTAAATTGTTATTGTATCGTTATTATTACCATATCGCACAAAGTTAAAGTGCTGGCTGCAACTATCTGATGAGTCTATAGAATACCATTTCCTTGTTTAATCCATCCCTAAAAAATGTCATCCATTTTAACCTCGGGTAAACCGCGAGTAAACGGTCTGAACCGAGTATTAAGTCATTTTATGAAAACAATGAATTATGGGCTCCGTAAAGCTGACGCGGTTGAGCCTACCACATAAACAAGCAACAACAACAAAATTTTAACGATAAAACCGATGCAATAAAAAAAAATGTCCCGCTAAAGTCCGGAAAATTCCAATCCATACCAACATCACCCTTGAATCAGTTATTCCCATCCCAACAACCCTTCGGACCCAAACAAAAACATGAACTTGAGCCATTTTATGCCGCACCAATACTGGCAGCATAGTTTGCGACCTTTTCCCTGAGAATAGTACATCGCCGAGAAAGAGATCTGTGCTCCAATAAGTTCTCTCATTCTCTAGAAAACTTGGTAGAAACCCCTGACCCATCCCACCCATCCAAACCGTTTTCCGCCAAAACAAATCACGCACACATGTATCCGAGAAGTGTGGCGCCCTTCAACACAACACACACGAGAGGAAAATGAGAGTGAAAATGCCGGAAAATGTCAAGTTCTTTAAGTTTGTAGGGTACAGTAATGCTTTGTATTGAATTTTCTTTCAAGCTTTTGGTGCCTTATTAAATCTGATGTCACTGGTTGGTTGCAAGGATTATTGAAGATGGTTGCTGGCTGAAAACAAATGCATCAGAGGGATAAGTATTCGCAGTGTATATATTTTGAATTCAGATATGTGTCCTCCGAACAATGGTTGAAGGGCATTTAATGGATAGTGGAATGAAGTCAAACAAACGAGGTACGCAGAAGAAAATTGTGCGTGCGGTGGCCCTATATCTATATCTTCGGATCGATGCTGAGTGGGCCGGTGTTGAAACACCGACCATCAGCTCTGAATAAATAATGGAAATTAGAATCTCTTATCCTCACGGGTTTGACAGTCAGTGCCGTCTAACAGCAAATCGAACAAAAATGGTACAATTAGAGGTTAACTGTTTGGTGGATTCAACACGTTTTGTTAACCAACCTGGTTATATTTATTACGGTACATAATATTCATCGTGAACGTATGAGTTTATTTTTTTTTTCGTTAAGATTCTTCTTTGATCATGAACAATTCAACTAGTATTAACTAGGAGCGAAATACGATTATGGTTGTCATTTATTCTGGAATAATTTCAATTTTTCTATTCGATTCTGGTTTGTATTTTTCGTGACCTGAGTAGCCTTCCATCGGGGATCGTTTCTAGGGGGGGGGGGGGGGGATGGGTGATTGTCTGACGGGTATCGGGATTAGGTAGCAGGAACTTTCTGACTTCAGAATGAGAAGAATTATTTTCTTTACTTCTATACTGTACAAATTCTCCCACAAGACTGAATGTGTCATCCTCAAATTGTGTATGGCATTCTTCGATTTAACATTATCTCGGTTCATCCGTCTTCTGATCTACTCCTAATCATATAGGGAAGATGT
Organism: Aedes koreicus; assembly: GCA_024533555.2. Lineage (NCBI taxonomy): Eukaryota > Metazoa > Arthropoda > Insecta > Diptera > Culicidae > Aedes > Aedes koreicus. The sequence continues at coordinate 221,674 of JAHHFK020002019.1, read as the reverse complement.
ACCTATATTAATCTCATCACTTTGCAATTCATCCTACTTGAAATAAAACGATATATACGTGACAGGATTAGTTAGTAATGTTTGTTGTAGTTATTTAACGTAAGCAAACATTATTAGAAAATGAAACCGATCATTCAACTGCCCAATTGTTTGATTCATCGTAGGATGAATATAGGAACAATGAGATTAATACGAGGGCAGTTTCCCTATATTATATAAATACATATCATTATAGTTTTAGGTTTGCTTGTTGTTCTTTTAGGCCTGTCATCTGTCAGTTTTTCTGAACTCGGGGACCCTTCTGTAACTTCCTCATTTGACGGATGGGGAGACTTTTTCAGCCAAAGATAGATGTTCGTGCTTTGTGTTTAAAACGTTTCAGTTACGCGTGCGATTGGTTCAGCCACCTTGTTATAGTTTTCACAGTCAGAAATCTGCTTATCTGCATAATTATAGCTTAGCAGCTTTGATTCTGCATATTTATCTCTAATTGTTTTTCTTTATATTTGTCTATTATTTATTATTCCAAAGCCATGGAAAGTGCCGCTGTATTTTCAAACCTTCAAGAAGCTCGAATGGTGTAGCTCAGAGCCTTTAATGCGGTTTCCTGGCATTTTTTCAATTTTTACCACCAATTTTTAACCACCATCCTGCTACTGCTTTGATTAGCCCTTAATTCTGCCTTTCAACAGCACCATTGGATTGCTGGGAGGCTTTTAAATATTAATTCATTTCTCAATCTAAAACTCGATAAATTCTTTACTAAGAAAAGGTGGATTGTTATCGATTTGAATAACTATAGGTAAACTCCAGGTGAAATATATTTTTGATAGAGCTGCGTTTGTACTTTTTGCATCTTTGCATTTTATTTTAACAGCTGATAGATATCATGAATACTTATCAACTATAATCAAAAATTCACCAACCACAACCAGGTCCTTTAGGTAACTTGCGGCTATATAAACGTACAGTTGGATTTCGTTAGTTAGTCATAAGGTACGTCTTACAGCTTTTGATAACAGAATCCATGTCTTCACTCAAACCTGGCCACCAGAAAAAAATAATTTCTTCATTGCAGCACAGCCGATGTGACCCCTATGCACCATCTTCAATGCATTTAAACAAAGTGATTTTGGAAAAATAAGTCTTTCTTCTTTGAATACTTTGGACCCAAACTTTGCAACTCCTTAACATGTGCTTCGAAGCGTTGTAGATCCTTTGGCCATTTTTTGGATTTTAGTGCTGTTCAAATAGCTATGAAGTAAAACTAAAAGTAAATTGGTAGGCCCCTCTCGAGCCGCTAGCACGCTTCTAGTGTTGGGAATCGATAATCGTTGACAGTGGTTTGTTTACACTTTTATAGAGAACAACTGGTGCTAGTTTGATCAAAGTAGTCGATTGCGTTCAGAAATAACGTCAAATGGAACTCAAAAGAAGAAAAAATATTGTTCACAAACACCTGGAAACTTCAGAGAGGTCCGGTTCCAAGCTGGCTAAAGTGCTGAAGATGCCGAAAACAATAGTTTGTCGAGCGCTCAAAACCTACAAGAAAACCATGAATGCGGAAAAGAATCAGCGGACCGACAAAAAACTGATACCAGGGATCGTCAGCTGTGCAGCAAGGTGTTGAGATGCGTTAAAGCCAACCCCGGTCTTTCGATCCGAAATGTGGTCAGAAGGTACAACGCCAACTTTCAAACGGCGCGGAACATTCTTGCTAGGGAATGATACAAGTCGTGCAAAGCCAGTAAACACCCGAACCGGCACATGAAGCAGAATTTTTTAAGCAGCTTCCCGGTCAAAAGTTTTACAACGCGACTGGACCATCACGCACATCATCAAACTGGAACGTATTCAGTATCGGTGTCTTCGTATCGCGATAGAACGAAATGAAGATAGAGAAAATAGTGCACACTGAATATTTCTTTTTACTCGTCGTTCACGACGGCAGTCAATTTTTTCGAGCTCTGGGTGGGAGATTTAACCCCTATTTGTGTTTTCTCGAGAGGAATGGAAACCAGTTTTGGGAAACTTTACAGTAAGTTCAAAGTCGGTCATTTGTGGACTTGGAATTTCAATTGATCCTACTGATTGCCAGTTGAAGAAATTCCATCCAATCTTGAACGAAAATGTTCATACAAATGAAATTCTTCATTGTGTGCAAAAGAAGCAGACAATAATTTTGCGATTGCCTTAAAAAACCTTGGGTTCCGATATTGTAAGGATTGTTCATTAATGAAAGTGGACACCTGTTTATCAATGGTTTCGGGTTAGAATTTAACGAAAAATTGTTATTTTCGCTCAGTGTGTCAATCATTGTTTACTTTGGCAACACACCTGAAAAATAGAAAAAAGTTTAAAATTTCGAGCGATGGGTCGGATTAGCTTATCAACTCGCAGATTAGTTCTGCACAAATGGTTTTCCGAAAAGTTGCCATTACGAGAATTGGCAAATAGCGTGAATTGCAATCTGCAGTGTTCAAGATTGTTAAAAAGTTTAGAGAAACGTGTTCTGTTGAAGAACAGGGGGCATCGGACCAGAAAAAGGAGCTGGCAGCGGTACGCTTTTTGAAATCGCATAAACCGTGTTCAGTTCGTGAAATTGCCAAAGAAGTGAACATTAGCGTCGGAACTGTGCAGAATATCAAAAAGCGTAATAATATCAGAACCTACAAGAAGCAGAAAGTACCCAAAAGGACGGATTCACGGATAGCTTCTTCGAAAATACGGTCACGGAACTTGTATCACTTTGTCCTCCACAAGCCGAACCGGTGCATTTTGATGGACGACAAGACGTACGTCAAATTGGATACCAGTACACTTCCGGAGCCGCAATTATTCAACAGAAAAACAATTTTTGGTGTGGCAATCCATTTGCTCCTGTGGCTCGAAGAGTTCTTCATATTTCACAACGGGCACAATCAACGGTGTAAATAACAAAAAAGAATGCATCAAAAAACGGCTTCTATCCATCTATCGAAACCAGCCTAAATCCTCCAAACTGCCCAGAACTGCGCCCTATCGAAGGATACTGGGCAATAATTAAGCGACATCTTAAGAAAGATGGAAGAGAGGCTAGGTCTGTTGACTGCTTCAAGAAAACGAAAAGATGCGGAGAAAGTTGTGAAAGTTGGGGGGAGGTATCAAGAGAAAAGTCCGAGCGTTCTTCGGAAATGAGAAGTAAATATTCAAACTCACGTGAATTCGGTCAGAAGTATGTTGATTTTCATTTATATAAAGCAAACTTATGAATTTCGAAAATAAATATTTTCCTTCGAGAAACAAGTGTCCACTTTCTTTAATGAACATTCCTTAAATACATGGCCAGGACATGAGTCCTGGGCACTCAGTTTGGCCTTTAATGTACTGGCTATTGAATTTTAAGGTGGTTTAAGCTTTTGCATTTGGTCCAGATCCAAACTGACCACTTCCCTTTAGATATCCGGAATTTTCTTCAAACAATGCGATGAAAGACTTTATTCGTACATCTTCTTTCAATTAGAAAAAGACAGAAGAAACAACCAAGATATTACAATTTTTAGATCAATGTTTTAACAAAACCGACTGAGGCAAATTTGACTTTTTATGAACTTCTGCGAGAATTGTTGAACTAGCTTTAGAAGACATGAAATTTGTGCTTTACAAACAGCTTTGATCAGAAAAAAAACATTCAGAATTAACAGCTGATCGAACTAACACCAAATCAACTAAAACAAAACAGCAATGAAACATATTTTTCAAAGAAGTTTAAAAATTGTAGAGGTCTGAATACATTATAATTATAATATATAATTATAATTTTTGGGGTTCATAGCAGACCACTACTTGTTTTGAAATTATAAAACATGCAAAGTTTACTTTAACACAATAACAACCAGCGAAAGATGGAAAAAATTATCAACCTTTCCCTGTTTTACGGTACTATGACATCCTTTCGCGGTCTAATTCCATATTAAAAATTTTGTTTTTTCGACCGAGTTTTACTTGACTTGTCCCTTTGATCAAATGTCCTAAGTTCCAGTAGCGGACTGGGCAGTAAGTTCACCGAATGATATTCATCTTTGCCCCACCTAAACCAAACCTTTATAAAAATCGATGTAAACAACATTTCTAGCGATGCCCCTTTCCCCCTATTATCTTCCCCACCCCAAAAAAACGCCATCCCCTTTTTGCCCCCTTTTTTTATAACTTTCTCCTATTGATTAATACGACTGCAAAATCAGCCCTAGGCTGGTTTGTCACGCCAGGGAGACGACGTGTACCCTACCGTGTCGAACCCATCAGCATATTTTACGTAAATTCCAACGGTACATTGTTTCACAAAAAAAAGTCGCCTCCTGCGAAATTTTGAAGCCTGCACACCACCAACAGTTTATAGGTACAGCTTCAGCGAACGCGAAGGATAGAAAAAACAAAGAGAAAATGTCCACCTTATTTTTGCCGACAGTTTCAAACAGTTTAGAAATTGCGTGTGACTGTATTTGACAGCTTGATTTAATAACGCACTTATTTCGAAATCTTTGGTTATAATAAAAATTATATGTATGCAGCAATAAGCCAGCAATCAACAGAATTCTGAGCGACGTAAATCTATGTCGCAACCTTTTTTTTTAAACCATCGGCTGGTAGCAGCAGAAATGTTTCGTCGCCTGTAGAAAACAGTACAAGAATGTCATGACATTTTCTCCCATGACGGTTCACTTTTGCGTGTATTCAATTTGGTCGCAGAGAAAAATGTAATGTTATAGAAAAAATACCAAAATTCAGTACATTTACCACCACTGATACCAGACCGAATGGGGTGACAGACTACCACCCTCACCACTACATCCCCGGCGTCGTCTACAGATGCATTCACCATAGAATGAATTGTAGATTGTACAAACTAACAATGTCTCCTGTCAACCCAAACAGTTACCTTTTCGAGTGTTACACGGTTATTGATTTTATTGGTGCGAGAAAAGTCGAACAACACGGGAGCAAAAGACAACCAACGACAACAACGGTATGGTACCATCCATCTCATTGATTGAAAGGGACGGTCTGATATAATTGAAGTTCTTCTCCAAAGTCTGCAGCCCCAATACACGCACTCATGGTGATTGACTCCATAGCATGGCAACGCATCCCGACACCACCAATGACCGTGTTTGCATTTACAGGAAATGGCCATAATGTTGCAAAGACGTGTACACGCACACACACGTCCACCTCTGGTACCATATCCGCTGGTTCAAGCAATATTGGTCATCCCATTTCAACGATCGAGTATCCAACGAAGACGAAGGGTAATTTTGTGTACGGCTCGATTTCTGTTTATGAATACGATTGTAAAACGTGATCACTGCCCGTCGCTGTCTGACCGCTCTTCTCCGGGTAGTGCGATCGATCGATAGCTACTTAACCTTTTGTCCGATCCAGACACGGTGCCAGACACTCTCTTTTCCGCCTACCCTTCGCGTGGCTGCCGGTCGCGGGCCGTGATATAAGAGCACAAATTTAGCACAGACATCGAAGGTACAATAATAATAAAGTTGAATCGAAAAAAAAACTATACCCTCGGTGAAAGGCTTTGACCGGTGGCCTTTGCTGAGATGGACGTGTTAAACCGAGAACTGGTCTTCCATACCAGTCAACATCGGGAAGTGATACTCTACTGAGACTTTTGACTGGCTCATGTTAAATTTCCGTTGAATTTTGCATTTTGGTTATACTCGAATGAGGGACGAAAGATGGAATGCAATCTTCGGTCATACGATCGGCAATTGCGGGACGAATACATGCACCAAAGTATCGAAAGTGGGACAACTGAACCACCGGGTGAAATGTTCAGAAATACAAGACTGAAAAAAAAAAAACAGCAGTTGAATGTTAATGACACATCAATGTATTCGGAGTGCAACGTGGGTTAATCATTGCACTCAAATCAACCAAAGGTCCACAAACTTTCTTATCAAATTTCTAATGTGAAACGTGTAGGTCGTTATGGCGTAATTTCACAACGCCATTTCCCAGTTACTTACGCCTATGCATAGTGCCGGCATTTCATCAGAAAATGTAAAATGAAACGAACATACACACGTTTGCCCCCGTGACGCCCAGGGCCAGTTTGCTTAGAATAGTACTTCAAAACGTGTCCTTCTTCTAATTGCATCACGTTTATTTATTTGTTGCCCGCCATTTCACCACACCCCTTACGACGATCCAGAAGATCCAGAGCCAAGTTGGCAATAAGCAACGATACAAACAAAGTTGACATTGAAAATTTTAAATTCTACTGGCGAGCTTTTTCTCATCAACTTTAGACTGAACTCTCACTCTTTCTAGGCATCTAGTAGTATTGTTTGGAGCATTGAGAGTAGATTCCCACCGCCGAATGTTGACCGGAGTGAGTGACTGGAGATGACGGAATAGACTCTCTTGATCGCATTGGAGTGATTCATAACATCATAACATAGCCGTACGCTCGAGAGAAACGTGTGCACGCATACATACATGAAATAATGTTGCATACGCTGTTTGAAAGTTCTGTGCAATTCCTGACTATTAGGATGGTAAAATAGGTCAAATTGTGTCGATTGTTCCTCAATCAATTTTCAAAGGAGTTATTCGACCGGATATCGGGGTAGGCGGCGTCTTACAGTTGACGGGTTTTGTGTTTGCTGGTGCTTAATTTCTCAATATTTTCAATGCAAATTTAGTGCAAAATATATTTAAAAAAAAAACTGTTTGATAAGGTGCATTTTTAATGCGTGAATTCCTTTTCGACAATTCCGATTATATTTAATTTCAGAGAATTTCCAAGTTTGCCGCAATCGGGCTCCCATACAAATGAAACACAAATTTCTGCATAACTCGAGAATTAATCAAGCAAATAGAAACAAATTTGGCATGTGGGTGTTCTTGGAGGCAAGAAATGTTTCTATGGCGGTTTGCGACCCCTCCTCGCTCTGCAAGCGGGGCTCTCATACAAATGAAACACAAATTTCTACAGAACTTGAGAACTATTCAAGCAAATGGAAACAAATTTTGCATGTGGGGGTTTTAGGAGATAAGAAATGTGTCTATGGTTTGAGACCACTCCTCTCTCTGCGAGGGTGAGCTTTCATACAAATGAAACACAAATTTCAACCAAACACGAGAATTTTCCAGGCAACTAAAACACAAAATGTGTATTTCTCGGGTAAGAAGCATGTTCTGATAGAAGTTTTAACCCCTTCTTAGTCAGGAATAAAACTCATTTTGTAAAACATTAACGCGCCAGTTCTATTAAATTTTCATTCATTTAGTTGCACGCGTAGAAGTGCACGCTCCGGGTTCAGCTAGTTATCTATGATTTAAAGATGTCTGCTTAGGTGAATATCATAGAAGCACTTCACTTGTTAAGAATGGATTCATTTTTTTTTTTTTAGCCGGTAGTGTATTTGGTTTGTTCGTAGACGCCATATACAAGAATTTTGCATTACAAAATGAGATTTTAAAATTTCACAGTTTGAACCTAACATGAACCTGTAACGATTTATTATTCTTCAAATGAATCAGAAATCTGTAAACATTACAGAAATTTCTCTTTTTCAAGTTCTGAAGCAATGCTCTATTCGTGAGGATTTATTAAATTTTTCGTTGTAGAACAGAATACTGATCCATAAATCTGGTATTTCAGCATTGCACTTAAAATAAATACATGTTTTATTTATAAAGTAAATCTATGGAATATTATTTTCAATCTATGGTAACAGTCTGGCATTCAATACAAATAAATTAATTATGTAATCAAACACTGTGGACTGCCCGAAATTTGAAATCCCCATCACGACCAGAAACTCACATTTATGGTTTTTTCATCATCACCGTCACCATAAATGCTAACCATGATGTAAAATGCTTCATTGAAGTTTCTGTTGTGTTATTTTCTTTCGCTTCATAGAGGGACATAACCTCACATCAATCAATACTGGTTACTTTTTTGTCAGCGTGCATCGACGATTTACCCTCAGCTAGTGTCATACTACGAGCGATGACGATACGTATGTTTGAGTATTTTTTTAGCGTGCCAGTTTTCATTCACTGTGCAGATTTGGTGCGTCTCACTCGGTGTTTTTTTTTTATCGTTCAAATGGAGTTTGAAACAATAATCAAAGAGGATGTTGCTAATTCATCGGTTTGCAAATACTTCTTACGCGGAATATCAAATCGATGGATGGCTAAGTGCACAAAATGTGATGTTATTTTGAAGTGCGAAGGTTCCAGTACCAGTACGATGATTACCCACCTCCACTGCCGGCATAAAATTAACTTGCAAAAACGGGCAGCACCATCAATCACAGAGCAAGAGAAAAAAGTTCCGGCTACCAGTAAAGCACAAAATACTGCCGAGAATTCTACAATAATGCAATTCTTTGGTAAAAAGGAATCTTTGGATGCTGTCTATTCACGAATGGCATCAAAAGATGGAATTCCGTTTCATGTCTATCAGAAGATATCAAACTAGGATTGATGGCTCGCGGCATTTCTCAAAGCGAGCATGCGATCGTGGCGTTGTAGTGTGATCGAAGCATACATTCAGAAGTTCGCAAATATTCGTAAAAACTGTCAGAAACTGAGTTTGACCTTTGACGAGTGGACCTCCAACCGAAATCGCAGACACCTAAACGTGAATGGGCATGGTAACGGACAGACTTGGAACCTAAGATTAGTGCGTATCAAAGGTTCCATGAATGCAGAAAAATGTGTCGATTTACTGGATTAGAAAGCTTCATAATATGGAGTATCTTTGACTAAGGACGTGATGGCATTCACTACCGATGGAGCATCGTTAATGAAAAAAATCGGACGAATTCTTGATGCCAGCCATAACCTTTGTCTGCACACGGTATTTACTTGGCAGTGGTGGACATCTTTCACAAAAAGCTAAATGTTTTAGAACAGACACCTGCTGTTCCCCAAGGTAATTTATATATTTGAAACATAAGATTGCATATTAAATTATCTACCGTACTGATATATTTGCAATTACTCCAGGATCAGACACCGAATCAGAGGATGAATCTGATAGCGAAGGATATGTCCATTTAGAGTCAGCAGCTTCAACGGACGAATTCGCTGTCAAAGAGGAATATGTGGTAGTAATCAAGAAAGTGCGAAGTATAGTCAAGCTATTCCGTAAGTCACCCGTGAGAAATGATAAAATCCTGCAGAAATATGTTATTCAAGAGTTTGACAAGGAAATAATGCTGATCTGGACTGCAAATAATTTGCTTGCTATGCTGCAACGTTTCCATCAGCTGATTAATCCGATACAGAAAGCATTAGTGGACGTGCAAGGTCGATCAAAGATCACTTTTTCTGAATCCGAGATTGAATCAGTCAAAAGCATGATAAATGTGCTTGAGCCAGTACAACTTGCACTGGAACAACTGTGTCAAAAAAATGCAAATCTATACGATGCAGATGTTTCTCTGCAGTTTGTGTTGGAAGAAATTAACAAGTAACATTCAGAAATCTTGAAACTGTGCAGTCGTGCAGCCTCGGAAATCAAAGAACAATAATATTGGAATATTTTCCAAACCTCAAAGGCAACTTTAATTACGCAAGCTGGTGAGATTTTGCAACGCTTTTTACCAAATTTGCTACAATCAGCATTAGTCAGCACATCTACTCAGGAACCACAAACAGCAGAAGCTGAGGATGGAGAAAGTTCTTTACCAATGAAGGAAATCGTCTTCAGCAATCTCGCCAGTACATCCCAGAGAAGCCAAATAACAATATCATAAAAACAATCCGCCATGAATTTGCATATTATGAAGCCGAAGGTCAAAAAGGTGCTTATCATACCTTGCTGTTCGATGCACTGAACCTACCTTCAACCTACCTCCATGGAATCAAAGCGTAGATTTTCTGTGACTGGGAGTTTTGCAACGAAAATCCGTTCCAGTTTGAATGAGGACACGTTGAACACACTGTGCATCCTGAGAAGTTATATTTTGAGCTTGAAGTAAGCTACATTTCATGTAGTTAATAAGAATAAAATGAAAATCCGTGAATTCGAACGAAATTTCTTTTTTTCTTTCTTCAATACCGGTTTACCGGTTTTTACCGGTATTGAAATTTAGAAATACTGAGATACTGGTATTGAAAAACTACCCCAGTATTGCATGCCTTAATTCCAACACGATTTTGAGATCATTTCACTTGTCTTTATTTTGATCACGAATGTTTGTTTGATAACGATATGCATTTAAAAAGGTTATCTTCGCATTCTTTTAAAAATCGGTTTTGTTGCACATTTTTGCAACGCGATTTACCATACTTGAAAGCTTTTACAAAATACTATTGTAACTCTGTAGAAACAATGTCAAGTTGCGAATAGGCTCCACCCTTGCGCTTTTTCCGTTGCTGTTGTTTATGATTTTGAGGTACATTTTTTGAGGAGATTTTTAAACTCTATTGAAACAAGTTGGGCTACTTGGGTAATGACTAGAGATTCCCGGGTACCATTTGTGCATTCATATGATTATGTGGGAAGTAAAATCATATCCTATGACCAGGGACTCGAGAAAAAATTCTTAGACCAGACCGGAAATGAACCCCAGCCTCCTCCCCTGTAGTGTTGCTTTGTAGCTGCACCTTTACTGATCGAGAAAGGGAAGACCCAACTGATCCACCCTACTTTCAATTAATTGTAATTGAATTTTCAGGAATACAGTATATATTCTTAAGCTACCAATATCTCGTTGCCTACACGGTGTTCAATAAGTTCGGATACACTTTCAAAATATGTTAAAAATGAAATTTTTTTTTCTGGGTTCATTTGATTGGAAAGCATTTACTATATTTCTCTTGGAATGACCCCCACCCCTTTGTACTTCTTCACGAGCTTCAAACGTTTCTCAAACGCGTCGCACGCACGGACTGCATGGGCATTTCGACCCAGATTTTGAGAATTACCGTCTTGAACTGGTCCAAGGTACCTACCTTGTATTTGTTCAGCTTCGACATCATATAGGATCAAACAAAAACGTCGAGAGGATACCAATCCGGGAAGCTGGGAGGTTACAAAATTTTGTCCAGAAAGTCGGTTAAATTGTCCCGACACTATCCTGTCGGAACACGTAGTGCTCATCTCCGTAGAGGTTTCAGAGAGTCGGGGCAACAACCTTTTCGAAAAACTCAGTTTTATAGAACGCCACGTTGATTTTGAGTTTTTTTTTTTTGACAGCAAGCGATGCCCGGAGACGGTTGTGTTTTCGGGAGCTGCCACGTTTTTTTTCGTTGAACGAGTGCGCGAGTGATTATTGAAGTACTAATTCTATTGGTTTTTGTGAGCTGTCGCTTTTTTTCGCTTTATCTGTGTTTTTGAAATTCAACTTTGTCGGAAGAAAAATACACGCTACCAAACTCTTTTCAGTTTGGTTCACCACCAGACACTTTTCATTTATTGAAAAACTTCGCTCCATCATCGCATTTTATTGCGACAGGATGAGCACCTTTTCAACAAATGCTGTCAAATTTGGCAGCTCCTTCTTGGAAAGTTCTTTTCTCTGGAATCTGGCAAGCAATGTCTTTGAATGCGACAATGCGCACAGCTGCCCATTGTGAGGAACTGCAGCGCTCAGATAGTGTTTATCTAAAGCGCGTCAACAATTAAATTGCATCACTTTCAATAAGCTGTAACATTTCGCCCTATGGGTTGATTTCAACGAAATTTTGGTTGAAATGACCTCATCGCGTATTGTTTACACTGCGTGAGTTTCATTGTGAAATGTGTCGTAGTTTCGAAAATGGAGTCGAAGAAACAGCAAGTGCGCGAGAACATTTTGCACACGCACGCTTTCGCACCGAGCCATCGGAAAGATGTTGAAAATTCACCAGTCTACAGTGTCTCGTGTCATAAAACGTTTCGGGGAACGTTTAACTGTCGATCGGAAGAAGGTGAGTGGTAGAAAAAGTGTTCCGTACTTTGTGAAGGATCACAAGCGAGTGGTTGCTGCCTTTAAAGGCAAACCCAACTTTTCCGTTCGGGATGTCGCGAAAAAGCTGCACTTGACCAAAAGTTTCGTGCAGAAAGCCAAGAAACGAGCCGGGCTCCGTTCATTCAAAGTTCAGAAAGCTCCAAACCGCAATGAAAACAGAATAGGACAGCTAAAACACGTGCGCGTAAGCTGTACACACAAATGTTGACGAAACCACACTGCTGCATCATGGACGATGAAACACACGTAAAAGCAGACTTTAAACAAATTCCCGGCAACTAGTATGTGACTGCGAAAGACAAGTTCGATGTTCCAGAGTCTCTCAGGAAACAGCAAATGTCAAAGTTCCCCAAGAAATTCATGATTTGGCAGGGGATTTGTTCGTGTGGTAAACGGAGCAAGCCTTTCGTGACAACTTCAACTGTAAATGGTCAAGTATACATGAATGAATGCCTGAAAAAACGACTGCTTCCGTTTCTCAAAACACACAACGTTCCTACAATTTTTTTGCCGGACCTCTTGTCACTACTCCAAGGATGTTCTGGAGTGGTACAAGACTAATGGTGTCAATTTAGTGCCGAAGGATCTTAATCCCCCAAACTCTCCAGAGTTGCGACCAATTGAAAAATATTGGGCTATAATGAAGCACGAACTTCGTACGCATCCTAAAGTTGTCACTACAGAACAGGAAATGTTGAAGTCATGGTTGAAAGCGGAAAAAATGTCGGTTCAAGCGTTGTAAAAAATCCTATGCGTGGTATTAAGAAGAAAGTTCGGGCTTTTGGATTTGGTAAAGAAATACAGTGAAATAAAAATACCTAAACCAACCCAGGTAACCAATAAGCATTAGCATATGCAGTAAATCAGCCCTAAATCTGCATTTCAGATGCTACAAGCATTATATTAGCATTATATCAGCATCTTGAATGCGATCTGTTGTAAAGTTGCATTTCAAATGCTATTTAAATGCGTGTAGCCTGTAATAAGCATTTCGAATGCAAAATAGCACTAATGAAGCATTATCATAGCATTGAAGTAAAGCAGCCGTATATTGGGCCAAAAGCGGCATTTGTGTTGCATTTAAGGCCTCTTAATTGCTTGATAGGCTGCCGTAAAGACGCTTTGGAACTGCTTATTGGTTACCTGTGAAGATTATACATTGTATTTTATTCCCTGAATATTTCATGACAATCGGTTGATAGACTTGTTTTTGAGGACGAGTTTAAAGTGATGCAATTTAACTGTGGATACCCTTTACGAACGTTTCCAGACACAGCTCCAGACATGTTTTAGCTATGTCCATGAAGTGAGTTACCACAACAGGGTTAATGTAGATGACGTAACGCGTTAAAGGGTGTATATTAATGGAGATTTGTTGAGTAGCTTCTTCAAGCAATTACAGTAAAAAGATCGACAGTCGTTGCGGCTTGCAATTTCTCTCTCATTCTTGATTGCCGATTTAGAGGCAAAACCGGTTTCCACAGGATGGCACAGGCTTGAATTCTATTTCAATCAACAATTTGACTTTGACTGTCAGATACTCAGGCTAAACAATTTTCTTCATAGCGGCTCTAACTAGTCCCGTCAAATTGTCAAAAAGAAACGAAGCCATAGGAGAATCGATCTGGGAAACAACTCGACCATTGCTGCAGACGTGATGACAAAATTCATCTTTGGTCCCAGCATCTTATCGTCTACCGCATCAATCACAACAGTGGACACTTTTGATCGAAATACCGACAAAAAGCTCCGTTTGAAATTCGAGTGACTTTCCTTCAGCTTTCATTCTTCCTGCTTCCTGACTTCGTCCACAAATCTTCTCAAATGGGGCAACATTTGTAGCGCTCTTCTAACAACCTGTTCATTTTTCACCTGACGAACTTCGCAGAATTTCAGTGGAAAAACTAATGAACCTGAAAAAAAACACGATTTTACATCATTTTTATCTAAAGCTCTCCACGGGTAATTTTAGTGATCAAAAATATCGTTATGCATCAATTGGTCGACATTCTATATTTAGTCTATTTAACAGGGGTTGAAAAATGCGCAGCTCATTTTTTGAAAAACTTTCGTTTATAAAAAAAATGTCTGATGCATTGGTGTCTTTTTTATTCCTGTAAGGTGACTGGCACAATAAATTTCTGTCCACTGCTTTGACAAATATTTGTCTATTATGCAAATGGACTGAGATTTTATGGTATTCTAAAAATGATAGACGTGTTACTTGTGTTGGCGGAACTCGTGTAGCATATAAAAAGAAAAAATATTGTAAAAAACTTGCAAAGTTAATCTTTGCACTATAATTCACAGTAAGTAAGGCATACAATAGCGATGCTTCAGTAAGAAAGGAGTTGACAGCCAGCTATATATAGAGCACTTAGCTGTCTTCCACAGCAATGCAATTGCAGAAAAGCTCTGTTTCATTCCGTTAATGAAATCGTTGGACCGAGTAGATGAAAAAACGCTACTTATATCATATGAAAAAGGGGTGAGTTTGGTTCCTTCCATATGACAAAAATTCCCGACTTTTTCCCGCATATTTGGGATTACCGCATTTTTCCCGCATTTACCGATTTTCCAGAGTCTACATTACTGGCACTACTTGCCTAAAATGTTGATCTATGTCCCTCAAGTCCACCCAAAAGCGGTATGTAAAGTGCAGTTAACGGAGTTTCCAATACCTTGTCTGGAACACTGGAACTTGTTCCGTAGTCTCCAGTTGACCTCCAGTCTTGGAGGCTTATATGGTCTATAATTTATTGTTTCAGGAAATTCAAATACGAATTCTGGATAACGTGAAAGCACGAAAGAAAAGGTGCGTTATATCGAGGTAAATCGTACGAGTAAGGCTATAACGAGGATATGTTACATTATTCAGTTAACCTGTAAAAGTTGCATTTAAACTATGTTCACACGAAATATGTGTGTGTATGTGTGTACAATCTAACACTCATTGGCCGGCAATGGTATTATGGAAGAAATCTGTTTACAACAATCCCTCAAGTGACCATTGGAAGCAGTTTTAAACCGAGAGCTAGAAAGTGATAGCTATACTGCAGATCCACCAACCCATTTCAGAATGTCTGAAGAGTCACGCCCATTCCGAGGTTACTTTCACATACAATAAGCCCCGCATGTAAACATTACCGATATCATTT
The DNA here is from genome assembly GCA_024533555.2 of Aedes koreicus. NCBI lineage: Eukaryota > Metazoa > Arthropoda > Insecta > Diptera > Culicidae > Aedes > Aedes koreicus. The sequence goes on along the minus strand of JAHHFK020002019.1, from coordinate 206,544 downwards.
GAATAAGGGCACTGCAACACACTTCCAGATTTGGAAATGTAAAATTTCCAAACCAGGCACGTATTTAGTATTATTTAAAAAGAAGGTTTGTTATATAGTAATAATCAGATAGATCTCACCCATGGCCGCTTCCTTACTGATACTCGCTAGTTCTTTCATAGAAATAAAAAATGTCAACGTTGATTCGTAATTAATTTCATGCACTCGCGACAAAATAAGCGCCAAAATTAACGTTGCTAAACCGCCCGTTAGATATGCAACCTGCATAGCAAAACTCTATACACCACGTGGATCTGAAATTATGTGAAATTTCAAGCACGTATGTGCGTTGTCACTCTGCCAATAATCAAAACCCCCGCTATAAGGCGACTCTATATCGAACTTCAAATCTGCTAATAATCATCGATTCACCCGCGACAAAGCGGAAAAACACTCAAATTTGATTATTTATATCCGGAGGTCACAATACTACCACTAATAAAAAAAAAACTATGCTGATGAAACACTTCCTTCGGGTGCGCGGGCGAAGAAAAAAAAAACAAAAAACGCGGAAATACTACCGACACTCAAAAATTTATGGAGGGAATAGATTGTATTCACTACGTCTTTCCCAAAATGCGGAGATTTTATGATTTCACTGTTAGTTAAAGTTAATCGGCGTATTATTGTTTGATTTTTTTTTTCGAGAAAACGACGCAGCAAAAACAAAACACGTCAGTTTCAAAGCACGACTTGCTGCGATCCAAACTATGTTCACACGAAATATGGCGAAAATAAGCACATGTTTTGGCAATGTGCTTATTTTTATAGTGAATGAGAAATAAGTTCTTAGAAGTTCTTAAAAACTGCTAAAATATATTAAGAAATAATAATTGAAATTTGACGATGATGTGCAATTTACCGGTAGAAAGATTGTTTTATATTTTTCGAGAGACGACTTACATCAGTTTTTTAAGCCAACCTATTCAAAACCATATGTTTTTCCCAGCCTAAATTTTCCCGCAACACAGCTCAGTACTCACCTGTTTGTGTATATCCGACGACGACGATGACGGCGACGGCTCTCGCACTTGTTTTTGTTTCTTCTGTATGTATCTATGTAGCTATTAGCGGCTCAGTAGCTCACTCTCGCAACTCTGACTAGATGCGCTCCCTCCGGCCGGTCGGTTCACCACCGAGACAAACAACAATTCTCTCCGGTTGAATTCTGGTTCTACGTTTTACTTATCAAACACTTGATATTTGAAGCTTCTTCTTGAGATTTTTCCCTTCCGATTTTAGCTAAACTTTCCGATATTTTCGCCTCTAATCGCAAACACTTTTTTTCCCAAACGCTACACTGCCACTGTTATCACTTGAAATCACCACCGGATTAGGGGGAATTCCCCCTTCTTTTTTTCTATTATTTTCCCGAGACACCAAATCACTTTTGCTCCACTTTTCAGCCTTCGATCAATTTGGAAATTACTTTTCACAATGCACACGCACTCGATTCGCAACACCCAACGCACACACCTACAATGGTTGGAAATGACACGACACAAATCGGATCCAATTAGGACCGTAAAATTCACTGCAAAAATTTTCTCCCATACGCAAAAACGCAAAACGGAAAATCGTCACTCGCGCTCGCCGTCGATCCACACCGCAGCCGATCCAATCGCGTACTGAAGAATACTGAACTGGGCTCGACACGAACTCTCCGCTGGCCGTGAATATCCTATCTGCTTTTTCCTTTTCGATGATGCTTCGCTCACTACTGTGCAGCTCCAGAAGCTCCCCAAAATCTCCCGCACACACAGGCTGGTCAGGTAGGTACCTACTACGATTGCATTCAATGGACGTGCACAGGATGCAACTGCATCATATCCCATCACCACCCGATAAAAAAAAATACCCAATTCCTCCAGATTTGCGCTCACAGATTGACCACCGCAATGGAATGATTGTCACAGAAGACGAAGGTGCACGCGCGCGCTCAGTCGTAGAGGGAGGTAGCCGGCCGGTTGCCGGTCGGTGTGCGAGAAGCACGGAGGGGGAGGTGGAAGGTAATGTTGCACATACGTGACACCAGTGGCGTAGTCAGCTTGTGAGCCCCACCATGGAGGTGCTTGAGTTTTCACGCGATACGGCACTGGGGCTCGCACACAAGCACATCGCGCCACGCATCAGCAGCGACAGCAGGACGGTTGTGGCGCTGGGGGAAGTGGCGCGGAATTTTGCGACTTTGGGCCTGCAAACCGATGATGACGACGACGTTGCACAACACACAGACAGGAGGTTTCAATTTTTGGGGGCCATTACGTTCTGACATGTATGCATGCCTTATACATATGGAGATAAGTAAACATATAAAAGCGCAAGTAAGACTGCACGGTATGGACTGGTTGTTTTTGTAAATATTTTGCTAAAGTTCATTTTTATTTTGCTGCTTCCGACCGCTTTGGACGCAGTTTGTGGCACAATATGTGTCTCCAGGCTGGGGAAGGTTGCAGGGAAGTGAAGAAAAAAAGAATGACTGATACTGTTACAGAGAAGAAGTTAATTTTAGGTCGATGCATGTGGGACGAAGTATTTGTGGTTCAGTGGGATAGAAGATTTTTTATTCTAGCAGGCGTCTTACACCCATGAAAGGAAACTTATGCCGGCCTTTAATAAATTGATCTTATCTTATCGTGATCTAGAATGGCTTTGAGTTGCTGAACATATCGGAGCCACGGGATGAAACGTTGTAGGTAGCAGAACATTGCTCGATTTCAAAGAACTTCGTAAAATCGCAAAGAACGGTTTACACCTCCAAGGAGAATACATTTGGGAATCATTTGTGTTGATTAATCGGCTGTTACCGTGACGGATGAATCGAGTACCGTCTGCTTTAGTCAGAATGTTAGTGCATTCCGAATTGTGGTCTGCACTATTGAGCATTGACCATGGCAAGATGTGAGTTAACAGTTACAGTTGGAGAATATTTTTTGTAGTTTTGTGAAACTATCGTTATTTGAAAAGGTGGTCCTGTTTTGCCATTCGCTCTGGGTGAGTAATAGGGAGAGATTTCGATTAGTTGGTGCGCAGGCGAAATTGTACTCTTTCGGAACTGGGCGAGGAGTACAATCTTGGTCGGTAAAGGCAAGAAACCAAGCCAGAGACGACGAGTTTTATTCCCGGTCCGGTCATGAAAATCTTTCGTTTTGGAAATTTTCTCGACTTTCCTGGACATTGAGTATCATTGTTTTTGCTACACACTACACAATTTCATGCATCGGTTTTGGCATTGAAATCTCTCAATTAATAACTGTGGAAGTGCAACTTGAACACTCAGTTAAAAGCTGGGGAAACACTCGCTGCAGAAGCGATAAAGGTCTAGAAGAAGAACGCTTTCGGAATAATATTGATTGGAAAATTCCGAATAAATGGCAAAAGTTGTTAAGTTCGGTCCACTTAAGTAGTATTCGGACACTTCATTTATTCTATAGCAGCGCCTGCTTTGGTTGTAGCATGCAACTATAAGACGATGGCGAAAACGTACAGCCAACCCCCCCACAACATGACAGATTAACTTAGTTTCGTGTAACCACTTGCAAATCGTAGATGTCGCCCCGGAACGTAAACATTGGGGTCGTCCCTGGTAGAAGCATGTTTTTGTTGCGTCATGAGTGGTTGCAAAACAACAAGCAAGCGTAGCATATCAAAAGAATCTATTTTTATATTCATGATATTATTTCAGTTACAAGTAATTTAAATATTGAAATAAATATTTCACGCGGCTTTCCTCCGAGCGTTTCGAAAGTTTTACACTGCGTTGCATTTTGTGAATACTACGACATTCGCGCGGTGTAGGGCTTCAAATGGTGAGTTGACAACTTCGAAGGAGGGTGCGACCGATCTCTCGTCCTCACAAGTTCCTACTTCACGCCTCCACGAGTCATATGATCACAAAAGACTGCCAGCTGAAACATGGAGACGCTGGTTGGCGTAGCCTGGGCAATGTTGTCAATCTGACAATAGCGAAGTGAGGGGGTGCGACTGAACATCATGTACCTTAAGTCATATTGCATATTTTCCATTTTCAATTTATTAATAATTTCAGCACGCATTAGAATCATCGGCATCGAAAGCTCTCAATTAATAACTGTGGAAGTGCATTTGGAACACTGAGTTGAGAGCAGGCAATAAGCAATTTGTGAAAGCAATAAGCTTGAAATGCTATGTATAATAACGCTTTAGAATCATCTGCATTCCAAAACCATGTAAGAGCCTTGAGCAACATGACAGGCATTAAAGGCTCAATTTGTTTTTCAGCATTTCAGCATAATATTTAATTTAAAATTGCACTTCTAAATTTCAACTACTATATTCATAAAAGACTGGCATGTGCTTATAAGCAATGTAGGATTATATTTTAATGTTGTGTTTAGTGGTATTATGGTAACATAGCCATTATTTCAGAAATCATGAAACCGGACTCTTCGATCACTCCGATTGCAACCTTTGAAATGTTACTAGAACAGTATAAAGAAAAATTTTACAACATGTCTTATAAAATAATATCTTTTATTGAAATTTTACCTTTGATATTTGGAATGATCTATTCTGTTTTCAGGTTTTCCTGGACTAGCAGAATATTAATACATAACTATTTTTTATCTATTTTTCAGTAACAATCCATTGAATGTACCATTTAAGTTTAAAATTTGAATAAATTAGCATTCGTGTCTATAATGGTATCCTAATTGTTCGTGTACAAAATATACTTAACATTAAATAACACATAACGGGGGAAAAGGAGGGACCATCAGGGCACCCAAGTAAAACGATTTGGATAGGGAGCATGGGACTGCCTCCTCCCTATTGTTAACATTTCGCGGAACGAGGGCGGGCTCTTCGACCCCATCTATTGGGTTTATTCTGTCAAACGAGGGCTCGATTCTAGTGCTGTCTGTGTGACCTAGCTTTTGGAAGGAGATTCTTTTCCCTAAATTCGCGGGTTTCGCGTAAGTGTATCTGCTTACGGGTCCGCCCAAACGTGTTTGGCCCTTTATACAGGAGCTTGATGATCACAAACAATAATAGAATCCTGATCAAATCGTTTTTCAGATTATTCCACTGCTATGGGAAGTTACCTTGCTACAATAGATGGTAGTATTATATCATCATCATCATCACTACGACATTCGCGCGGTGTATTGTATCCAATGAATCTGCGAATAATTGAAGGTTATTGATTGGCCATAGAAACAGTTTAAACAATGATTTTTTTTTTTGCTTATTTTACTGAGATACTTCAAGAAAAAGATTTACATTTGCGTTGAGAGGAAGAGGATGTCAAAATTCATACATGTATTTACTATCTTATTACGTGACGGAGAGAGGGGGTTGAAAATTGCACAGAATTGATACAGAATTTCAATTAAATGTATAGGAGATATGTTGAAGAACTCCAGGAACTAAGTGAAATACCCTGCTACAGATTCAGCCAGGATCACCTGGAAAATTTATTTGCTGCTATCAGGGCAAAAGTGGGCAACAAAAGGTTGATTGTGAATAACAATGTCACTCTATCGGCATATGCTAATTGCCAAAACTTTGATGAAGTGAACAAGCTTCATGCTGAAGAAAATTCTGCTTTCTACCTTGAATCAGTGAAGAACTCGTTGACCATTGGATACGATGACGAAAATACAGGCGATGACGAAAATTCTACTGAAATGGTTGGAAATTCTCAAACGGATGATGAGTTTTTCACTCAATCGCTGCGGTATTCCGCTACTCACGTTCAGAAACAACTAGTTGGAAAACTAAAGTGTGAACAATGCTTGCAACAGCTTAATTTTGATGCCGAACACTTGATAAATTCAATATTGCCAAGTATTATGCGAAGCTGGAAAACAGAATCGTCATTACAATTTACAACGCCCATCCGCTTGTTTTGATGCAATTATCACGGCATATTTTGTATCAAGATTTAGTTAATAACCATCGCAACATCTTGATAATTTTGTGCATTGATTTTTATCTAAAGCTGCAACTTGAACAATATGTTAAAAAATATGGTAAAGAACACACTCCGCGAAAAAGCTTGTTAAATTGAATCATTTCCGGGGTAAAGTGATTTACCTTTACAGTCATAAACATTGTTTACCGTAGAGAAATATATAATAAGATAAAATAAATGTAATAATGCAAGCTTTGTAAAACCTTTTAAAAATAATGAAATTATAACCGTTGCTTAAAATGAGATACATGAAGGAACTCGATTCTGTCGAAATCCGGAAAACCTACTAGCGAAAATCGAACATTCTGATGCATAATAACGGGCGTCGGAGATATTGCGATGAATGGCGCATCCTTTGTGAATCCAGTGAAATACCTCCGACTTAAGGTATCTCATATAATTCTCTAGACAAATCGATTTTCGGTAGTAGACTTTCAGATTTTGACTGGTACGAGTATATCTTGTTTATAAATACCTAGTTCGAAAAAGAACGAATGGTGAGCTCTGCAACATTTAATGAAAAACCGTTGACATGACTTAATCTGTTACATGGAATATCTATGAATGACGTTAAATTTTACAAAAAATTAAAATCTGCTCTACACAAAGAACTTTAAATTAATGGTTTGGCAAACAATCTAATAATCACCTTTGCCTCCCATACGTTATTTCGCTTTCAGAAATATTCAAACGGTTAACAAATGTTCAAAAATAATGGACTTCATGTTTGAACGATCCCTTAAAACTCTTGCGCAATTGATGATTGACCGCTCCCCTTAGGAAACGCTAATAGGCTCCCTCTTCCCTTTTGAAAAACGTTTTATATGAAGCAATTCCAAACTTTGTACCGATTGTCTCGCTTAATACCTCTCCCTCCCTTCTGTGCGCGATGTTATTTATGTACAACACACTTTTATGTTTCCACTGGTTCCGTGTTCATTGCAAGTGTAAAATGTAACAAAATTTGCATTACCATTTTTTATCGCACACAATATCGCATGTCATATCCGCATTCCGACCTTTTTAAAAGATACGCTAGATTTTTTTTCGGTTTGACACGTTTGACAGTACCACCGAACCAAATTTTTGAGTTCCAGTGACAATGCACTAGAAGTGTCAAGTTGTTCCAGGGTTGCGTACAGCAGACTTCAGGCTGAATGCGTCAAAGACAAAATACATGAGAGGAAGAGGCTCACGAGCAGGGCTGGCAAATGTAATTTCCAATGATAAATCTCATGCTATGATTGAGATTTCCTCAAAATGTCATCGATTTTACATCGTAATTACAAGCCAGTTTATTGCTATTATTGTTACTTTCGATACATTCCTTGATATGAATTTTTCACTCTATCGATTACACGTGATTGGCTAACTTCATAAAGACTAGTTTGAAATTTAGGAGTCAAAACACTATGATAAAAAATTTCATGACTGCATGATAGTTTGTAAATGACAAGAGCTTTCTGCTGAAAGCTAATTTCTTCTCGCGATAGTGAGATGGCCAGGTTTTTCACTGTCGCGTGACGATTTACCATTCGCTGCTCACGAGATAACAGTGTTAGCTTCCCACCACGACTTCATATCTAGGTGGTAAACGAATTCGTGTATCTGGGGTTATTGGTGACCAACGAAAACGACACCAGTAGAGAGAGATAACCGAATCAATACGGATGGGTCAAGATTAAAATTTGCTGTCAAAATTCGGCTTTTAGAGCTATAGAGGAACTATGTTCTGCAAATTTGTTCAAAAACAACTTTTTTAATTAGGAAAAATGTTGAAAATACATGGTTCCGGACACAATGATGATCTAGATCATCGAAACCGTCCTTGATTTCAGATCTTGATGTTGTACATGATCGACAAGGAGCGATTAGAGCGTTTTGACCGTACTTCTTAGTTGTAAAAACTACAAAGAAAATCTTAACACCGTGGCAGACCTATTACACAATTCTCAGAATATCTACGGCACTCCAAACAATTCTTGAGTTCAGATGTTGATATTTTGCATGATCAACAAGGCGATTTACGAGGACTCCATCGTACTTACAAGTTGGTATAGCTCCATGGGACATAATTGAACAATTAAAACATCCTCAGAATATCTACGGTATTTCAAACTTTTCTTGAGTTTAGATCTTGATGTTTTGAATGAATAACAAGGAGGTTTACGAGGTCTCCATTGTACTTATGAGTATGATATATGATGAGTATGATGTATGATATGTACTACCACCTATTGTAGCACGGAAACTAAGTCCGACAGAAATGGGCTCTCCTCTTTGTTAGACTTGATCAAGCTTTAATAACCACTGATTATCCTAATCATGCCTTTGTATGAAGGGCCAAAAAGGGGTTGGGTGGACCGATAGGCAACATCACTGAATCTCCTTCCAACAACAAGATTGAACAATTGGTCAAAAGAGCGAGCTATCTAACATGAGGATGCCCCACTGGGCGGGGATGAAGAGACCACCCTCTATTCACAAACTGTTAGCAATGGGGAGTTGGCATTCCCACTCTCCCCATTTAAAGTGCTTCAATCGGGTGCCCCGATGGTCCCTCCCATTCCCATGAAATATTTATATAATAGTGTATATATTTATGTATGTGAAAAATACCACCTGCAATCATTCGTATCTATTCTATATGATCTCCATTCGGTTGATCCTGAAATGCAAGAAATGTTGTAAATTGTTAAATTGTAGTGTTCTGTGGTTCCGCGCTTAAGCGCGTTTTCGTTCGCTTTCAGCGATAGCAGCAATTCACCAAAATATTGATTTGAGATATCTGAAAAAGGTCACTTTTTTCAATTTGTTTTATTACGTGATTCTGATGAGATAGAAACTTCTAGTCTTCGGGAAAGTTTTTCAGAAGGAGTTATTTCGGCCTGATTTACATCGTATTCAAGTGATGCAGGACTGATTCACCTCAAATTCAAGTGATTTGGGAAAAAGTTACCACACATTCAAGTGATTCAGGTCTGGTTCACTTCATATTTATGTGATAAAAGTCTTATTGATTTCGTATTAATGTGACTCAAGGCTGATTAATTTCAGTGAAGTGATTCAGGCCAGCTTCACTTCATATTAAAGTAATTCGAGCTTGATTCACTTCATATTCAAGTCAGATCCACGTCATATTTATGTGATGCAGAACTGACTCATCTCAAATTCAAGGGATTTAGGACTGACTCACATTCAAGTGATTTAGGTCTGGTTCACTTCATATTGATGTGATTCAATGCTGCTTCACTTCATATTCAAAAGATTCAGATCTTCATATTCGAGGGATTCAAGTCAGATTCACTTCATATTCAAGTGATGCAGGACTGACTCACCTCAAAGTCAAGTGATTTAGGACTAAGGGACTTAACATTGAAGTGATAATACATTTACTTAGGTCCGATTTATTTCGTATTGAGGTGATTCAGGTCTGATTCACTTTATATGCATGTGATTGAAGGCTGACTCACTTCATCTTCAAGGGATTCAGCCCTGATTTACCTTCGTTTAAGACTTGGACCAAAATGGAACCTTATCTGACATGGTTTGCCCTGTGCAATCATCGGATCTAAATCCAATCGAACTGCTATGGGATGAGCTGGACCGGAACACGAAAAAAAAGCGCCCTCAAAACCATAAACACTTGTGGGAGTGCCTGCAAATAGCTGGGAAGGAAATCTCGGACGACACATTGCGGAAGCTCACTTGTACATCTGTTATTAGAGTAAACGGTGGGTATTTCGAGGAATTGAAAATTATATTATACTAGCTGAACCCGGTGCGTGCGCTGCTACGCTTGCAACTAAATAAAGGAAAATTTAATATAACTGGCACGTTTATGGTTTTTTTTTTCGAAATGATTTTTTTTTCTTGAATTAGCAGGGGTTCAAACTTCTATCAAAACATGCTTCGTACCCGAGAAATACACGTTTTGTGTTTAGCAACCTGGATAATTCTCATTTTTGTAAATTTGTGTTGCATTTTATGGGAGCCCTCCCTTCCAGAGGGGGGTGGTTTCTCAAACCACCATACAATCATTGCCTTCAAAACCCACCACATGCCAATTTGTTCCATTTCTTGATTTGTTCTCGAACCATCACATTGGCTCACATTATATATTTAGTTTCATTTGTTTAAGCCCCTCCCCCTTCTTCAGAGAGGGGAGGGGTCTTGAACTACTATAGAAACATTCTTGCCTTCAAAACCCCCCACATGCCAATTTATTCAATTTCTTGTTTATTCTCGGGTTATATGAATTTGTGTCTCATTTGTATGAGAGCGCTCTTCCTGAGAGAGAAGGGGTGTCAAACAATCATAAAAACTTTTCCCAGCCCCAAAAACCCCTTGATATAAATTTTCACGTTGGTCGGTTCAGAACTTTCCGAGTCTATAACGGTCAGACAGACAGACAGACAGAAATTAATTTTTTGCATATAGAAATCTAGCCTCCAAAAAAAACCCCATATGCTAAAAGTGGTTTCATTTACTTGATTAGTTCTCGAGTTATGCAGAAATTTGCTTTTTATTTGTATGGGAGCCCCCCCCCCTCAAGATGGGGAGGGGTATTGAACTGCCATAGAAACATTTCTTGCTTCCAAAAACCACAAAATGCCAAATGCCAAATTTGGTTTCATTTGCTTCATTGGCTCTCGAGTTATGCTAAAAATTATGTTTGTTTATTTTTATGGGAGTCTCCCCTTCCAGAAGACGTAGGGGTCTCAAACCACATTAAAAACATTTATTTCTCTCAAAAACCTCCACATGCCAAATTTTGTTCCATTTGCTTTAATTTTTATCGAGTTATGCAGAAATTCGTGTTTCATTTGTATGAGAGACCCCTCTTTCAGTGAGCGGAGGAGTCTCAAACCACAAAGAATCATTTTTTGCCTTCGAAAACCCCCACCTGCCAAATGTGGTTCCATTTACTTGATTAGTTCTAGAATTATGCAGAAATTTGTGTAGGATTTGTTTGTAAACTCCCCTCCCTCCCCCTTCCAGATGGCGGAGCAGTCTCAAACTTCCATAGAAACATTTCTCTCCTCCGAAAACCTCCACATGCCAAATTTGGTTCCATATGCTTGATTATTCTCGAGTTATGCACAAATTTGTGTTTCATTAGTATGAGAGCCCCCTCTTACAGCGGGTGGAGGGGTCTTGAGTTACCTTAGAAACATTTCTTGCCTTCAAAAACCTCTACCTGCCAAATTTGGTTCCATTTACTTGATTAGTTCTCGAGTTATGCAGAAACTTGTGTTTCATTTGTATGGGAGCCTCCCTTTATAGAGAGGGGAGGGGTCTCAAACTAACATAAAAACATTTCTTGCCTCCAAAAACTTCCGCATGCTAAATTTGGGTTTCTTTGCTTGATCAGTTCTCGAGTTATACAGAAATATGTATTTCATTTGTATGGGAGCCTCCCTTTCTAGAGAAGGGAGGGGTCTCAAACTACCATAAAACCATTTTTTGCCTCCAAAAACTTCCGCATGCTAAATTTGGGTTTCTTTGCTTGATCAGTTCTCGAGTTATACAGAAATATGTGTTTCATTTGTATGGGAGCCTCCCTTTCTAGAGAGGGGAGGGGTCTCAAACTACCATAAAAACATTTTTTGCCTCCAAAAACTTCCGCATGCTAAATTTGGGTTTCTTTGCTTGATCAGTTCTCGAGTTATACAGAAATATGTATTTCATTTGTATGGGAGCCTCCCTTTCTAGGGAGGGGAGGGGTCTCAAACTACCATAAAAACATTTCTTGCCTCCAAAAACTTCCGCATGCTAAATTTGGGTTTCTTTGCTTGATCAGTTCTCGAGTTATACAGAAATATGTATTTCATTTGTATGGGAGGCTCCCTTTATAGAGAGGGGAGGGGTCTCAAACTACCATAAAAACATTGTTTGCCTTCAAAAACTTCCGCATGCTAAATTTGGGTTTCTTTGCTTGATCAGTTCTCGAGTTATACAGAAATATGTGTTTCATTTGTATGGGAGCCTCCCTTTCTAGAGAGGGGAGGGGTCTCAAGCTACCATAAAAACCTTTTTTGCTTTCAAAAACTCACACATGCTAAATTTGGTTTCTTTTGCTTGATTAGTTCTCGAATTGTGTAGAAATATGTGTTTCATATGGGAGCCCCCCCTTTCAGAAGAGGGAGGGGTCTCTTACTATCTTAAGAACCTTCCCCGGCCCCAAAAACCCCTGCATGCAAAGGCTCAACTTTGCATGCTCACTAGCGCCACGTAATGGTGGAATTCCGAAGAAAACAGTCCACAATTTGAATGCCCTTGACGTCCTGAGCAACTTTGCCGAAGACTCGAAATTTCTATCTTATCAGAATCCACGAGAGCATGCTCTCTCCAGCCAGAAACGCTAAAAAATATATTGATTTTGTCTCGACAGTTTCCGATTTTAATGAAATTTTGTCCATATGTAAGTTTCTACCCAAGAAAACATTATTCATTAAAAAATCCGAAAATTTCCTGGACTAATTTTCTATAAGGGCTTATGTAAATTATGAATTTAATTATTTCAAAAAATCATAACATGTAAACGATTATTCTGATCAAAATGTCGTTTGAGAAGAAGTTGTAGGTCATTAAACGTTTTTCAAGAAAAAAAATACACTGAAACTAAAAAAAATTAAATTTTTGCTAAAAAAAATATAAATCATTGATTTTTTCCGAGCCCCCCCCCCCCCCCTTCGAATTTTCTAAAACAAATTTGAAAAAACTTGAAGTTATATCTTAAAATCTGTTGAAGAGTTTAAGACGGTCACTTCGTTTATTTTTTAAATTTTTGTTTTTAAATTTTTATGAATTTTTGGAATTTTGTGAAATCGCGTATTTTCTAATGCAAATTTACCAAAAATAGACTCTACGTATTTATTTTGATAAAAAAGCATATAGAACCATATTTTCGCCCAGCCCAGCCGTTCTGAATTTATTGCGAATTTTATCAAAAATAAATTTTGTTGTAACAATATTTTCAGCCGTTTTTAAATGTTAGTCGCGATGTCCACATAACAATGTATGTTACATGATAGATTATTGAATAAGAAACAAATCTTTTTCAGACATCGAGGCTGTCAGCTTTACCCGTTTCTGTTTAGACGCAACGGAAGCGATACAAACTGATGCTATCTGAAGTAAATGATCAAACTCAAAACATCATTTTTTTTTTTTTGCAAAAACGCTTAATATAACGGGATTTTTTAAGCCTCTCGTTGAGAAGACAACAGTCAGGTAAATTTTTTTATTTATACTCGTGTCTGGCACAAATGTCTTATAGGTACATTTCAATACAATGGAGTCTGCCATGCATTTGAAATGAAGATATGTACAAAGTCAACAAATTGCTATATATTGGGAAGTTCTTCACATCATCAATTAGGTTTTCAAGTTAAACAAGTAAGTTTATTTTCAAACATGGATAATACTTTCAAGTGTTGTAAACCTTTACCCAAATCGAAGAAGTGTGGTTTAGAGACTAGAAACTTGATAGATGGTGTTATTGAAAAATTAAGATCTTTAAGTTGTAAGATACCATTGGATAATTCGATGCGAATCTGCAATAAGTGTCGTCCCCTAGTTTATCGTCCCCAACAAAAACCACCACCTTCTACCAGTGGTGTGCAATCAACGAGACCTGTAGATATGGAAAGTGAATCCATAGTCAATACCACCCCATCCGTTACGTCTCTAGCTTCACTGACTTCAGCGGAGTCTATTGTTAATCAAATAAGTTTGTCATATAACATCGACATTCAACAATGGCATCATGGGAATTCATCTATCGCCAATTTCAACAAAGAAAATGAGAAGTGCTTCCTACCCCCAGCAAAAAACCAAGGAAATTAGGGATGCAGTTAAGCGTCATATATTTGACGTTTTGGAAGATGAGGACCAAACGATCTCAACGCCAACGGCTAAGGACTACGAGGTAATAATGAACCAGTTAAAGGAAAAATGTGCCGACACTGAATGTGCTCGCGATCAACAATTTCAAATTTTGTCCATATTGCCAAAGTCTTGGACTACGCAAAGAATCGTGGCTGAATTCAAAGTCAGCAGATACACTGCAACACAGGTAAGGTTCATGAACATCTTTGAATATTATTTCATGTCATGTTGGAAAAAATAATCAAAAAACTAATTTATTATTTCTTACCTTGCAGGTAAAGGATTTAGTCGCCGAAGATGGAATATTATGTAAACCCCGTTTCAATTTAGGAAGATGACAATATCAGCAGAGTTATGCCGGGCCAAAGAGATTATGTCTCTGTAGTGACGAGTGGTGTACGCCAGATAACTCAAAAACGTCTCTTGAAGATGTTACTCAAAGAGTCATACTTGCATTTTAATGAAACCCATAAAGATGTTGAACCAAGCTTTAGCTAATATGCAGCCTTACGGCCAAAACATTGTAAACTTCTTAGTAAATCAGGATCCTATAACGTTTGTGTTTGTACGATTCACGAAAATGTAAATCTTATGCTCAACAGCTTAAAAATAAATCGCATTTTATGTGATCGCACTATCTACATGGAACAGATTCTGTGCGATGCACAATTTAAAACAGACTTTTGCCATCTTCGCGCGTGCATAAATTGTTACAATACGGATGAATACAAAGAGGCTGAAAAAGAATTCGATCCGATTTATAACAAAGCAAAACCAATTCCTGGAACTCAAAAATATCATTCTTACATACCAGTTTCAAATAACAAAATTGCAGTTAAGGTATTTTCTAATTCTAATGATGAATCCAAAATATTTAATGTATTCAAATGATCTGAAATGTAATAAATTTAATGAAGATTGAAAAAAAATAAACATTGTATGAAATATTGATCTCTTCTCTCGCTAAACAAAACTATCAGAAACACACAGATATCTATAAGCATCAACTTGATTCTTTTCCATCGCGTCCAAACAGAAACGGGTAAGTCTGACTGCCACCGTGTCTGAGAAAAAATTGCCTGTTTTTCAATAATCTATCATGAAAAATGCATTTTTGAGCTGGACATCACGACTAACAATCAAAAAGGGCTAAAAAAAATGCAAAAACATAAATTGCTGTTTTTAAAATTCGCAATAACTTGAGAACGGCTAGGCTTACGAAAAAAGTTTAAATACTTTTTAATTAAAAATAATGCACAAAGTCTAATTTTGGTATGATAAGATAAAAAAATTATCATTTTTAACATTTTCAATGACTTGATAAATATTTAAAAATAAAAAATAAAAAAAATTAAAGTAATGCCCATCTTAAACTTTTCACCAGCTTTAAGAACATAACTGCAGCTTTTTTAAAAAAAAATTAGGATGATCGAAGTGGGGGTCCTCTGAGAAAATCAACGTTTTATGTTTTTTAAGCATGAATTTACGAATTGTTTAGTTTCAGTGTATCTTTTCTTAAAGAACACTTTATTACCTACATCTTTTTTTAAGACGATATTTTGATCGGCTCATCTGATTTGCGAAAAAAATTATTTTGAAAAAATAAAATCCACATTTTAAATACGCCCTTATAGAAAATTAGTCCAGGACAATTTGGATTTTTTTATGGAACACGTAATTTTGGGTAAAAAACAACATATGGACAAAATTTCATTCAGATCGGAGAGAGTAGGGTCCAACCGTTTTGCTATTCTGGCTGGAAATGCTCGAGATAGAACAAGTTAGAAATGCTCAATTTTGTATGCTCACTAGTGCCACGTAGCGGTAGAATTCCGTACAAACGGTCCATTTTCCGAATGCCCTTGACCTTCTGAACAATTTTGCTCAAGACCGCACATTTGCAGATAATGAGGATTCCGAGATATACTATCATGAATGTACCTGTATTTAGGTGATGCTAAACTTTTTGGGGGGTGATGCAATATTCAACTGAGTGTTGCAATACTTTTCCAATCGAGTGCGTACTTATGACTGCTAGTGTACATTCTCAACGAGTAAAAATTGATGATTCCAAACTTATACGATACCGGCGCCGGCCTCGCCCGAATGCAGGTCAAACAAGAAAAGGGTAGAAATGTGTTGGTTTGATATTAGGGAGCAGCAACGAGAATGATAATGATAAATATTAGTACCGATTTCCGATTAGAACCGGTTGAAACCAACAGTACACTGAGCGAACAAATCGCTAGGAATTCATTCGAATATCGTATGGAAATTTGCCACAAGATATTATTGCAAATTTTATACGATTCTCTAATGGAAAGAAGTTCATAGGACGACCTGCACTGAGATGATGGGTTTAAAAAATTAACGTTTATCATCAATTGTGTAATATACGTGCAACTCAAAAGAAAAGCATTTCCGATAAATCTTATTCAGAAAGTCGAACAACTATTCTTTATGAGAAGTTCCTATATCAAACTGGGAATCGAACCAAGCCACTTTCAGCATGGTCTTGCTTTGTTGTCGTTAGCGAACAAAATAGCCAGGAGCCAACGTCAACTAAGCTACAATTGAACTACTCAAAAGACAAAATGTTTTATTCGAAAATCTCTAAATGTGGTAAGCTCCTACAAGTTTTAGTGTTGAATTAAATTGTACGTCTAACTTCTCTTACGTCGACATCATATGATCAAAATCGATCAACGCGACTCTTGTGGAAACATTCTGCAGGATATTGAAATTATTTAAATTCAATCCACGTCGGAGCTTACCGCCATAAGAGTTCATACAAAAACTCCTCTTGACTTTTCACCAAAAACCCCTGCGTATGCCGTTTCCAAAGTCTTTGAATAATTCGATACATAGAAGATATTGAAAGGCAAAACACACATTTTATTTCCTCGCAAAAGTCGCAGCCTAATGAGCATGATGTTCTTGAGGTAATGCCAATTCCGCGTATTAACAGGTTCAATACTGAATATTTGTAGAAAACCTCCGCTCCTTCAACACAGGGGATGTAGCTCAGTGGTAGAGCGTTCGCTTTGCATGTGAAAGGCCCCGGGTTCGATCCCCGGCATCTCCAATTACTTTTTACCTGCTCATCCAACCTCAACGACAGAAGTCATTCCCCTTTCCAATCCTCGAAATCGACACCAACTGTGAATCATCAGTTCCATTTCAAGATAAAAATAAAGGAAACACTCGCAAATTTTTTCACTCATACTGATGAACTCGTCAATACACGCGCCATACAAATGGCCCCATTGAACCGTCGCAGAGTGGTCGAAGCTACCCGTCTCATTCCATCGCTCCATTCTCACATTGCCGCCGCTCCATTTGTGTTACAATGTTTTGGTGTGTAAAATGAGCGAGAATGTAAGGCCCCTACCGCCCCTCGTACGTCCCCAAATCAATCCATGCCAACGCAACGGGGCTTGTTCGTGCCGGCCTCGGCAGTGGAAAACAGCCATCAACCAACCAGCATAAATAAAATCCTGCTGGAGCAGCAAAGCGACACCAGCGAATGGCAAAATGGCCTGCAATGTTTTCACAGTTCGTGTGTGTGTTGTTGATATGTTTCGTTTTGCCACGAGCATGCGAAGGCGAGAGAGCATCCGCTTGTTTCGAAATTATGTTGCCCATTTCCAAGCGGTCGTCCTGGGTGGGTTCCGATGCGCGTTTGGAGGCCTTCTTGCTTTCCTCGCCGAGCATCCATTAGGCACGTCATGCGTAATTCAGTTAAACACAATTATTTTGAACCTGTTTTCTTAGTCTCGTAAAACTTGAGAATGCAACAAAAATTAGTTTTGAAACTTTCAATTTTCTATGTCTGAGCCACATCGGATGCAAGCTTTTCGTAAACATTTTGTAGTCCGATTTCATGCCAACGTAAAATATTATTCGGAAGCTGAAAATTTCCACCTGATCCGATGATGCTTTTGTATTGCGTGGGTGGACACCGGTAGGTGAGAAAAAGGCCTAACGCTATTCACAAATGATCAAGCAGATTTAAGATCGATTTCAGACTCCTCCACATCGTAAAATATTTCCAAAGGCTATTTATATGTTCCGTAACAACTTTTCAAATTATCCCCCAGAAACAACACGCTTTTGGGTTAGAACGATGCATGAGTTCAAGCATCTTAGTAGAACTTAAAACATTGAGTTAGTATTGACTCAAGAGGTCAAGTCAAGAAAGTGATTCAAAAACCGACAAAACTATTCTTACAAGTAATGGTAAGTTTTGAATATTTAAGCTGTGTCTCTCTCAGGGAATTATCATCTAAATTTGGCAGTAGGAAGTTTTCCTATAATCCTGGTCTTGAAGCAGACCTTTTCTGCTGGGAAAGGAGAGAAGTTTATTATTTAAATCATTAGCCAATCAACCATAGAGGAGCTATGAAGAAATTTATAAGAAGCAGATAATTTCCCATCAACATGAGAAGCTCCAGGAGTTGACAGTAATTTATTGCTAGAACTGAGATAAATGAAGAGAAAGTATTGATACAGGGTGCGGCAGAAAATAAAGCGAAAATGTTCAAACTTGAGTATTGGGTGGTTAATTCGTGTAGCAAGTGACTAATTTCTGTCGAAAGTATTTGTTTATGTTTACTTTCAAGTGCTGCATCCAAAAATTCTATTTGTTTTATTGCAAATTCGTCAAAATGTTCGCGAAAGAAGTGATCACCAGTTTGCTGCTCGCCCAGAAGAAGCCGAAAGAGATTGCCAAGGTCGTAGGGTGCCATTTGCCAACAGTTTACCGTATAAAAAAGTCCCTGCAGGATGGTTCTAAGCAGCGGAAGCCGGGAAGTGGACGTCCGCGCTTTTGACGCACGCCGAACGTGATCAAATCGGTCCGTGCAAAAATTGCTCGCAACCCGGTGCGTTCCATAAGAAAACTTGCAAAGGAAGCCAATATTTCGGAGAAATCCATGCGGAGAATCATCAAAGAAGACCTGCATGCATCTTCCAGAGCCAGAGTGAAACGCCACTTGATTACGGACCGGGTCAAGGAACTACGAGTGACTCGTTCCAAGAGATTGCTTTCCTTGTTGAAGAAGGAAAAAATGTTCTCCGACGAAAAGCTTTTCAGCATTGATGCTGTGGCCAACAGCCGCAAGGATTTTCACAAATTCAAATTCATTCAAATTTCAAACCAAACATCCGGCTGGTGTCATGATGGTGGCGGTTTGAAAATGCCGCCTGTTTTCATTGATGCTGGAGTTGAAATCAATACCGAAGTGTATATCGGTATTTTAAAGGACCAAGTGCTTCCCTGGGTCAAGGCCAACTTTTCCGAGGACCAAAACGTTGTCCTACAGCAGGATGGAGCGCCGTGTCACACGTCCAATCGAACCCAACAATGGTTGAACGATAACATGAAGTTTTGGCCGAAGGATTTGTGGCCCCCTAGCAGTCCAGATCTTAATGCGTTGGATTATTCGATTTGGGCATATGTTGAAGCACGAGCCTGCAAAACATCACACCTTAGTGTGAAAACCCTGAAGTCAACCATAACACGCACATGGCAGTCAATGTCGGAGGACTACGTCCGAAGGGCATGCTCTGGCTTCCGGCGTCGGCTCGAGGATCTTATTAATAAAAATGGAGGACACATTGAATAAATTTGTTTAAAATGACTTTATAAAGATAACTGCACTCGAAAATGTTGATATTATTGCTTGAATTAGTTGAAAATGGGATTTTAAAGAAATAGAACAAATTTTCGCATTATTTTCTGCCGTACCCTGTACCTTACCCATACCAAAAGTTTAAAAAAAAAAAAAAAAAAAAAAAAAAAAGGAGAAAAAAAAAGAAAACAAAAGAGGGGGGCATAATTTACCAACCACCCCCCCCCCCCGGGGGGGGAAAGGGGGGGGGACCCCCCCCTGTTCTTGGTTCTAGCAATAAATTACTGTGCACTCCTAGAGTCTCTGATGTTGATGGGAAATTATCTGCTTCTGATAAATTTAGTCATAGATCGTTACTCCGCGTATTGCGAGAATACCACAAACAACAATCAAAGTGTAGAAAGCCCATAATGGGAGAATCCATTAACTCATACTGGTGGGGACCAGTATTTGCACCACTCACCGTCGTTCCTCTCCGAGGTCTATAAGTAATAGTATGACGAGAGGAATAATATGTGTGAAATAGTCGGTGCATCCCAAAGATAAACCCAACAGCAATAATTTCTCACCCATGTTAGGCATTGGGAGAGGGAAACAAACAAATCGCTAGAACCAGAACAAAGCAATAAGTAGTATAAGAGCACGATCGGTCGCATATTCTTTTACCAGTCAAGGGGGTATCTTTCCCCTTGCCTACCCTGCATCGGGTAACTTGGTAAAAGATTATGCGCCCAACCGTATACTACCTTTATATGCCCTCCGCTCGTTTTCAACTTGTACCTTTCAATTTTCAAAGCCTGCCGTTACGCTAAACGGACCTATCAATACTTTCTCTTCATTTCTCTTAGTTCAAAGTACTTAGTACTGCAATAAAGTACTGTCCACTCCTAGAGACTCACATGTTGATGGGAAATTATCTGCTTCTGATAAGTTTCGTCATAGATCGTTACTCCACGTATTGGGAGAATACAACAAACAACAATCAAAGCATAGAGGAGCTTCCAATTTTTTTACCACATCATTTGACTCTTCTTCATGATTTTGTTTTCTCAAGAACGGGAAAGCAGAATTGGTTCAATTTTTTTTTTTGCATGTTATAAATCACACTCTACGCTTGCATTTAGGGGAACGGGGAACATAATGTCTCCCTTGAGGAACTGATCGAATTTATTCACTAATTGATCACAAATATTCACTTCATATTATTAAGCTCGTTAGTTCAATCTGTCTTTAAAGGGGCCGTTGTAAAGGTTTCCGCAAGAGTTTCCTGATTTGCCTAAAGCATCGATTTTTTTTATATCTGATTATTCAATGCGAACAATTGCGGACGGGATTGTGATACAATTTCGGGGAAATTTGGTATGCGGACAAGATCTACAGAATAACACAGGAATTATGCAGACGGGGTTCAAAAGATCTTCACCTTTTACGCGATAACTGAGTTCAAGATGAGCTGCCATCGACTGTTACGTCAGCTGCCAGTCTAACGCTGACGGCCCACCGCTCCTGTCAGGTCAAAGACAGCAAAGCAATATAACAGTGGGTTGTTTACCCTTGATCCCTTACCCCGGGGATTACAATTCGCTCCAGAACTTTAGCAGCATTTGTTCAAACGGCAACGATAGAACCTCCTCAAATGTTACGCTAGAACTCCACGTCAAGCGCTCAGAATCAGATCAATTGGCAATCGTTCTCTATTAAAACGGTATGGGTAAGGCGGGTTGACCAATCCGAAGACGGGTAAGAGCGCGTCTGTGTTTTGGGATATTATTGTCAGGCCACGGTATGGGGACAGCTTTCACAAACTCGCTGCTTAGTCCATCTGTTGATGTCTCGGGCCTGGAACAGAAACATCCTCTGGATTAAAGTCCCGACCCGCATTTGCAAATCCATCAGCCTCTTCGTTGCCAGTAATACCAGCGTGACTTGGTATCCAGCAGAAGCTGACCTCGTTGGCTAATGCCGATCGTTTGGCACTTTGAAGCTAGGGATGTTTGACAAAGGAGGAGTTCCACTCGCTGAGGCAGCTAGCAGAGTCTGTGAAAATGACGGTAAGATTGGTTGATTGAGGCAAAACAGTTTCAGATGCTTTCATAATGGCGTATGTTTTAGCATTTAGTTGAAAAGGGTAGGAGGGAGAGCAGAACTGATGTTGAGGGAAGATAATTAACTTATTATTCCAAAACCTGCCTTGTTATTAGATACTGAGCTATCTGTTTACATATGAGTATATGTTGGTGATTGGCATATGTTTGTGGAAATGGTCTTGAATAACGGATGAAGGATCACGAGCCTTCACTTGACGAAAAAGGGATGGATCTATTTCTGGAGGACGTTGGTTCCAGGGTCTATTTGCTGATCTGGGAAGTTTGGCTATTGCCGGTAAGTCTTGATTGGTAACAGATTGGCATAGAGAAAAGAGGAACATCATTTCGTCTGCCAAGCAAAGACAACGGATAGGGAATAATGAGACCTTCCTTCCAGGAATTCTTCCTCATCCCGAACTCATCTCCCTGGTCCTAAATGTTGTTAAAAAGCGTTAACAAGATGGACTAGTCAACGAGGGGAAGATTTCGCCCACTCTATAGACAGTTGTGAAAACAAGTTAATAAAACCTTAACAAGACCATAAAGATTGTGAATACATTCTAGTGATAGATGCTATGACCACTTGAGAACCTTCATAAAACCTTTTGGCTGCCATGAAAACCAGCATCCGTCCAAATGGCTGTCAAACTTAGCTGTGATATCGTGGTTGGTATTTGTTGTTCTTCTTTGTTCGATTCTCTGCTCTTCTGATTAATTTAGCAGCAAATAATATCGAAGAAAAAAGGTCAAGTGTTGCGGGAAATTTTGTTTGACAGCAAAATATCCAAAACAAATTGCGTTTTTTACAGCGTATCATGCTCCAAATCAAATACGCATTTAATTTTGTGGTGAATATTTGCACGATAAGAGCCGAAAATTAATGCGAGTTTACAACAACAAACACAAAATTAAAACAAATATATTGGATAAATTAATCATGAATTTCTTGAAAATTGATGGAATTCAATAAGGTTATCTAAAAAAAATGCAGAAATTGGTCTCCGATCTACAGTTCATTTGCATTTGGTGCATTTATTTTACCACATTTCAATTATTTCGTTTATTTCAATATGGCGATTGGAAAAAAATCACAATTCTGGCATAAAGCCAAGTTATCTTCGCAATGACTACTTTAAAACTATTTGGTTATTTCGTGGCTTCCCTCAATGCAAATTTGCCGTTTAATACATTAACTGAAGGCAAAATGGTTATAAAATGCTTTTTCAACTGACTATAATAAGATAATCTGAATGAGTCCTAAAACGGCTTTTCAAAACAGCATTTTATGAGTTCATAAAGTCAAAATAAAACCTTTGATAGGATTAAAAGGAATTTAAGAAAACGAGGTTTTAAGATCTTTATAAACAAGCTGTGTTGGTTCTCATAAACCTGACTAAAATATGAAACCCATTGGCAGCTCTTGGTGTCATAATAAAACCAAATTGATTTCTAGTGGCTTCGATAAAACCTTAATAAAACTTAATAAAACAGGATGGTTTTGGCAATGTTACTTGGGTAGGGTCGCATTTTCGGATAGAAATTGTTCGTAGTAGTTAGAAATGGTCTGCAGGGTGTTCTGTGATAAGGGAAGGGTTGTCTGTGATGTTGCTATTTCTATTGAGTTTAATGGATTGTCTGGCTTTACAGTTACTTAATTTGTGAAATTTATCCCACAGTTTTATTGATCTGCTATCGGAATCAATGGACGAAACAAATTTTCCAGCTTCCAGCCAGTTTCCATCTACCCTGATTGGCCCGATCGTGTGTTGAACTTGCCACTGAAAGAACCTCGGGGTTCCACCATGGAACTGATTTCTTCCCCGGAGAAACGTTCCACGAACTCGTCAGGGCAAGACACGGGATTGTCTATGAAATTGGCAAAGACCTCCGTATTCCAATCGTGGACGGCAAGATGAAACTGGAGGTGCTCGATTCAAAGAAATGACAAGCGGGAAATTGTCGCTTCCACAACAATCGTATTTAAGCAAATTGATAGATCAAGAGCTGAGGACTCGCCGGATGCGGGATCTATTCAAGTATGACTGCCGTCATTTAAAAGGGCTAAACCAGATTCGTCAACAAGCAGTTTACCTAGATGTCCCCAGAAAGTTGAACGTCCATTGAAATCGCCCATCAAAAGAACTGGGGACTTTATATCGTTCAGTATTGAGGATAACTGAGATATAAGGGTCTGGTTAGAAGCGGTGGTTTGATTTGATGGGGAGAGATATATTGAAAGCAGAATGATTTTAATTGGAAAGTCTATGTCAACTGCTATTGCTATTAGTGGAGAAGAAATATTGGTTTTACGGTGAAGGATATAAGTTCTAAATGAAATTGCCGGAGAACTGGTTGTTGGTATTAGTGGGGGTCTTTTTTGTAATCGGAGGTAGGATTTCCGTGGTGTAGTTCCTTTTGTGTACATCCTGAACGCTTGGCGTAAAAACGGCCAACTCAGGTGTGTTCAGGGACCACTGTTCCATTGAGCGTAACGATGACCGTTGGTGTGTTGACCTTCCATCCATTTTTGGTTCGGAAATGCGTTTAACCTCGATGACGCCCATTTCATTCAGCCCGGTGACCAATTCCTATTCCGCCATCTCCAGGAATATCGGTTCCAGGAAAAAACGCAGCAACATCTGTTGAGTTTGGAATGGGAGACTACAGATACGGCCGAACCATCACACAGGATCTTCATAGCCAGCAGATTCCTTGCTTGATCGAAGCTACGTACTCGCAGCACATAACGGGTTCCGTTCCGACGATCAATTTCGCCGACGAAATGTCATGGACTTCCCGACGATGAAGGGATTTAGCTTCTTCTCCACAGCGCACTAATGGGGTGCTCCGCTTTCCACACGAGCAAATTGCTTGCCAAATCATATATTTTTTTGGGCAAACTTTGACAGTTTCTGCTTTCTAACGTCCTCAGGGACATCGAATTTATGATGAGCAGTGAAAAACTGGAGCCCCGGAAGCATATTGATCAAAGCAGGGGTTTTAAAATTATTCCCTGAAGAACAAACAGACAAACTTAAAAATCCCAACTGGAAGTACATTACAGGTATTATTAAAACATACATGTCCGTTTGTGTAACTGTGATTGAATGTCGAATGAATCATCTAAATGTATTACTATTTTTTATCTTCCGTTCTATTCAGTAAATTGAAATTCATTTAAAAAAAATCAGGTGGGTTGTCTACAAGATACAACCCAGCGGGGTTGACGTAGACTACGATAAAACGTTTGTAGCATTGAAGAACCGTATGCACTTTCTTTTCTAAAGTTGTTGTTATTATTGCTTCGTACTTGCGTGAATGTCAGCCTGAGACTAGTTCGTTACGCCAGGGAAACGGCCTGGACCCTACACAGAAAAAAATAATTAATTTGAACTAGCGCTTAAAATTTCACCTCGTTTAATTCCAAGCCAAAGGAGGCGTAAACAACGAAATTGTTTGCAATCTTATTTGCGCCATACAACAATGTTTGCAATTTTTCATACAACAGGCTAGATTCAGGCGTTATCTGGCTAAAATTTACATGAAATATCCCATTATTTTCTGCCAAATCTAGCATTCCCTTTATGTGCTTTAGATAACGCAGAAAATTCAATGTTTCTTTTTATCTGTGTACATATCGAACCCATCAACACCGGGGCCGGAAGCAATGGCTTTACTTTCCTTCCCAAGAAAGACGTGATCAGAGATTTTTCGTTGAAGAAAACCCCAACAGCGCCTAGAAGACCGACTGGAAAAAACACTACACTAAAGATTTGCGACTTGAATTTGTATGCAAATTTATGGGAAACAGACAATTTACCTCTGTCGACTGAATCAAACAATCTTTAATGTGCAATGGAAATTCAGGTTCAATCATAAATATATCAGTAAAACATACTTTTTAGTAGAAACTTTTAATTGGTGTTCCTGAAAGGGACGGTGGTCAGGGCCCGCGTTCAAAATTAATATGTCTTTCAGGTTTTCTTGGGCAGTAGGACATCATCATGTGCTATATTCCCTCCAGATAGTAGTTTGGTCTACTTCTCGTTGCTGTAAACGGCACACCGCAGTGAAAAGATTCTGTTATATTAGTTGTCATGAGAAGGCCGTCGTATGTTAAATTTTTTTTTTGTGCCAACGAAAACCGTTTGGTTCTATTTGATAGTCTACAGTTAAATGCAAATCAGTTTATGTTATAACAACTATTTCTTGTAATGCTTTGCTATTTCCTAGTAGTAGGTGAAGTATACAACTTTTCACAGAGCGCTAAACGATATCAATCAAAGTATCAAATTATCAAAGACTGTGCACAAAACCTAAAATTATGCACTTTATGTGATTTAGCAAGAAGAATTGCTTTGCAATTTTCTTGCGAATAAACAGTTTACTTCTCTCGACTGAATGCTTTATATAATCCAGATTGTGCAATGGAAATTCAGGCATCCTCGCAAGATAATAAAACATCTAAAAAATCTCATTAGCTTTTATATTAGGAGCGTAATTTATTTTTTTAATTTAATGCACTTATTTAAGGCCAGAGCCAACTGCTTTTCATGCTTTGTAGTAACATGTGTAACATAAGTCCTGGGAATACTTTCAGGCGTTTATTTGACAGCATTAACAAACACACAGATGTCAATCAATGTACTTGTCACGTTCATCTGTCTTCCTACTGAACTGTCAAACTCAAATTGCGCAGTAGTTTCCATTAAAAATGTCGTACAACCTGGATTTACGAGCACAAGTCGCCAACCTTTTTGGACGGCTTAGTACAAGTGAAATTTTGAGCGTGTTCAAAGACGAGCCAATATCAAAATCAACAATATACCGTGTTTTGAAAGATTGTCGTGATGGTAAAGAACCGGAAAATAAAAAGAAAAGTGGTCGCCAAACAAAATTGAGTGCCAGAACAACAAAAATACTGCTGTCAAGCGCTGAAAACAAGGTTGGTCAATCCACACGCAAATTAGCACGAAAATTTCAGGTTTCAAACATGACAGTCCATCGGATTTTGAGAAAACATAACGTTATCTATCGGAAACGTCAGCGTGCACCAAAATATACACTGAAACAACTCGAAAAAATACCAAAATGCTGCCGTGCACTTCGTCGCGAGCATTTTGCAAATGGAAAGTGTATAATTTTGGATGATGAATCTTACTTCACGTTTACGCACCATGAATTGAGTGGCAACGATGGTTTCTATACTGCTAAAATTAAAACAACACCAGACGATGTTAAATTTGCCAGCAAATCGAAATATGAGCCAAAGGTGTTAGTGTGGGCAGCCATGTCATCGAAGGGTATCTCGGCGCCTTTGATACGCCCAAACAAGGCCAAAGCTGTCAATTCTGACGTGTATATCAGCCAATGCTTGCCGAAATTGAAGCGATTCATCAACAAATATCACGCTGACGACGAAATCATGTTTTGGCCGGATCTTGCAAGCTGCCATTACGCGAAAAAAACATTAGATTGGCTAACTGAGCAAAACATACCATTTGTACCGAAAAAGGACAATCCACCTAACGTGCCTCAGGCTCGTCCAAAATTTTTGGAGTGTTCTCAAACGTATGGTGTACGACAATGGCTGGGAAGCTAACAATGAGCAACAATTGGTTAATCGAATCAAGCGGAAGATGAAAGAAATAGACATAGACACCCGTCTAGAACCTGATTCAACATGTTCGCCGTACACTGCGTAAAATCGAAGATAATGGTCCATTGAGCGTACTGTAAACATATTTTTTGACAATTTATTAATAGAATCACATACCCTGAAGAGCATTTTAAAATCCGATTGTTTGATTTCAAGTATCATGCTTTTGAATTTTTCCCAGGACTTATGTTATATATGTTACTAGTGACAAAAGTGTGTATCTTCACAAATACAGTAACTAAGACTACAGTGTATCTTTACTTTAATCTTTTAAAAAAATGAATTTTTGAGATTTCGAATAAACGATCAGTCAGTAACTGGATAATATTGCAAGCTTTCGAACAAACAACAAACAAACAAAAAGTAATCAGATGGAGTAACCGTTTATTGAGATATATATCTGGTAGCGACTTTGAAAACATGGTGTCTAGAAAAAAAGCGATTTATGATTTACTGGAAAACTAATTCCATGCTTGATGCTATTTAAACCGGAATCAACTTTGTTAACAATATTTTAATGACTAAAAACCGAAGCAAGCAGAAATTTACTTGTCATTAATGCGTCAAATACAAAATGCATGGATAAAAGAGTTTAACAAGAAAACAATTTTCAGATCAAGGACAACAAAATCAACATAGAGGTAGAAAGACGCTTTATAACTGAAAATTGTGCCTGCTTGGACTCCGGAGGACGCCGCCATTCGAAGGTGACTGTCAAAAATATTATTCTTGCAATTACTCTTCACATCATACGTGGCGTAGGTATGTGTGATTATTCATTAGATATCGATACCTGAGACTGAACCAATATGCATCAGCCCATCGGTAGAAACTAAAGTTGATACCTATTTTACTCCGCTTCCGCATTTACGTTGAATAAATAGGCCGTCTGACCAATAACCATCACCACTCTCAAAAAGTTAATCAACCAGTCATCATGAACTCAATCAGCTCGGAAGGATTCACTGATACCTGCTTTGGGTACCGCACTCACTCGATCCGGACCGCCGCCATGTGCCGTCTTTGTTTGAGGCAGCACTATCTCGTCGACATTCGCTCGAACAAACAGCTGATGGGCCAACTAGTAGAGTGCTTTCCGAACTTGTTACACGACGATCCGGACCAACCGTCATTTGTCTGCGGAGAGTGTTACCAACTAATCGGGATCACCTATCAGTTCACGCTGCGAAGCACCAGGACGCAAGTTTTATTACGAACCTACGTTACCAACGGAGGAGAATTCCCGCGACCGGAAATGCTGGAGCACGAATATCGACGACCGGAGAAACGACGGGCAGCCCCCCCAAAAAAAAATTTTCCTTTTCTTTTTTCCTTCACAAATAGTATAATCAGGGATGCCAATGTTCCAGTTTAAACTGGATTCTTCCAGTTTTTTTTACGGGATCCAGTCAAACAGTTAAATCTTCAAATCGTCCAGTTTTTCTGACTTTTGTCCAGTTTTTTCCAGTTTTTTTTTCACAACCCTGTTTGCTTTACCCATTAATTGTAGGACATTTTTTTTAATGTGGAAAGATTCCTATTCCCTTAAAAAGGCTGCTGTTTTTTTAGCGTTTATAAATCAACTTTCTCTATCTGTCAACTGCAGCTTTTTGAAGTTTTATCGACGCACACTAGTGAATCATTTGAATTAAAGAAGTGTGAACAAGAGGGAAACAGATTAGTTGGGAAAACAAAGATGATAAGTATCAAGATACTGATAATGAATTCCGGGAACTTAGAAACATCGACTTTGATGATTTGAAGCATGAAAATGATGCCACGTTGTTTTGGGGAAAGGTTTTAGCATTGAAAAGATTTGACATTTCATTTGCTTTTCCGAATCTACGGAATTTGATACCAAATTTATTAATTCTTCCTCATTCATCTGCGACGGTGAAAAGAGTTTTTTTTTTCGTTTACAATATAAACAAAACTAAAATTTGAAACAGGTTTGGGACAAACATGATGAAGGGAATTTTGGCAACCAAAAATTTGGTTACTTTCAATCAGGAAAAATCAGGAAAACTTAAAATAAATCAACACATAAAAGCCAAGTATAATTATCAAATGTACGAGTCGGTTAGAAGAGAGACCAAAGAACAGTGAATATTTGTTATTGTTATTTGGGTTAAGTTATATTTGTAAAGTTTAAATATTGACCAGGTGAACAAATAAATATATATTGTATTTTGAAATTCAGTTATAGTCTTGGTTTAAGTTTTATTTGTTTACACATAAATGATAAAATCTGATTTTAAAATAACACTAAGAATGCTTTAAACAGTTTTTAAAATCTATTGGAAACAAATTACTTTAAATATTATCTTTTTTTCAGCTTGGAAAACTTTGTGTCATTCCTCCACAAAAATGGCCGTGGGTTGAATGTGGTACATGTTTAATACCACAGCAGATTCAAAGATCGAAACGTCATTTAGGTCAAGCGTTATATAATAAATAAAATGTCCTTCGTGGTTCCACGCATAATTAAAAACCATTCATTGACAATTCCCCATATTATTGATAACTATTTCCCATATTGTTGTGACAATAACCCTAAAGTTGATAAGTATAAGTTAACAGTATCCTATACAGTTTTAACCATATGGCAGAGGCCAAATAACATTATGCTGAATAGGCGGTTGTATTCGCTTTATTTTCGTTCTATTTTATGTCAAAATGTTGGGATATAATCCAGAATTAAAGAAATCTTACAATGACAATATGGCATACAGTAACCATCTGTGTTAGTGTAAAGAATTTTTAGTTAAAACCATTACAGAACAATTCCACATATTGTAACAATATATCTTACATACAACATATAAATTGTAATATGCGACAAATGGTTTTTCATTACGTAGGCTATTTCTTGATTTTTTTAGGATCCAGTTTTTTCCAGTTTTTTTTTTTTGCATTCTTCCAGTTTTTTCAAAAAAAAATATTGGCAACGCTGGAGAAGAATTATTTATTTTCGCAGAGAGGGGAGAGAAAAAAAAAAAAACACAAAAAAAAAAAAAAACCGCCATTTCCTGACCCGAACACACCCAACGCCCCCACCCCCCCCCCCCCCGGGGAGGCTACATTTTACACTCCTCTCACCACGTCCCCACCGAGGGTGTGGGTTTTTTTTTTTTTCTTTTCCCACTAATTTTGTTTTTTCAAATTAAATTTTTTCTCGAAAGTGTTTTTTACCTGTGATTTTCATTGTATTGCATTTATGTGCGTAGTACTAATTGTATTCGGGTTGTTCCGTTCGAAAAGGATGATGTGAAAATATTTACCGACTAGTGGAGTGCTACTTCCGTAAAGACATAAAAATGCATCCTTTAGCATCACTGGGAAAACGTCCAAATGAAGACTGTACATAAGCAACATTTTCCGGTGAGATCTATCTGATTATAACTAAATTTGAACGATACTGCTAAATACGTGCCATCCTCAAAACAATATGATTTGATGATGGAAGTGTTGAAAGTGAAAGTGACCTCGGAATGGACGTGAGTAACCAGGCATTCTGAAATGGGTCACTGTAACCCAACAGCGCTATCACCTTCCAACTCCCGGGCTAAAAATGTTTGTCGAGTCGACAACAGTTAGTTTAACTGCAAACATTTTTCTTCCATAAAAACACTGCCGGGCGATGGGCGTTGGATTGAACATACTCACACAATACACACACATGCCGATACAAAATTGAATCACAAAAGATTTTTATCCTGGCGCCAACGGAACTCAGTCCAAATTCAAATCGTTTTTGAGAGCAGTTGAAGACTTAATAATTCGCGAATGAATGGAGTTTCTGAGAGTTGTTTGGCTTTGTTCTACAAATATTCAACAAACCAGTGAAGTAGGGTTGCTGTTCCCACAATAATATCATTGTTTCCATATTCATACTAAGCTGAGTCAAAAGAATGGAGAGCAAATAAATTCGGTTAGTTTCGTAACAATGTTAATAACAAATACAACCATAACAATCTTTTCTCACCGCGGATTAATCCTTTATTTATGAGTAGGATGCATTGCAAAACGATGAGATGAATATACGAATACATATCCCAATTAAGTTATTTTACTAAAATCATACTTCTTATCGATCAGGCCCGGCCTTAGCCTGTTCCGAAGATGTTCTCCATTCTTTTCGGTCGATGACTGAACTGCGCCAGCCTGGCAGTCTGCGAAGGGTCCACATGTCACCTTCTACTTGATTGATCCGCCTTGCTCTTTGCGCGCCTCTTTTTCTTGTAACCGTCGGATCTTCATTGAGAATCATTTTAACAGTGCTGTTGCCGACATATTTGCGACATGCCGCTCACAGTGATCGACCGATATTTGCGGTGTGAACGATAGCTCATACGCAACACCTTATGTTCAAAGACACCAAAAATGTAGATGATCAACTTTGTAGTTTGGCGTTTTTCAGAGTCCAAATTAGGCACATTATTGCCAACCATAATGCGCCTTTGTATCTCTCTACTGGTGTCAATATTGGCAGTCACCAATGAGCCCAGATGCACGAATTCGTCGGGTTCGATCCCCTAACCCCCCCCCCCCCCCCCCCCATTTGAACTCCGTATAATTTTTGGGAATTTGAAATCTGCACCTAATTTCACCTGAATGAAATCACGTAAATATTTTCCATCACTAAACCAATATTGCCTACCAAAAACTCACGTAGCTCTTACGTGATTTCCAGATAGATACACTATTCTGTATGAAAAACCAATGAGCAGTTTTTTTTTTGCGGGAATTATTTTTCTTAAGTAAGCCTTCATCTCAACGCAGCGGTCATTCAACACAAACATTTTTATTAGAAGGAAAACAGACATGTGTGGGTGTGCGCAAATTGCTCCAATTGAGTTTTTGGACATTTCATTTTCGCACACTAATGCACCATCCAACCCTACACTAAACCCAAACATCCTCCTTTTATCGAATGAATCCTCCGTCGGTTGATATCGAGATATTGAAATCGCATTTTCGAATGATAGATACAGCCGGAGGACGAATTTCTAGAAACCAGATGATTATCCTTCTAATGTTGAACGACTAATAATACGCTAAGTGAATTGACCTCCGTTCAAATTCGAATGCACGCTGTATGAAAAATCGTCATCCCAAAGTGGAATGCGTATGGCACTGGAAAAGCCCTATAACGCAAATCATTTAAAATGAGGATGACAAACATTCCATTTTACATCATTTGGTAAAAACCTATCCATCGCTATCAGAACTGGTAACATCACGAATAAAGCATCGGAACTCGGTCGTTTCCTACGGAGTCACGGAATAATATTTCCAGACTCCTTTAATTTTTGTGCTCCTGTTGCAATCTTTGTTCAACGGTTGAGGAAGTGTAATGTGAAATAATTTTATATCGTTGAAATGTTTTAAATTATTCATAAATCGCTAATGATCTACACAGTTTTGAAACAAAGATCAGATTGAATTTGGTTGATTGTCATACGAAACATGGATGATCGTCATACGGATCTAACCACACAGATAAAAAGAAACATTGCATTTTCTGCGTTATCTAATGCACATAAAGGGAATGCTAGATTTGGCAGATAATAATGGGTTATTTCATGTTAAGTTAAGTCATACAACGCCTGAATCTAGCCTGTTGTATGAAAGAATGCAAACATTGTTGTATGGCACATGAAAGATTGCAAACAATTTTGTTGTTTACGCCTCCTTTGGCTTGGAATTAAACGAGGGGAAATTTAACGCGCCTGTTAACATTCATTATTTTTTTCTGTGCATAAGACAATCATCCGATTTCCGAATGGTTTTCATTAAAGGGCGCAATCGAATTACTTTTCAGACGATCTTGGGATGATGTTTGAGTTCAGTGTATGCTTGAGCGAGTGAATTATTTTTTTCTAAGGGATTGGTATGCCGATTTCGTTTCGTAGTCAGCGTAAAACTATTAAAATTGTAGCAATCGTTGAGGGACCACGGTCATATTGGCTACGATTAGTTATCATTAGAAAAGTTAGCGGTACTAGTTACTTGATTTCCCCATGCTTGAAGGCAGTTTAAGTAGCAGATACAAAAACTTCTTCTGCACAATTTTTGAAAAATATACGCTACACATGGTTTTTGTTTTTATATCACTGTTATTTATAATCAGTGAAACAAGTCTTGGCCTCTGGAATTTCAGATCATTAAGTTAAAATGCTTGAGAATCCAATAATGGACGCATCAATAACTTGATTTTAATAATATAGATCAATGTTTTATTATGTAGATCAAAGTTGCATTATTCAAAATAGGCATGTCCTTTTCATTTGATTACAGCAAATTCCTGGCTGCAGCACCAGAAGTTGAAATTAAAAAATCCGTGCAACGAGCAACGAAGTAACGATGGTTCAAACAATATCCACCCTAGAGATATCTCTCTGTTTTTGAACCATTCGTTGGACATAAGTGTAATTTGCGCGACATACGACTCTATCTGGTGTCCTCCTGAAAAGTATTCTTTTCCGGGTTCTGGAAAAAGGAATCTTCACTTCCAAACGAATTGGCTAAAAATGTATGATTGGTTAGCATATTCAGAAAAGGAATATGGAGCTTTTTGCAAAGCATGTTTATTACTTTCTAAAAAATCTGCTGGTATAGGATCGCAGCCATTGAGGGGATTAGTGAATGAACCGTTTCGGAATTGGAAAAATGCGTTGGAATATTTCAGGAAGCACGAAGCAAGTGAGTATCACAAAGCTAGCGTCATGCAGATAGAAGATCTTCGAAAACAAAGCCAGGGAAAATCTGTACCTATTGACATCCGTTTGAATTCGGAAAAGCAGAAGCTGATTGCGGAAAACAGAATGAAACTGAAGGCTATCGTTGAAACCGTACGACTTTGTGGTCAACAGGGTTTGGCTTTAAGAGGATCCAAGGAGAGCGGTCCTATAACTCTGGAAGTACCAACTGTAAATGATGGAAATTTTAGAGCTTTGCTACGTTTTCGTTGTATTACGGATGATATATTGAAAAGCCATTTGGAAGCTACACCAAAGCGTGCTTTCTATACAAGTAATCGTATCCAGAACGAAATAATTGAAATCTTCCACACAAAAATCCTATCCGAATTAGTACAGAACATCAACCGATCCAAAGCCTTCTCGCTATTGGCAGATGAAACGGCAGATATTGCAGGAATTGAACAGCTCACAGTATGCGCCCGATATATAGTTGAAGAGCAAGGTAAATGCTCTGTCCGTGAAGATTTTCTGGGTTTCGTACCGGTTACAAATTGCACTGGCAAAAATCTTGCTTCAACCCTTATTAAATTTCTGCAAGAGAATAATATAGACTTGTCGTATCTTTACGGCCAAGGGTACGATGGAGCATCTGTTATGAGCGGTAAAACTCAAGGAACTCAATCCCACATCCAAGCTGATTATCCTCTGGCTTTGTACGTGCATTGCGCTTCGCATAGCCTTAACCTGGCGATTAGTTCAGCTAGCGAAATTCCTGATATCAGAAATTGTCTGGCGAATATCCAATGTGTCTACAACTTTTTCAACTCTCCCAAACGGCAAGCCATACTCCAAGAAACCATTCAAGAAATCTTGCCAGAAACAAAGCATTCCAAGCTGAAGAAATATTGTGCAACCAGATGGGTAGAGCGCCATCAATCAGTGTCGATATATTTCGAACTTCAGGAAGGTGTAATAGAAACATTGGAAACAATTTCTACTCAGTGGGACGCAAAAGTTGCTGCTGAAGCTGGTCAACTATTAAACATAATTAAGAATTGTCGGTTCCTTACCCCCCCCCCCCCCGTTCTTTTTTTTTTTTTTTAAGAAAATTTCCCCCACAACAAAAACAAAACAAAAAACACCTTTCCCCTTTTTAACATTTCCCCCCATTTTTTTTTTTTACCCTTATTCTTTTTCTATCCTTGTCTTGCCCCACCCCAGTATCCCACTTGGATATCGATTTGGAAAATTCCTTTTTCCCCCCTCCACTCTTTAAATCTTCTTGGAAGTTGATTAGGAGAAAACGTATAAATTCTAATCATTTTGAAGAATATGGCGCCTAAACGCAAAAGAAAGGGACAATCTCTGGATTCCCCTTCTAACAATATTTATTTGAGCAATCAATTCGATATTCTTACCGATGATGAGAATGATCCATCAGTCAGACAAAAATCTACGAAGCATTCCCGAATTAATGCAGGGAAAGAAAAGGTTCCACCTATTGTGGTAACAACATCCGATTCTCATGGGCTCCGTAAGGAACTCACGAATTTCATTAAAGATTCTAAATTTTCCTTTCAAATTGGTCGTCGGGGTGAATACCGTGTATTGGCTGAAACCTTGATCGGATTTAAACTTCTCGTGGAGTATCTTGCTCAAAGAGGCATCAAATTCTTCACACATGACACCAAAACAGAACGTCTGTTCAAAGTTGTCCTAAAAAGTCTAGCCAGTGGTGAATCCCAGGATGAGATCAAACAATAAATTATTAAATTGCTTGGAGTTACACCAGTTCAAGTGATAAAAATGAAAAAGAAACCAACCTGGCGATTCTCGCAATGGGATTTCTAACGATTTTTATTTAGTTCATTTTAAATCAAATGAACTGAATAACTTTATGGCATTGGAAAAAGCCAGCCTTATGCTCCATGTCAGAGTGAAGTGGGAGCACTTTAGGAAGACTGGAGGAAATTCTCAACATCTCACCCAGTGCCGTAAATGCCAGGGATGGGGTCACGGGACAAAAAATGGTCACATGGATGCCAAATGCATGCATTGTGGCGATTCCTCACACGCCAAGGACAACTGTCCTGTGAAGGATCCCAAAAATTTTAAATGTGCGAATTGTGGTGGAAACCACAAATCCAATTTTTGGGAATGCAAGACTCGCAAAGCGATCTTGAATTCTCGTGCTAAGCATCAGGTAGGGACCGCTACACGTTCCCGACCAGGTAATTATTCCTCGGCTGTTAACAACGGTCATCGAGGAGTAAATCCAACATTCGTACCGGAAGGTACGAACAATGCCCAACCGTCAAATTTTTCACTGCTATCAGCTGTTAACAATCGTCAGCGAAGTACAAATGTACCCGTAAGTTCAAACAGAGCACAAGCTTCCAATGCTCATTTCTTACCTGCTGTTATTAATGTACAGCTAGGTAATGAAGCTTCCTACGATGCCGTTACAGCCGGTAGAAACCAAAATTCTACCAGAAATGTTGAAGATTTTGACTTAGGTAGCATAACCGCTCCAAAAATGGATTTTTTACAGAAATCATTAATCGATATGATTAATAGAATGTTAAATACAAACTCCATGTTTGATGCAATTCAAATTGGTATAAAATTTGCAAACAATATTGTCATGGCCCTGAAATTCAGCAATGGGTATTAAGACACTGAATATTTTAAATTGGAATGCTCGATCTCTTAAAAATAATGAAGACGAGCTGTTTAACTTTTTACGAGTTCATAACGTGCATATTGTCGTTTTAACTGAAACTTTTCTTAAACCAGGTGATAAAATAAAAAGGGATCCTAATTATTTCGTACACCGCAATGATCGTCTTGATAGTCCAGGTGGTGGCGTTGCCATAATTGTTCATAGGCGTATCAAACATCAAAATCTTTCTTCATTTGATACCAAAGTTTTTGAAACTTTGGGGGTTTCTGTTGAAACAAAATTTGGTCAACTTACACTATTAGCTGCTTATTTACCATTCCAATGCGTAGGTCAGCAAAAGAATCTTCTCAAGGGTGACCTACAGAAGCTTACCCGTAATAGGTCAAAATTCTTCATTATCGGTAATTTAAATGCAAAACAGCGTTCGTGGAATAATGCTCAAAGTAATTCCAATGGTAATATACTATTTGATAATTGTTCTGCGGGTTATTGCTTTTCTTCTGTCAGAAATTCCGCAACTATTGATTTGGTCTTAACTGATTCATGTCAACTTTGTAGCCAATTGGCTACCCATGCTGACTTCGGTTAGGATCACCTTCCAGTAACTTTTGAAATATCTCAAGAAATAATTTCTAATCCCTACAGTTCTACTTTCAATTATCATAGAGCTGATTGGAACCAATATCAAACATTCATGGAATATTACTTTGATCCTAATATTCCTTTGGAAACTAAAACGATAATGCTCTTGACTCTCTGACTACTTCCATAGTTGAAGCAAGAGCTGTCTAAGTTCCAAAATGCGAGGTAAAGTTCAATACAATTATAATAGACGACGATCTTCAGCTTTTGATCCGTCTGAAAAATATCCGTAGAAGACAATATCAAAGAACACGCTATCCCGCCATGAAAGTTATCTGGCGAGATTTGCAAAAACAAATTAAAAAACGCTTCTCTGCCCTGAGGAACAAACAATTTTAAAATAATGTGTCAAAATTAGAGCCGAGTTCCAAAACTTTTTGGAAACTCTCCAAAATTTTGAAGAAACCTCAAAAGCCTATTCCAGCTCTCAAAGAAGGTGATAAAATATTGCTAACAAATGTGGAAAAAGCTCAAAAACTTGCTGAGCAGTTTGAGAGTTCCCATAATTTCAGTTTGGGTCTTACTAGCCCTATTGAGAATCAGGTTGCTCTTGATTATCTGAATATTTCCTCATGGGAAAATATTGTTGATGAATCCTGGGGTACTGATTTGGATGAAGTAAAAACTATAACTAAAAAGTTCAAAAATATGAAGGCTCCAGGTGATGATGGAATTTTCTATATACTCATCAAAAAACTCCCAGTGAGTACCTTGTCTTTCATGGTAAAATTATTTAATAAATGTTTTCATTTGGCATACTTTCCTGAAAAATGGAAAAATGCCAAAGTTGTTCCAATTTTGAAGCCCGAGAAAGATCCAGCTGAAGCTTCCTTCAATCAGTAAACTTTTTGAAAAGATAATATTCAATAGAATGATGCTTCACATCAATACAAACTCAATTTTTGCAGATGAGCAATTTGGATTTCGCCATGGCCATTCAACTACTCATCAACTTTTGAGAGTTACTAATTTAATTCGTTCAACAAATCTGAAGGCTGCTCAACTGCAGTTGCTCTTCTAGATATAGAAAAAAGCATTCGACAGTGTTTGGCATGAAGGTTTGATTGCTAAATTGAAAAACTTTAATTTTCCTCTCTATATTATGAAATTAATTCTAAAATTATTTAACTGACAGAACTCTGCAGGTAAATTATCAGAATTCCAAATCTGATCAACTACCTGTTAGAGCTGGAGTTCCTCAAGGTAGCATTATTGGGCCGATACTATATAAAATTGTTACTTCCGACCTCCCTGATTTGCCTCAGGGTTGTCAGAAATCCTTGTTTGCCGATGACACAGGCATTTCCGCTAAAGGAAGAAGTCTTCGTGTCATTTGCAGGAGACTGCAGAAAAGTTTGGACATTTTCTCTTCTTATTTACAGAAATGGAAGATTTCTCCCAACGTTTCCAAAACTCAACTAATAATATTCCCACATAAACCTAGAGCTTCTTTTTTTAAACCTAGTAGTAGTCACATCGTTACTATGAGCGGTGTTCCAATTTCCTGGTCAAGCGAAGTGAAATACCTTGGTCTATTACTTGATCAAAATTAAATTTTAAAAATCACATTGAAGGCATTCAAGCCAAATGTAATAAATATATAAAATTTTTATATCCTCTTATAAACAGAAAATCCAAACTTTGTCTGAAGAACAAACTACTAATATTTACACAAATTTTTAGACCGGCCATGCTTTATGCCTTGTTCAGACTACAGAGTTATAACATGTTATAACGGTTGTCAAATAATTTCAACATAAAAAACGGCATCAAGATAGCCTTGTATCATGTTACAACTCTGTAGTCTGAACAAGGCATTATGCTGTTCCAATATGGTCTAGTTGTTGTGCTACCAGGAAAAAAATACTACAAAGGATTCAGAACAAAGTTCTGAAGATTATTTTGAAGCTGCCTTCTTGGTACAGTACTAACGAAGTACATAGAATTTCGAATGTTGAGAATTTCGAACAAATGTCCAACAAAATAATTAATAATTTCAGACAAAAATCGTTGCAATCTTCTATTGCAATGATTAATTCCCTTTATGCTTAGTTAAGATTAATTTAAGTTTGTTTTTAGTTTATAATTGTTATACTGACACGCAGGAATAAAAACCTGTTTAAAATACTGAACTGCTAAGGCATGAACAATGTAAACAAAATTAGGTACATATTTTAACAATTAAGGTTGATACGTTACGGTAGTAGCTGGAGCACCTAGATTAACATGAAATGTAAATATGAATAAATTTGGAACAAATAAAGAGTTAAAAAAAATAAAAATATAAAAAGAATTGCCGAGTCCAGTGTGCTTGCCAAGTTCTTAGTGTGTCGCTACAACAGGAAGATTTGCGACTCACCGAAGCCGTTGCGCTGAATGAGGAAATCCAAAAATGTATTTGAAAGCCAACTACGTGATGGAAAATAATGATATTCAGGTTAGTTGTCTTTTTCATTATGATTGTGTTTTTTTTTTTTCAATTTAATCGACTCCAACATGTAGGTAAACTTTCCAAGAATCAACAAAAAGCAGAAGTATCGCAGCAACATAGAGGCAGAAACACCAGAGCAATATTACCGCGTAACACTATTTATTCCTTTCTTGGATGAGCTTATCAGCCCAATCAGATCCAGATTTATTCGAAATGGAGATATTTTAAAAAGTTTCGACTGCCATCAAAACAGGGACATTTGGATGAACAAAATTGCCGAACTGTGTACGGGAAATACGAATCTGGAATGGAATGTGTGAATCAAGACAGCTTCGTTGCTGAATTGAAAATGACATACATGTACATGTAAATGCGCCGGGTACTTGCGGATTCTGTTAGCAGCGATTGTTCATTACTACAAGCTTTAGATTTCTGCGAGGCCAGCACAGCATTTCCCAGCATCAAAATTCTTTTAAGAATTTTGACTACTTTGCCGGTTACTACAGCCACGGCTGAACGGTCGTTCTTCACATTTCGCCGCCTTAAGACCTATTTGAGAAACTCAATGTCAGAAGACAGATTGAACGGTTTGGCTCTACTAAACATACACACAACAATTAACGTGCCTACAGAAGAGGTCATTGAAGAATTTTGTAATACCAATAGAAAAATGATGTTATCTGAAAAACTATGGAATAAAATGCATTTTCTCTCCGTTTGTATCAGCTCATGTTTTTGAAGTACCCAAGAACTTATTTAGGACTATGGCATAACCCCCCCTCCCTATTTGAGACGGCTTCGCACGGGCCTGACATCAAGGAATGCCTCCAAAAGCGTGTATTGATGATGATCATATTTTGGCCCGATTTGGCATCATTTCATTACTCCAAGAACACACTAGGGTGATACAAATGCCAAAATGTCTATTTTATGCCAAAATCCATGGATCTTTCTATGCTTTGACCAAAGCAAAGCTATGGAAATACATAAAACTAGCAGACGGCAGCGAAACATTTAAGAAGGATTGACCAAAAGTGGTGGAAAAGGTGGTAAATGTGACTATGCAGAAGCTTCTGGGACATGGGCGTGAAGAAGTGTAATCGTTTCAGATATGATTTGGGTATTTTGGGGGAGGAAGAATAAAATGTTATGTAAAACACATGTAAAAATAAAATTGAATAAAAAAAACTTGAATTTTACACCTATGGTGAGATCCTATCCTCCTTACGAAACAAATTTTATGATATGATTTACGGCCACATCACGAAGGGTTCCGATAACTTATCCATATATTTATGACATCCACAGACATACACACACAGGGTCATTCTGCGTATTCGAATGGTATATGACACTCGGCCAAGCAAGCACCGGAAAGATAGTTGGATTTTCAAGGGATCGCAATATCCTTCTTTGCAAGGAGGGTAAAAAATAAACCATGAGCCGTTGGCGAGCTTCGAACTGTGGCCAACAGCGTTGTAG
The DNA here is from genome assembly GCA_024533555.2 of Aedes koreicus. NCBI lineage: Eukaryota > Metazoa > Arthropoda > Insecta > Diptera > Culicidae > Aedes > Aedes koreicus. The sequence continues at coordinate 165,338 of JAHHFK020002019.1, read as the reverse complement.
CTGTCTTTGGCAACCACTCAGCCATATTAGCAAGTTTAGAACAGTTCAATTAACAACCTACGGTTGCTTCGATTGTCGCGGCATTAAGTTGTACGGCGATGAAGACATATTAATAAGTTTTCGAGCAATCTTTGTGCAAAATTGCGTTTTCGAATCTTGCGGTTTTCGCACAATCTGATTGCAAAAAAATCAACATTGGCGTGGCGAACTTTTTTGCCACCTTTTCAGCTTTTCGGTGTACAGGACAAAAATTATTCGTTGGGAAACATGTTATTGTTGATTGTTGATTCAAAGATGATTGACATTCTTTAAAAAAAAGAATCCTATACTCATGGAATCATCCTATCGATGCTTTCAATGCGTGTATATTTAAATTTACAGGAAAATTGAGTCCATTCGTCTCAAATACTAAGCACTAACGAAGTTTTTTTTATGACAAAATACAATGCAATTTACTTTAACATTTACGTTCCCGAAGCCGATATTAGCCCTACACCAAATAAAGTATTTAAATTCCTAGAGCACTCGATTTTAATGTTGCAAAATAAATAATAACGAATAACCTATCCCGCAACCGCCACTCCTCCTCATCCTAAAAGCGTCACGGTCAAGCAAGTCTGGGAGAATTGCACACTTTTGCCCTTGATTTTTGCGATATGCTACAAAATGCGCACATAGCAATCCATGCGACTGCGACCACCCTCTCTTCCTACATGTTTTTCACCGGCCTAGCCATACGCACACAGACACTAGCCATGTTTTGCTTCTGATGATGGCTGACCTATCTACCGTCGTAATCACGGTTCGAAGCATTTTTCACATGATACCATTTTTGCGTATGTTTCTCCCTATTCAGTTATCCGCCATTTCATCCAATCTACGCATACAGGTGGGAACGCCGACTACTCCCCCTCCCCCCGCCTTTCTCGATAGGAAATTACACTTATTGCGATTCAAATTTCCCCCCTCTGCGGACATTTGCATCCCGGATAATTTCAAACATTACTTCCCAAATCCATGAGAAGGCTATTATGGTTTCTCAGCAACTGCGATAATAATAACACACACCTGCAGCGGCTGCATCAGCATCGGCGGAGTGCGAGATTCCGAAAATATTGCACCAACAGAGATTTTAATTTTGTTGTTTTACGCACAATACCTTTCCACACGGACACGAACCGACATCAGCACCGACCGACGATCGAATCGCTAATGATGACGCAAAGAAAAGCCTAAATCGAGGGGGCCGCTGATTACCGGCCGGCCGCCCTCCTGTGATGGATGGATACCGCTACCGCCGGCCACCATCGCGGGAGAGCGAAGAGCGAGAAAAACAGGCACCCCACTGATGTGACGCTACACACATGTTGATGAGTGGGTTTGGGTTGGATTGGGTGGGGGCGGAAAGGCCATGGAGGTGGAAGATGCATGCAACTCGTAGCGAGAGAGGGAGAGACCAACAGTAAAACGCATGGCACTCATTTCGAAAAATTGGAAAATTATTGCACGATCGAGATTGCGAGAGCGTTGCGATTTTCTCCCGGATCGCAAAAGCAGCGCGTTGAATTTTCAAGGGCGCTCCGTGTTCGGTTTCTTGTGTATGTGTGTGTTTGTTTGGTCGCGCGCCGTTCCGGTCAGTATGGGTATGCCTGCTTTGCCATTAGCGAATGTATTGGAGACGAATAGGGTTAATAATTCCAGGAATTTATTTTGATTCTGTTTTGTTTACTTGTCACGGGATATATGAGTAATGTTGCCTACAGCACTGTTAGACAGCTTGTTATTGAGTTTTAAGAGTAGCATTTAGGTTCACTTTACTGCATTCAAGAAGAAAAAGGAACAAGTTTACGTTCGTTTTGCGTAGAAAGGTAAACAAGAAAAATAATGGCTTGAACTTAAATACAGTGACGGACAATACAATAAGACCAAAGCCTGATTTTCATACAAAATGGTCATGTTAGGGGGCTTGCGTTTCATTTTCTCGAGAATCAATTGAGCTGAAATTTCGGCTGTGGTCCAGAAGTAGCTTAAATTCTCATCTGCATTAAATCATTTTTCATTAACCACTTTAAAAGTTACAGACACACAATAAGACCACTTTTTGATTTCCATAAAGGATGCTCGAATTTGAGGATCTGAATTTTGAAAATTGATGCACGGCTCATTTTAATATCAGTATACTATAGATTGTAATTCACACACACTTGGAAAATTTTACAGTATTCGGTAGTTTTTTTTTCCGAACTTTCAACAGCTGAACGTTCGGTAATCCGATTTACCGGATTTCGGTGAAATTTTACAGTGTTCCGGTAAAAAAAATTACAGGAACTTGTCAAATTTAATTGAAATCCGTTAAATCGGATTACCGAACGTTTAGCTGTTGAAAGTACGGTAAAAAATTACCGAATACTGTTAAATTTTCTAAGTGAGCACTCATCAACATGGCCTAAACTATAGATATCAAAAGGAGGTCTTATTGTTTTGTCATAGGTGGTGTCTGTAGTTTCTGAAGTGATGAACGAAAAATTATGAATTTATTAAAGATGAAAATTCAGTTTATTTCTAAGCTATTGCCAAAATTTCAGTTCAATTACTTCACGGGAAAGTGAAAGACAAGCCTCCAAACATGACCATTTTGTATGAAAATCGGGCTTTGGTCTTATTGTATTGTCCGTCACTGTATATACAGTTACCACAAACCAAAGTTCGATTTAAAAAAAAAAAGATTACAATAATAACTACACATTGTCGACGTGGCTGGGTAGGTTTCCATGGTATTTGTTTTACAAATGATTAACATATTAAGTGGTAAGCCAGACGGGCCCGTCAGCTTTAGTTCTAATCTTATCTTTTTGAAATTTTTATTAATTTGGTTAATCCAATCGATAATATTTTTCCCACAACGGGGAGCGTTTGATTTTTAATTTAAAAAAATCAGTGTTGTTGTGTATAACACACGACCGGTTGACGTAGACTACATTAAACCATTTGATTAGTTTCTTTAGTTTCGTAGCGGAGCATTGCTACGTAGGTACTGTCTCCCAGGATCGGTACATGGTCGTTTCAGAGGGTTTTCCGTTTGATCGATTTTACCGTGCTTCCGAAATTTGCGCAAACGGTTGGCCTCAAATCGATTAGGTATCGTACTTATTCTCACTTTTAGTTTCTCAAAACATATTTGTTCCTAGAAATAAAACTCTTATCCAACGCGAATTGTTAACACAAGAGAATAACTATCTAGGGCTACTGCCCCCATATTAATCTCATTGTTCCTATATTCATCCTACGATGAATCAAACAATAATGTTTGCTTACGTTAAATAACTACAACAAACATTACTAACTAATTCTGTCACGTGTATATCGTTTTATTTCAAGTAGGATGAATTGCAAAGTGATAAGATTAATATAGGTACATTTTCCCTATAACGGTATTAATGGTTATGTGCAGAGAATGTTACTTCAGAATATCATGTTCGGGGATCAAAACGTTGTCTGTGATAGGGAATTTCTTGACACTTGCCGGAACGCAACATTCTTTAAAATTTTCCAATGCCGATTGATGAATATGTAAGCAAAAATATACATCTTTCATTTAACAATTTAAATACTTGCGAAAATAAAATGGCAATCGTAACATCCAGATAAAATCTCAGCTCAAAATTAAATCAATCAAGAAAGGATCGAATTTTTAACGGCCGGTTTTCAAATTTTTCGTGGCGGCAGCCAATTATGCATAATGCTCAAGATATGCAACGAAGAGCAATCTACAATTGTTTTAGCCACCGCTGTCTGCCAATTGGTAAGATGTTAGATAAATTCAAATTAAACAAACTCTCTCAATATTGGATTGTTCGACCTGAAAAGTACGGATTTGAAATAGTCCGCATTAGAATGGAAACCTTCTCGGTCTTTTTACGAAGCAGTTTATTTCTGCCGTGCACGTTGCGCTTCAAATAAAGATGGCTACCAGCAAATCAGCAAACACAAACTCAAGCACCTTATTTTGCTCCGCGTGGTGGCGCCCACCGGCTGGCTACAAATCATCACCGGCTTGGGCAACCGACTGCCTAGCACACCACTGCAATTTAGTGGGTGCCTAGCAACGGTTGCCTAGCCAAGGGCTTGCTAGCAACAGCCGGCAGAACAATCAGCTACCCGTCCACTAGGTGGTCGCCACTGCACCTTCTATGGTACGTGCCACCACCACCTACCAAATCCTTTTTGGCGCTTTTCCGCTTCGCACTAGAGGCTTCGTGTCATCGAGGTTGCCTCCAGAGTTTATGCCATCACCAGCTGCTTATCCTCGATGGTTCGTTGGTCTGCCCAGCTCCGGTACTGCGACACTAATGAGTAAAATTCTTCTTCTTCTTCTTATATATTGTTTTCGCGGGGTTTTTAACCCCTTCGGTTCTTTCCCCCTCCCCCTTTATTAGTTTCCCCGTGCGGATTAACTCCCCCTTGGCGTAACCCCCCCATCCAAATCCCTCGGTTTTATATTTGGGTGCCCCCTCCGTCTTATCTCTACGGTAGCTCCCTATCCCGGGTTGGTTCCCGGCCCCCCCCCCACCCCCCACCAACCCCCCCCCCCCTCCACCCACCCCCACCAAGGCCCCACCACCCACCATCCCCAACCGCTCACCCAGCCGCCCCTCTCCCCCCCCCAACCATCCTCTTTCTTCCCTCTCCCCCCCCTTCCCCCCCCCCATTCCTCCCCCCAAACCGCGGGATTTCCTCGATAGGGTGTCGTTCTGTTGGTGGGGTAGCGTTACTTCTCACAGCTGCTCCCCTCGCGTACCGGCCCCACCCAAATAATATTTTTTTTGTTGAGGTGTCATTGTTTCATTTTATGCCAGAGCTATGGGGTTGAATTTATTTATAAACAGTTGTAATCCGGTAATCTGACGCAAAGTCCTAATAGGTCCAGCAAGCAGGGATATGGGAGAGATGGGTAGGAAGAAATGTATGATTGGTCATGTGTTGGCCATTGCGAGGAGTTTGAGAGGGATCCGATGTCACAGAGTCTTGGGGCTTGCATTTGTCCGATAGCCGTGTAATGGTAGGGTCTTTTTAAGGTTTGGGGAATGATTTCTGTAGTGTAGTGCCGTTTGTGTTGTCCTTAGAACGTGCTTTCTTGAGGTAACATTTATTTGAGAGGGTTTCACTTACCTGAGAGGAAGGCCGACTATTTGGCTGATGATCCGCTGGTCTTTCCGGTGATCGTCTGCTTGGCGCTGGAGTCAGTTTCCATTTCGGATCCAGACTCTACTACTTAACCTAGTTCCGTTTGGCTCGCTTCTTCTCCTTCTTACTTATTTTTGATTCTCGATGCTCGATCCTGGTGGTGAGTTTGGTAAGGTTTCCTGAAGGTGTTGATTAGATCGTCCATGGCTTTATATCGTCCTCAGCTGCTTGGGAGTTAACACGAGCGTTAACACTTTCCCTTGCTTACATTTGAAATCTGTGATCGTAAAATTTAGTGCATTTAGTAAATTTACTCTGAAAAATCGGCATTATAAGACATCACCTTATATTTTGGTTATTTTCAATAGCTTTAATGTAATGTAACGGATAATGTTCGATAATTGAATTGATACACGGGAAGATTTCCAACCGATTGATGTAAACATCTTGAAAATCTGTCGAGTTAATCTATTAAGTTATTAGCGTTTAATTTGTAACGATATTTCGTGACGGTCGCTTATTTTTAGATTTTAATTGACACCCTACCCTTGCCGTAAGACGTAGTCTACGTCAAAAGCAGTCTACTGTGCTTTCATTGATCGCATCACTTACCACAGTGAATCCCTGATCTAAAAATAACCTGCCTCACTAACACAAAACTATCTTTCCCTTGACATGGACATGGACATGGAGGCGCAAAGGTAAACACGGTCTCTAACCAATGATTGTCAAACTAATCATCCTTCCCGTGAGGACGAGGCCGGCACCGGTACTGATCTATAAATAGAATGAACTAGTGAACTTGTAAATTGAAGATGTAAAGCTACTCCCAAGCTCCATCTATGTGGTTCTCTGTGCAATTACACTAGTTCAGATCAGTAACGGAGTAGCAACTACGAAACGTACGGCCTACTGAATGATCCGAAGCCACCGTAGAAATGTATGGCCTATTTGTGAAATTAGGCATAGAACTCTGAGATGTTTTTTATATATATTACTTCACTTTCACTTTTTTAAAAAAAATTAAAAAAAACTTTTTGAGCGTATTAGCAGAACTATTGTGTTTGGGAAACTAGGAGAATTTAAAATTAACACTTCATATGATCACTTTAACAAAAATAAAAATAAAATATTAAAGCACTTTTTCATAATTATCACTAGTAAACGCGAGCAAATTCCTTTAAATTCCACTATAGGAAGCTTCTCTTTTGACAGATAGGCCTATTTCGTCTGTGACTTACAGATTTCTTCAGTGTTGAGTGCTGGATATATTACTTATTTTATTTATCTTTCAATGCCGAACATATTTCTGTTCTCCTGCTTGCATTTTCACAGACACAGAGTTCTAAGACTGATATTTATGGTAAGTTTATCATTTTTACGGCTGATCCGGAACATTCGGGAGACCACCCGGTGAGTTTGAGGCTTGGTTTTTGGTATGGTTTTGGTTTTTTTTGGAAATCACAATTACAAATCTATTCAAATGTTGCTTTTAGAAGAACATTAGAAAAAAAAGTCCCATGTCTAAATTCATAAATAGACCCTTTATACTATTGTTCCGGATCATCCGGAAAGTACCAGATGGCCTTGGGGAATATCCATTAATTATGTCACGCAAAAAAAGTGACCTTTAGATCCCCTCATCCCCTGTCACATTTTTTGTATGGATCCTCAATTTTTTTTTCTATATATTGTCACGTTTTTACAAACCAACCCCCCATTACTTCGTTACATGTTTAATGGACCATCCTGTCGTGACCTGACCGAAGTTTTCAGCCTTGATACTGCTGCTACTGCTACTGGTCCTTTGCAGTCGAAGTTCGTTACAATAATGAACTGACTCAGCACCAGGGTTGCCACATTATTTTTCGTTCCTATCTTTAATTTTTGCCAAAAACTTTTTTTTATCTGTGTTTAACTGCAAAAAATCTTTGAAAAAACTTGAACTCAAACTTTGTGTTGTAAAAGCCGAATGGAAACCTTTCAGGTGCCTGAATGCTAATGCACTTCTTTTTCATAATTGCTATTGAGTTGAATGCAAAATAAAATTGATATATACTAATTAAAACACATTTATTTTAACTAGAAAATGAGAAGAATGATTAGTAATTTCCATTTAATTCAAACTACCTTTATTGCTTATCTTGACAGATACGCGTATTTCGTCTACAATGTGCAGACTTCTTCAGTGTCGTGAACTAATACTCTACTAGTCGAGTATTAGTTCACGACACTGAAGAAGTCTGCACATTGTAGACGAAATACGCGTATCTGTCAAGATAAGCAATAGCGGTAGTTGGAATTAAATGGAAATTACTAATCTTTCTTCATATTTCCTAGTTAAAGGTATTCCGCTAAAAACTCATACTCAACAGGATTCACATTTATTTTGATTAGCCGATACAAAATGGTACCAAACGGTATAAAATCGGCTTCCCTACATCGCACTGCAGCAAAACGGATCTTAAGATTTCTTTCTACATATCTTAAGAATTCTTTCTACAGAAAAACGAATCAGTATACGAGGGATTCATGCTCTCGGGGGAAATCGATCATGGCACTTAAGCCCTTGACAGGCCGGTATTGACATGATAATGAATCATGAGGTGTTTGTTTTGATTACTAAAACTTCAAGGAAAGGTGAACAAAATCGGAACGGAATTAACAATCATTTTTTTAAGTTCCTTGATTATCGAGATTTTCAGCCTGGTGTATCTCCCCGTCATAGTCACTCAAATACCTTTTTGGGTATTTTCGTAATGGGGGGGGGGCGACCGGGGGCGTGGGGGGGGGGGGGGGGGGGGGGACCCCCCCCCCCGGGGGCCCCCCGCCACCCCCCCCCCCCTCCCCCTCCAACATTAGGACGTAGGAGGGCTTCATGGTGTCCCCCCCCCGCCGGTCCGGATTTTGGTCTTATTCAGATTCCATTGCGAGAAAACTTGCTCCACCGCTGCCGGAAGAGAATGCAGAAATAACGTTTGCATTAAAAAATGGACTTTTTTCGGATGGTGATAAAAAAAAAGCTAAGACAGATAGTTGCTTTTGATAAATTTCCCATGAAAGGTAATTATTTAAGCTTACTTGCAAACAAATTCTAGACCCTTGCGAGCGGCCTTCCGGCAGTTAACCGGAACATTCGCCATGGTGGATGAAAACATGCGTGTAGGCATGTTTTTGAGTTCTTTCTTCGTTTTATTTATCAATTCCTCCTCAGTTTTCGCGACAAAATTGTTAGAGTAGATCTTACGCTTCAGGTTGGCCCAGAAATTCTCGATGGAACGCAGCTGGGGGACGTTCGGCGGGTTCGCCGACTTGGGTACCACATCGATATTCAGCCGCTCTATCTCCTCCAACGATCGCTTCGAGTAGTGGGCCGACGCCAGATCCGGCCAGAACACCGCGCCTTCGCCCTTGTGGTATTTCTTGATGAACGACGCAACTTCCGGCAGGCATTTCGTACTATAAATTTTCCCCTTCACGGCCAGTCCGGAGCGAAAGAAGAGCGGCTTTGACATCCCCTTCTCGCTGATTGTCAGCCACAGCAGCATCTTCTTGGTGAACTTGGTGTGTGAAATGAACTTCACCTCGGAGCTCACATCCTTCGTAGGGGAAGTAAAATACGAAGTGCCCTGCCAGTCGTTGCCATCCCGGGTGAGATAGATCTCGTCGTCCATCACCACCGCCACGTCGCGATTCGCCGGGAAAATCGAGTTGACCATCTTATTCAGCCGCTGCCGCTGCGTCATTGCCTACAGCTCCGAAACCAGTGGACGCGACTTCCGCTTCCTGATATGTATGTTCATGTTCGCCAGGTACTTTATCACTGTTTGGCCGGTTGAACCGACCTTCCGGCCAAGCGCACGCAGCGATGTTGCCACTTTTCCCTCGGTCTTCTTCTTCAGCATCCTTTTGAGCTTCTTGTCGCTCAGGGTTGTCGGCCGTCCGGAACCGGGCTTTCTGATGCCCTGATTGTTGTCTAATAGTGCCAAGATGTTTTAGATGCCGGAATGGGCGTATCCGGCGTCCACAAAGTGCCGCACGATGTCCGTTTTCGACGCGGCGGGGTGCCGTTATTTGAACGCGCACACTTCTGAATTAAGTTGCTTCACTGTTTTTGCCATCACGGTTAGAGTTCGACTGATGGAGCTGTCAAATTTTGTCTGCTGACTCATGGGTACTATGATTGATGCTACATGGGTAGTTTCGTCAGTGCGGGTAAAGGTAAACCCTTGAAAAATCGGCTATTTTTGTCCATGTTTTTAAATGCAAACGTTAGTAAAAAAAAAATTTTTTTTATAAGAAAAAGACAAACTCCCCTCCCCCCCTTTTCCACACCACCAGTTTTTTCCCCAACATTCCACCCCACCCATTCCTCCCCCCCCCCTCCCTTTCCCCCCCCCCCCCCCCCCACACCCCACTCCTTCCTTGTCCCCCTCCCCTTCCACTAAATCGTATTTTTTATTATATATTTAAAAATTTTTAATTTTTTCTCTTCTTCGGGGCCTCCCCCGCCCATAATTAAAACAGGATGTTCCAACCAACCCCCCTAATTAATTTTTTAATCAACTCCTCAAGGAAAAAACAACAGAACGGGGAAAAAGCCTCCTTCCTGGTATCATGGAGAGCGAAAGAAGAAACTCCTGAAAGAATCCTTGGAGTAATTCCTACAAACTACTGAAGCATACGTATAGAAACGCTAGAAGGAATAAAGACTGTATTCGATGAAATTTGGACACACAAAATAGGTCACCAAAAATTTTCCTTGAGCCCGATTCTTTTCAAACTTTCTGGAAATAAAGTACTACTAAATGGTTAAATTTTGACATCACTGGTTTATTGAACCTCTTCTCTCAACCCAAATACCCGCACCTTTGCCTTGACCCCTTTCATCAAATTTTGGGCAATGATAGGACCGACTTGCTTACTTACTTTTAACCACACTTTCTTTAGTTCAAGTTCATTTTCTATCAGTTTTGGAGTTTTAACGAGCTTTGCCTTCATGATTGCCCAAAATTTTTCAATTGGGCGAAGTTCCGGAGTGTTTGGAGTGTTGACGTCTTTTGGTACAAAAACTACATTATTATCTTTGTACCAGTCTAAGACGGGCCGGGCATAGTGGCAAGATGCCAAATCCGGCCAAAAGAGGGTCGGGCTATCGTGAGATCTCAAGAAGAGCAGAAGTCGTTTTTGGAGGCATTCGTTCTTGTAGATTTGTCCGTTGACGGTCCCAGAGGTGATAAAGGGCTGACTCATTTTGCCACATCCGCAGATCGCTTGCCAGACAAGGAATTTTTTGGCGAATTTCGACAGTTTCTTCTTCCGTACACTCTCCGGAACGGCCAACTTAGAGGTGGCGACGTAGTGTTCCTGTCCTGGCATTTGTTTGGTGTCGGCTTTAATGTAGGTCTCATCGTCCATCACAATGCAGAACGGTTTTGTGAGCCACTCCCTGTACAGTTTTCTTGCACGAGTTTTGGCCACCGAGTTCTGTTTATCGCTCCGGTTCGGTGCCTTCTGGACCTTGTACACATGTAATCCAGAACGTTTCATTGTTTTCTGCACAAAACAAACTGAAACTTTCGCCTTTTTCGCAACATCCCTGATCGAAATGTTGGGATAACGCTTAAATTGGTTCAATACCATCCTGGCCTTCTCCGGATTTGATGTGCCACGTTTTTTGCCACTACCATTTTTCCGCTTGGTTGTCTTACGGTCCTTGAACGTTTTGATCACATGAGATACGGTTGAAAGTGCGATTCCGAGCTGTTTTCCGATCCATCGATGAGAAGCGTTTGGGTTTTCGAAGTGAGTGCCCAACATTTGTTCTTCATTCGAAGCCATCACTGAAATCACTCGACCGATCTTCACGAAACTCATTACACAATTGACACAACACAACAAAATACATTCAGTTAAAATTTCAATAATTTTTACCCACACGCTAAAAAGTTACGAACAATTGCGTGTGTCCAAATTTCATCGAATACAGTCTTTATCTCAAGAATCTTTGGAAAATTCTACAAAATTTTCTTCAAAAATTATCTCAAAAAATGTATGGAGAATTCTGAGAGGATTTTCGGATTAAAATGAATACTTAAAAAAAAACTGTGAAAACATATCAGAAAGCTCTTTAATGTATGCTCGAAGAATTCTAGTAGGCAGTTTTGTCTTATACTCAAATAAAAAAATGTTGCTCTTTAAAATTTCACCTTTTAGATCCTACTGAAAAAAAATCAATAAAGTGCACACACTCTGCTGACATTTTCTTACACGGCTCGATTTGAGTGAAAGACAAGCTTGTTGGTAGGTTAAGCAATCCTCTTATTGTCGAAGAACCAAACAACGGCTATAATATTAGATAAGGGAAAAAATCTTCAATATTACATTTTTTTAAATGAAATATTGGATGGAAAAAATGCTCTTCAGGATCATATCCATCTTAATGTTTGATTCCATTTTAATTCCCTTCTAAAAGTGGATGCACGAGTGAACAGGACTGAATTAGTTTGTAAATTGTAGCGGAAAACTGTTTAAAGTTCAAATTTTTATGTATTGTATTTTTATTTACTAGTTCAATGTTTATTAATCCAGAAGATTTAACTTATAGCTAAAACAAATGAGTTCAAAGTTCAATTGAAATTGAACCTTAGACTGCTTTAAGTTGTTTGATAATATAAAAACATTTCAAAAATTTTAATATTTGAACCAAAAAATCCATTTATAACAGAAACGGATCTCAGTCATTTTAAGACATACCAGTTTGTTATATATTTCAAGATAACAATTTTTGCCATTTTGAGTGGATAGCAATTACCAAAAATCTCAAAAATCTTGGTTTATCTCAAAAAACTGTAATTACATTACATACAGATATCTGTATGTAAAACATGAAAAAAATCTGTGTCAATCAGATTTATCTCTGTGCATGTTACAACCCTGCTCAGCACAGCTAGCTGGTATTTAAAGCTAAAGGCCTCCCATGTCAATGCGTTGCGTTGGTTGTGGTTACTCTTGTGAAGTGAGGAGATTTTCGCATACTTTACTACAAGATTTATTTCGTTTCACGCTACGATGGTTATACTGAAATCGAATGACTATACGCAAATCGAAAGGTAAATTAATACTCTTAAAATCCTACAAAGCATCATAACATTGCCTTCACACACATTCCTTTGATGGTATGTTTTCAGATCAAATATGTAATTGTTTACAAATTCTGCTTTAGGACTAATTAAGAAAAAGCAGAGTTTTCAGGCTTTATTTAGAAATTCACCACATTGAAGGTTGGTCTGTATCTCCCGGGAGACAACAAGACGGCTCTGAGGGTCCAATTCACGAGTACTCATATGTTTAAATAATGCCTCTAGAAGTACTGTAGAAAAAATGGAAGTTCTTGAACTATTCCCATAAATTAATGACATGGTTGTTCCAGACTATCCGTAAGGCCATGAGATGGTCCTGAGGGACATTTTTCAGGTCACTAGTACAAATAGGTACTTTTAGGAGTACTTAAGAAAAAAGCGCAGAGTTCTGGCACAAATTTCATAAATTGACCACTTTCACAGTTGTTGCATTCCCAAACCAATTTTGATTTACATGTGAACGATTTTAGAGCATTCAAAGCTGCCTGACTGTCTGAAAGTATGCAAATCCTTGTGTTTCTGTAATTTTGCTTCCGGCATATAGATCCACATACTTAAAGGCCTCGTCGAGCTGGCAGGGTGATCTGCTCCTCGAGCTACCCCATAGTGGGATGTTAGGCAAATGAAACGCCTGTGGTTCGAATACTACTTTACCATGCCCTTTCACTCAATTTTCAATACCTCTGTTCTATTTCTAGCCTACCGTACACTGACGGAACTTTCAACTTTCTCTTCATATCTTTCATTCTAGCAAAAAACATTACTGTCCACTCTTGGTGCCTCATGGCGATGAGCGAGACATCTCCTTCTACATCATAATCGTTACTCCACGCACGGAGAACACAAACATAACAATTAATGTATGTGTCTTTTCATTATTTTGTTAGTCAGTGTTACGTTTGCAAGTTTAATACGGCGTTTCGTAATTTCTTCAGTCTTTTGTGATTCAGTCCGTGAAGTGTGTCATTTATGTGCTATGAGAGTCTTCCGAAGCAGTTTTCTCGAACCAAAAATAAGAAGCTATTTTATTGTTTATTGTGCATTAGAATGATAAAACTAAACTCATTTGGAAGCAGTTCACCAGCCGTGCAAGGATCATGTCTTCCATAGAGACGCTGTTGACACTGCCTCAAAATGTGTTACATTTTTAAGTTTGCTTTCCCTTTCTCTCAGTCATGCTCATGTCCACTGTTTTGTATGGTGTCGTTTCGTCTTTTTGTTTTTTAGTTTTTCACTCTGTTTTCTTCAGTCTTTTGTAGTTTAGTTCGTTGTTTATGTGCTGTGAAAGTATTTTTGAGCAGTTTTCTCGAATCAAAAATAAGTTGTCATTATGTCGTCGAGATATTCAAACTCTACCAGTTTTAGTAATATCTGATGTTACAAGTCTCAGTAGTCACAACAGAATAATTTTTATAGTTTACTGATGGGACTCATGAGAGAGAAGTTTCCTGTAAAAGAGTTTGGGAGGTCGTTGCGTCTCTTTACGTTATTTAATTAGTCGGTCAGTGTTACGTTTACAAGCTCAACAGGGCATTTCGTAACTTCTTCAGTCGTTTGTAATTTAGTTAATAGATTTCTAGTTCTTATGCGCTCTGAAAGTCATCGATGCATACCTCGTCTTACCACTTTTAATTCACCTATCACACTGTCCGCCTTAGTCAGTTCTTGTCTTCTGCGTTATTGTATTGTAGAATATTTTACGTTTACTAGTCCGTTCATTGCCTTCTTTTTATTAGTCTAATCCTAATCTCTAAGTCGTTTAATCGTTTCAAAGTCTTACATGAATGTGCAGCCTAACAATAAATATTTGAGTCTTGGTCAGCTATAAGATTCACTTTTCGGTGGCAAAGTAAAGCTTCATCACGCCTATTCCCTATCTGTTTTTTTTTTAATTATCGAGAATGAAGCCATTATAAGATTGTTTGTATACCATTGTTATAATGTGTAGTATTTTTATTATCGCTCTTTGAAATGAGAAACAACAAAATAAGAATGGCGCCACGTTTCTAGTTTTAAAAAAAACCTTCTACTCAGTGAATCCAACAGTCGATTCCCTACGAATGTCAAAAATCTTGAACACATTGTCTATCAACAAATACCTATCTAGCTAGATTTATATTTAGGCGTGGCTACGGCTCATCATGCCAGGGAACGCACAAGAAAGTGTTGCAGCCAAGAAAAAATCTCACATCATTATTACTGACGAAAGAGACCAACCAGACTGCACCATCATTCAAAGCTCCTAGACAGGATGTCCGTTGGATCACATCTGTAAAATTAGTGCATCAATGCCAGATATGTGATGCGACATTAATCAAAATACTTTCCTTACTTTCATGCTGATTCAACGTTCCATTAGGACCGCACCTTTGCCACAATTCATCTTTAAGAAACTAGGCCATGGGTTGCTTGTCTACAGTTCTTCGAGTGTCCCACACTTCCACGGTCTAGCTCCACTTGGTCTTACCATCTAGCTTGCTGTGTGCGCCATCGTTCGTAGTAAGCACAACCTCCGGCAGTAATGTGTTTTCGAATGTCCCTTCAGCAGTTGGTATCATGCTCCGAGGTGCACAAAGTCATCCACCACCTCGCACTCATATCCGTTGATTATCACAGTTTTGACTTTGTGAGCTCTACAACACTCGGTTCCTCCTGCCAACGGCGAGGCGTTACGAAAACTCACCTTTAATTCAACGTTTTCAGCTTCACGTTTCAGCTTTCTTCATTCTTCTGACAAGATCGAATTGATAGATGGTCTGCACGTTTCAACACACCCGCAATACAGGAAGCAGGAAATACCAGAGCTTTGTCGAAGTCCTTTGTGTATTTTCAAACGAGCCTGGTAACGCTCCCGATATAAACGCCTTGATAAGTCGGGTCAGTTCTTGGAAAATCCGAAGAGACTTCGTAACAATCAACGGGGGATGTATAACTTGCACGCGCTGAGCATCAAGATATCTTCAAGCTGAGTCCTGAACAGAATCGGCAGTTCGGTGGAGCAAAATGCTCATCTCATGGTGGATGATGGAAGCTTCTACCGTTGGTGTCCAACGTCCATGAATTTTGCTAGACCTCAAGAATGCCCGGTGTTCGACCGGCTGATTCCGGGAATACGACGATATTTTCTAATAAATGGTGCAAATCTTGATGACACAGATAAGGAACGTCTTTTGCTTGAAACTCTCAGCAATCTGGACTACAAAACCCAGGCAGCTACTGGCAATGAGCGATGTGGGAATTTCGAGTCGAATCGTATCACTGCCGATCAATTTAAGTGCCTCGTCTACATATTTAGGTAACTCCAAAGCAAGCTAAAATTGGAACCAGGCTACGTGCCAAGCTGGAACCGGACGACGGGGGTCGAGTAATGTAATTCAGAAGCTAAAGCAAGATTCCGCACCGGTAGTTTCTGCTCTTATCGTTAGCCATATCAGTTTGTGCAGCCAAGAGTGCAAATGATGTTCCTGAGTGTCGACATTCGACATTTCATCATTATCATCAAGCGATAACGGCGTTTGGAAAATTCCTGCATCTCATCCAGCCTGTTCCATCTTTGCGAGAAAAGTCATGTAAAACAGCAGCAATCAAGATTTCAATTTTTTTGATCACGACTGTATTGTACTCTATGAGCTGCGGTCACAGCCACTCGCAGCTATTTTTAACTAGGTTCGTTTGACACAATTTTCTTTTGGGCCGATTCATAAACCACGTAGACTAATTTTTGAAAATTTCAGAACCCCCCCGTAGACTTTTTTCCATACAATTTTTTGATATTTTGTATGGAGCGTAGACTTTGGTCAACCCCCCAAAAAAAGTCTACGTGGTTTATGCATAGCCCCTTACGGCGGTACAAAGTAATATTCGAAGTAACTCCCGCGGACTTCCCAACAAACATCAATGCTGAATAACTGTTTGTTCAAACAAATTTGGAGAAGTTGTTCAGCTTTTTCCTCTAGAAAGCTGAATAACTTCTCCAAATTTGTTTGAACAAGCGGTTATTCGACACTGATGTTTGTTGGGTTCTCAAGAAGACTTAAGATGACTTGCTGCTCCATGTATCTTTTCCTATCTTTTATCTCTCTCGCAAACTTACCTCGCTATTTTAAATTGATAAATCTCGATTGTTAGTGAATGAACATCGAATCGAACTCCATCAGATTGCTCACAGCAAGTAAGCATACAAACTGATTTGATGGAATATTCAATATCTAGTGCAGATTCTGTGTTCTATCAATTCTAAACTTTGAGGTAATCTCTATTTTGTTTATTATGCATCTTGTAGCGGTCAAAGCTAGGCCGTGGAAATTTTCATCACGTTTATGAAATCGATTGAGCTGCTCAGTCAGCGTGTTTGGAGAAACAAGGCGGACTTGAAGATTTCAGGATACGAAACCTCCCAATCATGAAGAACCAGAATACACGCGTTGACAGCTGTTACAATTTGAGGAAGCATCGTTTGTGGAAGTTACATGTAACAGGTTCACCAGATATTGCTAGAGAAATCTTCGAGATTGCCATCAACGCCTCCAAATTTGATTAGATCCCTCTTTCATTTATAGTTTTCCATTCGATCCCTTAGCTGCTGGTGCATCTCTTCAATAACACAAACACAAACTTACCGATCACTAATACCGTCCATAGAATCCTACTGATCCAACAGAAATTAAATCCTTCATCCCAGTTAAACGAACATCTTGCGATAGGGCCAATTTTACTCGCTCATCATCAATCAGAATAGAGTCATGTGACTCGTCGATTTCGCCTTGGCCTTCAATTGTGTCCGGAATAATGTGCCTCGTGCTGAACATCCAAACGATTTTTCGTTCTCTGCCTCATAAAATTCTTCCTCTACAGTCGAACTCAGTAAGTGGAAATAGATAACGATCTATCAGCAGATCTCACTCACGGAACACTGATAAGCCAGCTGCTTGTTGCAATCACTAGCACGAATTTTTTGTTCGCTTCTAATATGACCACGCTGGCGGACGCTGATGATTGTTTCTCGCCAGTGCAAATAAACCAGCATCGGTGTGAACAACCTATCAGCTTAAGGAATCAACTGAAATGCCTTTACATCCTTCATGTTGCTTACGTGTTGCAAATTTATGTCCCTTGGTCCAATAGCGAAGCTGATTAGGCTATATCAGTACGGTTAAGATCTGGTCAAAATCGAGCAACTGGTCAATTTAAGCGGTGAATAATGGATCAACGATTAACAGCCATTTGAAACGGTTAAGACATGTTAACAATACGAGCCTTATGGTATTCAACGTTCCGTCGTCCGGTTGAAACTTGTCCATACAGTTGAGTTCACTTATCTTCGACCATGGTATGCTTAATTTACCATGACTTTGCGTGAATGCGATCACAGGTGGTCCATCTACACCTCTTAAATATGCACTTCTGAAGAGAGAACAAAGCTTTAACGCGCAGTCAGGAAAAACGTGGTTGGCGGTAACATCGCATTGACGTACGAATAATATTGGCATGTAAAAAACGGATGATCCCCTACAAGGAAATGTGATACCCTCCACGGTTATGAAACAATTAAACACAGACTTTGGCCAAATTCGAAGATCCGTGTACTATTTTCTACTTTCAGAATAAATTTTGCTCTATGTTTACTAACAGGAGAAAATGCAAAATGTTTTGATTAGAGGGGAAGTTACGGAACATTAGAGGAAGGTTTCCATATAGCTATACATAAAAATCTGGGTACGAAATCAACAGTATTATGTAAGGAAGAATAGCCTGATCTTGATTTTTGCAATTTTCAACCAAGGATTTTCAAACAAAACAATATAGGTACGGTGACTTATCTAGGTTTAAATCATTTCTGCAGCTGGCAAGGCATGCGCGCAAGCAGGCGTGTGTTTGAAGATAGATACGACAATCGTATCATTAGATACATTCAACTACCCAATTCGATACGCTGCGTTTGCTTATTTGTTCTACTTTGATAAACAGTTCAATCTTGGATCTTTGTAATGTGCAACCAATTATTGATCTTCAAAAAATCGTTCCAACCCAATCGTGTACACTGCAACCAACATGAACTGGTAACATAGTTGGATTTTCCTACACCACGAAAACGAATTTCCCTTATCGTTTCAACTAATAAAATTCCAAACACAAACATGCTT
This sequence comes from Aedes koreicus, assembly GCA_024533555.2. Lineage (NCBI taxonomy): Eukaryota > Metazoa > Arthropoda > Insecta > Diptera > Culicidae > Aedes > Aedes koreicus. Next base: position 146,869 of record JAHHFK020002019.1, on the reverse strand, counting down.
CAATTGGCTGTTTTGAAGAAACAAAACAGCCACTCTTAAATTTTGTCCATTTACGTTACTTATCTTACTCAAAAGCGTGCCTTACACTATGAAGGAATCAAAAAAAGTACGCTTAACGGTGTAAAACGTTGCTATTATGACTGCGACTGCAAACCTCTCACAAACGATCGACCACGTACGTGCGTGCGGATAAAATATAACTGGGAACTGCACTAACGCGTTCCCAAAAAAATAATAATATATATATATATATATATATATCTGAACTAAGCTCCGCAGACTCTCTGACAATCTTCCGAACAACTTTCATACAGAGCAACGTTATTACCCATAACAATTCTACTTTCATCGTCTTACGATCATGCCGATTATCCTATACGAATCCCTACGACTAATCTACAAATGTCATTCTTATCCGCGCTTCATCAATTTTAGAGCAAATTTGTAAATTTGAAGATACTTTCTGTTGCATGATTTGAACCTGCCCATTTCGCCACTTCTTTATCAATATGTTGTGTTCATTTGTGTGTTTGGTTTCCGTCGTATGTCTGTGTGTTTGTGTGGCGAATGCATTAGAAATGTTTCGTATTCACGAGTTTCACCTTAGGTCAGTAGTTCGCCTTCGTTGTTAACGTACGCATTAAGCTCGCCATTAAACTGCAGCAAGCAACCGACAGCACCAAAATACCCCTCATGCTCGAGGAAGAGCGCCTTCAACGTACCCTTCGACCAGTAGTCCATAGCGTATGCAAGCAGTTTCATCGATATGGGATTAACTCGTAGGAAGTTTCCTACGAATACCACCTGTAAATTTCAAGAAAAAAAAAGTTAACTTTATTGCAAGTGGTTCTTTGAGGCTGAAACTTACCCGATCGATTTTCTCGTTGCTTGCACACATCCTGGCTATCGAACCTATGTTGTTCGTTATCGTAACAAGGGTTGCATTGGCAAGATCTTCCTTCGAAACACTAGCCCTCCGGTCCGTGAGGATCATCTGTCCGAAGCTAGAGAGTGTGAAGAATGTAAATCGTTGTAATTTCACATCGGAACTCTGTTTCAAGATGGAATTTACCTGGCAGCCACCAGCTCGCCGGGCAGGCCGAACCGCTCATAGTCGCCACCGTAGATATCCTTCACCAACTTGTCCACGCGAGTGTGGTCACCCTTTGTGGCAAGCTGAATCGCCTCCTCGAACGTCGTGCATCCCGTCAGCAGGCAGCACAAACCTAGGAATGTTCCACCACCCAAACTCGTACCGGAGATGCGTTTGTAGTTGTTCGGTCCTCGAACCGCTAGCACCGATACGCCAGATCCCACATTCACAAGAATAAATGGATAGGGTTGACTGAAGTCGAATTTCTTCTTTGAACTTACACTGAAAATAATAGAATAATACATTAGTTTAACTAAATTGAAAGAACGTAAGAAGAATCAACTCACCTAATATCACTAGCATTTTCCCAGTAGTAGCACTCACACGGATTGTGCGTCTCGGTGAACAGTATTCCCTTGATCAGGGCGTCCAGTTCGTCGAACTTGGCCAGTTTCATATTGACCTCCTTTTGGAAATTTTCCTCAAACTTGAACGCACCGCCCCCGGTTGCACAAACCGTTGTCACCAACTGCGCCATGCCCTTCTTCTTGGCCAGGCCCAAGAATTTGTCCATCTCGGACGTGGGAAACCGGATGAAATGGAGCGAACCTCGCCGGCCTCTGATTTCCACGTCATCCATCTGGAGGTGCATATCTCGGTGGCCGGACCGCCCGTAGGCCGAATGTTTCGTCAGGTACCGCCGGATGTTGCGCAGGATTTTTGCCTCCTGATCCAACTCGCCCGGGGTGATGTCCTTCGGTTCGAAGTACACCAGCTTCGTTAGGGTGCCGCCGATGTCCATGCCAAACCATGGCATCGCTGGAAGGAGAAGATGGAGAGGGATACGTTAACATTTTGGATTCGTTTCCGATTCGAGGGATTTTGGACAAGTCGAGTTTCAGTTAAGTCAGCCATATTTTAGATTTTTTAGCGGGAATTCGACGCAGGAATTTATCATTATGTCTTGAGCTAATGACAAGGGCATCGAATAGTGTGAAGGGCGTTTTGTAATAAAACGATATTTAGAGAAAAAAATCTTTCTAGGGCTAGGGGAAAGTAGGTAGAGACGGAGACCTTAAGGACAAGTTAGAACATTTTCTAAAATTTATTGATCGTAATTTTCATAAAAGTTGAGGTTTAAGGGTATATTTTGTCATAATAGTCACGGTGCGTGTATTTTATCGCGAGTGTATGAAATTAATTACAAATCAACGTTGAAAATTTTTATTTTTACGTACGAACATGTTAGACGGCCGTTGGTGAGATCAATCTGATTATAAATATATAACAATCCTATTTTTAAATAATACTAAATAGGGTATGTGTCCTTTAATTCAGCCTAATATGCAACGATCGATTACATTTTTTATTATCATAAAATATTTAAGCTATAAGCGATATTTAACTTGTTATACACTTGCTTAGAAACGTTTAAAAAGATGTTTGGAAATATGTATCCCGAAAAGCTATATAACTTATTTTATAAAGTCAGAAACTTTCGAAGGATATGGATGTAATGTCGGTCTATAAGCATCACATTTGGTCTATTCATGGATGCAACTTCGTCCCATTCGATCAATTTTTTATTAAATGCAGTCTTCGTAAGGTTTTTCTTCCTGATTTTATGATTTAAGGCATTGCCAGCTTTATCCAACATAAAATTTCACAAAACAAACTAAACTTAAACTGCTTCGAAACACTCAAAAGATTTTGACATATGATTTATTGTCGGTTCGATAGTGAAAACATAATAATTCTCTTTGCACAGGTATTGTTCCTTTGGTTTTTGTGTAAATTATCCAATTGGAAAATATTCAACCGAAACTTATACATTTTCACTGAAATTTTTACCAATAACAAAATTTTTACTAAGTTATCCAGACAACAGGCCAAGAAAAACATATGTCCCTAACATTGGGTCCACGGTTTTCTTGTTAAATCATTGTTATTTTATCTGTGTGAAAAGTTAGTTTATAACGAATGACTATTTTCTGTACATCTAGCTTGCAATATTCGGTTTATTGGTTCAAATTAGGCAAATTTAGACCATTCTAAAATCATGGAGATAATTTGTTCGGCTTAACCAGTGAAATCATGATGTCTAAAAAGTTACCGAAATCTAAAATTACTCGGAAGAGAACAGTAAATTGGTTAATAATGTCCGAAGTGCTTCGAATTAAAACGGTCATCATGATGAAAATATAATATTGTTGATTATCGCTGAATTAATGATATAATAAATTTGGTACATAGGCCGAATGAAGGGCAAGTTGAGTGCCGAATGAATTGTAACCTTGAAGCAAATGAAATTTAATTATTATTATTAATCTTTTAGTAAATATTTTTAATAGGATATAGGGGAACTGCCCCCATATTAATCTCATTGTTCCTATATTCATCCTACGATGAATCAAACAATTGGGCAGTTGAAGGATTAGTTAGTAATGTTTGTTGTAGTTATTTAACGTAAGCAAACATTATTAGAAAACGAAACCGATCCTTCAACTGCCCAATTGTTTGATTCATCGTAGGATGAATATAGGAACAATAAGATTAATATAGGGGCACTTTCCCTACTAGTATATATAATGATGATATGATGAAAACAATACGATGTTGTAATAGTATATAGCATAGCATAGCATAGCATTTTCCGACCATACATAATCCTGGGTTGGCTGTTGTAGAGACGATGGAAGCGCCAGAAGAGCTGCCTTGGGTGTGACAGGCTCTTCATCCATCAATTTCTTTGCACAACACCTGGCCAGGTCCTTATGATCAGCAAGGGATGGGAGGGAAGTGTTGATTAGATGTCTACTTAAGAAGATGCTGAGAACTCATGCTACCTTCATAGACATCTGGAGTTGGAAGTTGGATGGGATTGAGCGCGAGGCTTTCCTTGGCGAGAAAGCGTATGTATATTTATATGTATATTGGTCGTTGGGAGTGACGAAGCTAAGAAAGTTAATGCACTCCTTTGTTGTCCACACAGGCGTTTCCTACTTGTATCCAAGCTCCAAATCCAAGGGTTTAGCGCCTTTTCTTGCGTGAGAGCTTAACTGTAGGTTGGGACATGAGCACTAACTCTTGTCCTAGCCTTTTATGGCTTATGGTTATAGCGCCATTACTCGCTTTCTGAAAAGAGAAGAAGGACGCGCCGACGGAGAGTCATACGCTAATACACATACACACATACAGGCATACACTCTCTCACACATACATACACACACATACACTTACACACACACTTACACTCACACGTTCACATATTCATGGTTTGTAAATAGCTGAACCAAACGGTCAAAAAATTTATGTACGATTAAAGGAATTTACCCCGCTGAACAACAAACGTTACTGTCGCGTTCGCTTAATTGTATGTTACGGACCGCTGCTAACTGTTTGTATTTGTGATGTACCGCTGATTAAATACGTTAGTTACCTGTGCAAAGTAAAGTTCACGACGAAAAAACTCTTTATAGTGCATATTTTGTGTTGTGAAATTGGTGAAAAAGCTTCTTTGTTTCGGTCATTTTGTGCCCACTGCGGTGTTATTGTTTGTTGTTGTGATCAGAGGCACTGCTGAATTCAATTGCATCGTTCTACAACGCGCCATCTTCATTCTCGACACTGTATTCTCGATTCACGCTACAGTACAAAACCGGAAAAAGTCACTCGTGTTCTTGCCAATTTTCCGAAAGTTTGGAGAAACATCTGTGAAGTCGGCCAATTACGGACCTAATTATGGCAACTGTTGCTGCTACTGCCTGCGATCATGCTTGTGACCACTGTGGCACTCCGGTTCAAACCGATGACGATCACATAGCGTGCATGGGCTTCTGCGATCAGGTTACCCACATTCGTTGTGCAAAACTGAACGCTCCGTTTGTCAAAAACATCCAAAAGGGGAGCAACCTTTTCTGGATGTGCAGACAGTGCGCTCACGTTATGAATTTAGCTCGGTTTAAGACGGTCATGTCATCAATTGGCAGCGCAATCTGCTCTATCAAGGACAACCACGGGGAAATAATTACTGAACTGAAGCAGGCCATCTCGGACAACGGCAAGCAGATGGAGATGCTTTCCAGGAAGGTAACTGCGTCTACTCCGTCGAGCTCAAGGCTAACAGAAGGTCAACCTGCGCAGAAACGTCGACGCGAAGAACACTCAAAGGACCCTATGCCACTTCTCGGAGGAACTAAGATCCTACCATCAAACTCTGTTTTAACAGTTCCTCCGCCGAAGGAATTGTTCTGGCTTTACCTATCGAGAATCCACCCGAGCGTTAAATCCGAAGCGGTCATGCGTCTAGCTAAAGACTGCTTACAAAGCGAAGATCCAATCAAGGTTGTCCCGTTGGTGAAAAAAAATGCGGATTTGGCTTCCATGAACTTCATCTCGTTCAAAATTGGGATGGACGTAAACTATCGGGATGTAGCTCTAGATCCGGCCTCGTGGCCCAACGGAATCGTGTTCAGAGAATTTGAGGATGTAAACACAAATAAATATTGGGCGCCGACCAAGACTCGCATATCTGGTTCAACACCACGAATCGAATTAACTCCTGCCTCCGGCTCGAATCAGTCAACAAGTTTTTTATCACCAACTTCGGACATGGGTACGCCATCAATGGACTCCTCGTAGATTCATCGCCATCAATCATCCCAGAACGCGCTGCCTGCCGCACTATGGGAGACCCCAAGCCACTCGGCCCAGTCGCGCTAGCCGTTTCCTGCCATCAAAGTCGTTCTGACCCTGCGGTCGAGTTCGGTGGGCGGGTCTCCCAACCTCTTCGTTCAGGCAAGTATGCATTCGTTTTCGACAAATCTCGGCTCAATCATCCTCCGTGTTCTAGCGCCAGCAATCGACGTCCATTAAGCGAACAACGACTAAGTTTTGCAAACTGGACACCGGGACGCACAATTGCCGCAAGCTCTAAGGAAGCCCCTAGTCCACTCAACGCAGTCGAGCCCCACCTGCCAGCGACCAGCAGCCGTCCCGGTCCTGTGTTTGAGTTGGGAGACGGGGTCTTCCGGACCTCTACTTCAGGCAAGTACACTGCTTCTTCGAAAAACTCGTTCCCTGAATCGATTGTTGTTTCCAGTCCATCCCCTACAAGACAGCCCCGATCTATCTCTACCGGACTTCTAGACGATCGAGACCGAACGTTAGAAACGATAAGAAAGGCCCTGCTGTGGAACGCCGTTGTCAAGGCCTCACAATTTACTACCAAAATATCGGGGGAATGAATTCTGACGTCGACGACTATCGACTGGCAGTATCGGATCACTGCTATGATTTGATTGCACTAACCGAAACTTGGCTCGATCCCCGAACGGCTTCCCCTCAAGCGTTCGAGTGTGAGTATGAGGTCTTCCGCTGCGACCGAAATTCGAGTAACAGCCGAAAGTCTACTGGAGGTGGTGTTCTCGTGGCAGTTCGATCCAACTTGAAGGCAAGAGTCATAGAAAATGAGGAGTGGAACTGTGTGGAACAAGTCTGGGTCGCCGTCAATCTGAGTGATCGCACACTGTACCTATGTGCGGTATATATTGCACCTGACCGAGTTCGTGACAACGATCTAATCGAAACCCATTGCCGGTCCGTTTTCGCGATAATGGAGAATGCATCTCCTGTTGACGAGATGATCGTCCTTGGCGACTTCAATCTAGCTGGTATATCGTGGAAAATGTCTCACAGCGGCTTTCTCTATCCAGACCCAACACGCTCTGTATTTCACACAGGGTCAGTTAGTCTTCTTGATAACTATAATGCAGCCACGCTATCTCAAATCAACCACGTTGTAAACGAGAACAACCGAAGCTTATACCTCTGCTTTGTAAGCGCTCAGGACACCGCTCCATTCACCTCTACGGCTCCAACTCCTCTGGTAAAGCTGGCTCCTCACCACCCTCCTTTAATTGTCGCCGTGGAAGGTAACCACGTTCGAGATTTTGACGCAACTTCTGCTACTGTGTCATACGATTTCCGGAAAGCCGATCACCGTAGTATCGTCGGCGTGCTGTCTAACATAGCCTGGGAGAGCATCCTTGATCCCGAAAACGTCGATTCCGCTGCGCAAACTTTTTTACACGTCTTGGAATATGTCATTTACAGGCACGTTCCAAAGTGAGTCCACCAAAAAGAGTCGCACCTTTCTTGGCAAACTAGCGAATTTCGAAAACTGAAATCAACTAAGAGAGCGGCTTTGAGAAAATTCACTAAATATCGTACGCTTGCCCTGAAAAACCACTACGTCAGGCTCAATCATGAGTTCAAGCGAGTCAGCCGTCGATGCTACTCGTCATATTTACGAGGGATTCAGTCCAAACTCAGGTCGCATCCGAAGTCTTTTTGGAAGCATGTAAACGAGCAGCGCAGGGAGTCTGGCCTACCATCCTCAATGGTGCTAAACGGTGAAGTCGCTTCATCCCCCCAGGAGATATGCCGCCTGTTTTCCGAAAAGTTTTCCAGTGTTTTCTCCGGTGAGAACACGTTACATCAGCAGCTAACAATGTGCCACTATACGGTCAAGCACTGGGGATAATCGATATCAACGTCGACATGATTACAACCGCCGCAAAACAACTCAAGTCGTCCTTCAATCCTGGACCCGATGGTGTTCCGAAAGTATTCCTGAAGAGACATATTACCTGCTTACTGACACCGTTGCTGCGCCTATTCAATATGTCCGTCGTAAGAGGAGTGTTCCCATCCTGCTGGAAATTCGCACATACGTTTCCGGTCCACAAGAAAGGAAGCAAATAATTATCGTGGAATTACTTCGTTGAGCGCGATCTCGAAGCTATTTGAGTTAGTCGTTATGGAGCCTCTACTTTCTCATTGCAAGCAATATCTGAGTTGTGATCAACATGGTTTTACTTCCGGTCGTTCCACCACTACTAATCTACTGTGTCTATCGTATATCACGGATAGTATGGCTGAACGAGCTCAAACTGACGTCATATATACCGACTTGTCAGCAGCATTCGACAAGCTAAACCACGCCATTGCGATTGCGAAACTAGAAAAACTTGGGGTTAGCGGCAACTTTCTTCGATGGTTTCGCTCATATCTGACCGATCGACAGCTGATGGTCACTATTGGGAACTGCCAATCTGACATTTATCCAGCCACGTCAGGGATACCTCAAGGAAGTCACCTGGGACCGTTGATCTTCCTACTTTATTTCAACGATGTGAATTTGGTCATCGAAGGCCCACGACTATCGTATGCAGACGATCTTAAAATCTACTTTCGGATTCGTGTGACTGACGACTGCATCTTCCTCCAACGTCAATTTGAAGCTTTCGCCAGATGGTGCAACTTAAACAAAATGGTAGTTAACCCTGCGAAGTGTTCGGTAATCACGTTTTGTCGGAAGAAAGAACCGATCATATTTACCTACAGATTCGAAGGATCAACAATAGAGCGTGTGAATCAAGTAAAAGATTTGGGAATTATTCTGGACTCTCAACTTTCATACAAGCAACACATCTCGTATGTGGTTCATAAGGCGTCGAGGACATTGGGCTTCATCTTCAGGATAGCAAAAAATTTCTCTGACATCTACTGCCTCAAATCACTGTACTGTTCGCTGGTGCGATCCACATTGGAGTATTGTTCTACAGTTTGGAACCCAAATTACAACAATGGTGCTGAGAGAGTGGAGTCCGTTCAACGACGCTTTCTTCGATTTGCTCTAAGGAACCTGCCGTGGAGGGACCAGTTTCATCTGCCCAGCTATGAAAATCGTTGCCTGCTGATCGATCTGGAGCTTCTCCGTACCAGAAGAGAAACCTCGAGGACGCTTTTTATTGCAGATATATTACAAGGCAGAATAGACTGCTCTGCAATCCTGGAGCAAATAAATGTCAACGTTCAACCTGGAGCGCTTCGAAACAATATGATGCTGAGACTACCTCTCCGCCGTACTAACTACAGCATGTACGGTGCCATCGGTGGATTACAGCGAGTATTCAACCGGGCCTCTCATCTGTTCGACTTTCACCATTCACGCCAGATGTTGCGTCGGCGGTTTACCACGTTTTTCAACGTTGCTTCCGGTGTTGAATAACTATATGACCGTTTTTATGTACACGTATTTTTATTATTTGACCCTACGCTTTAAATTAATTTATTTTCAACATCATTGGGTCCACATTGAGCCTGTTGATGTCAATAACAAGTAAATAAATAATATAAAATGATAGTAACAATTATATTTGTACTGTCTGCATGTCTGTAGACGCACTTGCATTATCATTGCCACGAAGGAAACAAAAAAATTAAAAATATTAAACAATTTGGGAATTCCATAGGTGATCTGAAATTATACACCGTATAAAGAATACTTCCATTTTTTGTGGTAGGGTAAGATTTCAGCATGCTACCTTCCTACATCGCGTTGGTGGGACTGCTTCCTAAGGTATAGCTGACGCGATACAGCGTTTCTTACTCAAACGCTGAATGCCAAGACAGACGCTGTTTGAGCTGCACCTCCTTGGTGAACAGACGCTCGGAACGCACCTCCTCAATCTAGCTGAAGTCAGAAGGACAACAGTGCCCAGGCTGCACTACCAGCAAAGTACGCAACCCTTAGCTGGCGGTCTTTGTCATCTCTTGACCCGTAGAAGCATGAGGTAGGAACTTGTGAGGACCCGTGCTATGACGCACGCTCCATCCCAGTTGTCTACTCACCATGTTGCAGCCCTAAAAAAAAAAACTCATAAAATATACAAAAAATATAACAGTAGGAAAGATTTAGCAAACTATTTCGACATATGCGATCAACTCAATTTAGCTATCAATAATGTATTTGCAGAATATAATGCAAAAACTGAATCTGAAATTAAGTCTTGTCCAAAAAACTTCTTTAGTTACGTAAAAACTAAATTAAAATCAGACAACTTTCCTTCAATAATGCAACTTGACGAAAATGTCGAGGATAGCTCAGAAACATTTTTTGATCTCTTTGCAATTTTTTTTTCAAGAAATAATTTATAAATTTATACGACATTTTCAGAAAATGATCGCGACCGCGATTATTTTGCATTTCATCTAGAATTTTCAAGGGATATTGGAGTCAATCAAATTCAAGTACAAGACATTTTACTGACTTTAAGGGCTTTAGATGCCTCAAAAAGACCTGAACCTGATGGAATTCCTCCAGTATTTATGAAAAATATTGCAACAGAGCTAACTGCTCCATTATTTTGGCCCTCCCCCTCTGGTTCCCTCGCCCTTCATTTTTTTTTTTTTTTTTCCGGTTTTCCTCTTGTTTTTGCCTCTTTCTCTTGCTTTTTCCCAAATTGTTTCCGGCTTCTATCTTTTTTTTACCCGCCCATTTAATTTCACGGAAATTCAATTCTTTTCATTTTCGTGTCCCCGTCTCTTTGGCCTGCTTTTTATGCTATACTAGCTGAACCCGGTGCGTGCGCTGCTACGCTTGCAACTAATTGAAGGAAAATTTAATATAACTGTCCCGCTTATGGTTTTTTTTTTCGAAATGAGTTTTTTTTTTCTTGAATAAGCAGGGGTTCAAACTTCTATCAAAACATGCTTCTTACCCGAGAAATACACGGTTTGTGTTTAAGTAACCTGGATAATTCTCATTTTTGGTAGAAATTTGTGTTTCATTTGTATGGGAGCCCTCCCTTCCAGAGGGGGGTGGTTTCTCAAACCACCATACAATCATTGCCTTCAAAACCCTCCACATGCCAAATTTGGTTCCATTTGCTTGATTAGTTCTCGAACCATCACACTGGGCTCATCGATTATAATAAAAATGTGAGTTTCATTTGTTTGAAGACCCCCCCCCCCCTCAGAAAGGGAGGGGTCTTGAACTACCATAGAAACATTCTTGCCTTCAAAACCCCCCACATGCTAAATTTGATTCGATTTGCTTGATTAGTTCTCGGGTTATGATGAAATTTGTGTCTCATTTGTATGAGAGCGCCCCTTCCTGAGAGAGAAGGGGTCTCAAACAATCATAAGAACCTTCCCCAGCCCCAAAAACCCCTTCATATAAATTTTCACGTTGGTCGGTTCAGAACTTTCCGTGTCTATAAGGGTCTGACAGACAGAAATTCATTTTTATGTATATAGAAATCTAGCCTCCAAAAACCTCCATATGCTAAAAGTGGTTTCATTTACTTGATTAGTTCTCGAGTTATGCAGAAATTTGCTTTTTATTTGTAGGGGGAGCCCCCCTCCCCTTCAAAATGGGGAGGGGTATTGAACTGCCATAGAAACATTTCTTGCCTCCAAAAACCTCAACATGCCAAATTTGATTTCATTTGCTTCATTGGCTCTCGAGTTATGCTAAAAATTATGTTTTATTTTTATGGGAGTCTACCCTTCCAGAAGGCGGAGGGGTCTCAAACCACCTTAGAAACATTTATTTCCTTCAAAAACCTCCACATGCCAAATTTGGTTCCATTTGCTTGATTTGTTCTCGAGTTATGCAGAAATTCGTGTTTTATTTGTATGAGAGACCCCTCTTTCAGTGAGCGGAGGAGTCTCAAACCACAATAGAAACATTTCTTGCCTTCGAAAACCTCCACATGCCAAATTGGGTTCCATTAACTTGATAAGTTCTCGAGTTATTCAGAAATTTGTGTTTCATTTGTATATGAGCCCACCTTTCAGAGAAGGGAGGGGCTCGAGTCAACTTAGAAACATTTCTTGCCTTCCAAAACCTCCACCTGCCAAATGTGGTTCCATTTGCTTGATTAGTTCTCGAGTTATGCAGAAATTTGTGTTGCATTTGTATGTAAACCCCCCTCCCTCCCCCTTCCAGATGGCGTAGGAGTCTCAAACTTCCATAGAAACATTTCTCTCCTCCAAAAACCTCCACATGCCAAATTTGGTTCCGTATGCTTGATTAGTTCTCGAGTTATGCACAAATTTGTGTTTCATTAGTATGAGAGCCCCCCTCTTACAGAGGGCGGAGGGGTCTTGAGTTACCTTAGAAACATTTCTTGCCTTCAAAAACCTCTACCTGCCAAATTTGGTTCCATTAACTTGATTAGTTCTAGAATTATGCAGAAACTTGTGTTTCATTTGTATGGGAGCCTCCCTTTCTAGAGAGGGGAGGGGTCTCAAACTACCATAAAAACATTTCTTGCCTCCAAAAACTTCCGCATGCTAAATTTGGGTTTCTTTGCTTGATCAGTTCTCGAGTTATACTGAAATATGTGTTTCATTTGTATGGGAGCCTCCCTTTATAGAGAGGGGAGGGGTCTCAAACTACCATAAAAACATTTCTTGCCTCCAAAAACTTCCGCATGCTAAATTTGGGTTTCTTTGCTTGATCAGTTCTCGAGTTATGCAGAAATATGTGTTTCATGTGTATGGGAGCCCCCCTTTCAGAGGAGGGAGGGGCCTCTTACTATCTTAAGAACCTTCCTCGGCCCCAAAAACCCGTGCATACAAATTTTCACGCCGATCGGTCCTTCCGCTCGCGAGTTAAATCGTGACAAAGGAAACCCCAACTCATTTTTATTTATGGTCATTAAATCAAATTATGACCACATACAATCAACACTGCGAAACCATTGACTTAACTATGTCGAGGCATAACTTGAAGAAATATTTCAACACCATACGAAACAACACAAACTAATAAAATTTTATGAAAGCACTGTCTACTTAACCTTACTAACTTAGGTTTTTTTTGTATAGACTGTTCCAGAAAGTATAAGCACACTTTCAAAATAACAAAAAAGTCATGTTTTTTTTTAGTTTAAATAATTTTATTTGGCAAATTATATTTGTATTTGTGTTTTACATTATATTTTACCCTCGTTTAACCAAAATATTCAACCATAGCCAAGACTCCTAACTTTTCCTCGAACATGACCCATTAGCTTCTGCACAGTGGTACTTCCCACCGTTTTGACCACTTTTGGCCAATCTTTTTTAAATTTTTGGATGTCGTCCGCTGGTTTTATGAATTTTCGAAGCTTTGCTTTGGTTAAAGCCCAAAAAGTCTCGATTGGCCGTGCCTCCGGGCAGTACGGCGGATTCACGTCTTTCGGCACGAAACATACATTTTGACTTTTGTACCATTCTAAAGTGTCCTTTGCGTAATGACATGACGCCAAATCAGGCCAAAACACTACTTGACCTTCGTGCTGCCTGATCATCGGCAATAATCGCTTCTGGAGACATTCCTTAACGTATTTCTGAGTGTTCATCGTCTCCGTTGTGATGTACGGACTAGATGTTTTACCACACTCGCATATTGCCTGCCTTCTTACCGAATTTTCCGGTAAAAATTGCCTTCTCCGTTTCGGGGATGTCTTTGTCTTCGCTTGCAGAATAGAATTGTGGTCCGGGAAGCGTTTTGTAATCTAGTTTCACATACGTTTCATCGTCCATTATTATACACCCAGAATTTCTACACAATAACGAATCATAGAGTTTGCGGGCCCGTGTTTCACGGACGTGGCCTGTTTTGGGTTGGGTTTTTTCTGCTTCCTGTATGTTTTTAGCCCAAGTCTTTCTTTGGCACGCATGACGTTACTCGACGAGGTCCCCAGTTTTTTCGCAACATCCCGAACGGAAGTCGCTGGTTTCCGCTTGTAGGCATCCCTGATCTTTTTATCTATATCCGGACTAACAGGACCGGATTTCTGACCACTTTTCGGCGCATCTTCAAACGTACACTGTTCTCTATATTTTCGAATCGCAGATCGTACCGCTCCGACGCTTACACCCTCTTCCTTGGCCAATTTTCTCAAGGAGAGTCCGCTCACAGTGCACCATTTGTGCACGATACTTTTTCGTTGTTCCGGAGTAAGACCGCGCATTTTGATAGGTAACACAAAACTGAGCACTTTTTTGATGCTATGTCATTCAGAAATGTGCAAACAAAAGGACGTAGCCAAAACATGTTGAAATATTTCATTATATTCAAAGTGACCGTTAAAATAAGGTGTGCTTATACTTTCTGGAACAGTCGTTACACATTTTTTTTTTCTTTTATCTAATCTGAATGTACTATAGCATAAGGAAATTAAAAAAAGAAGAAAATTATTTGTAAATGTTATAGTCTACGTTAGTTTGACGAAATAAATAAATGGACTTCTAAATAGTCTAAATGGTCTTCGGTTCAGAAGTATGGGCGCGTGCTGCTAACTTGGACGAGTCAGAATTCTTGGGTGAATAGCTGCCACATCGACGTTCAAAAGTGCCTGAACCAAATGGACAGCTAGCTTGCAATGATCACTTGAAGATGCTATAGAGGCTCATTGCCCTGATATTCCCAAATGTAGCACGTAGTAAAATGTTTATTGTCTTCTATAACTAAACGTGATGGAATGGAGTAAACGACTGGAAACTCATCGGGAATGATCTCTCATATGCATCCATCGAACCATTCTAATCGCGAGCGATACTATATGGCACATACATCGCGAGTCAAGATTTGCGCTACTGAAGTCAGCTCTTCAAAAGCAGACACGCCGTGACGACCACCTGGATCCTACATCAAAATGAAATTGAAGCAATTAGTAAAGAATGGTATCCCAAATAACATTGCCAAAACCATCCTACTTTATTAAGTCTTATTAAAGTTTTATGGAAGCCACTGGAAATCAATTTGGTTTTATTATGGCACCAAGAGGTGCCAATAGGTTTTATATTTTAATTAGGTTTATGAGAACCTACACAGCTTGTTTATAACGATCTTAAAACCTTGTTTTGTCAAATTCCTTTGACTCATATCAACGGTTTTATTTCGACTTTATGAACTCGTAAAATGCTGTTTTGAAATGCCATTTCAGACTCATTCATATTATCTTATTATGGTCATTTGAAGAAGCATTTTAAAACCATTTTGCCTCCAGTAAATGCATTAAACGGCAAATTGGTTTTATAGTAGTCATTGCGAAGATAAATTGGTTTTTGTTGGCAAAACTGTGATTTTTTTACAATCGCCATATTGAAATATAAGGAATAATTGTGGCAAAATAAATCTATAAAAATAAATGCACTAAATTTGAAATGGAATGCAAATGAACTGTAAATCGGAAACCAATTTTGGCAATCTTTTAGATAACCTTATTGAATTCCATAAATTTTCAGGAAATTCATGATTGATTTACCGAATATATTTGTTTCAATTCTGTTTTGTTGTAGTAAACTCGCATAATTTCCTAGGCGCATTAATTTTCGGCTTTTATTGTGAAAATATTCACCATAAAATTAAATGCGCATATGATTTGAAGCATGACACGCTGTAAAAAACTCAATTTGTTTTGGATATTTTGCTATCAAACAAAATTTCCCGCTACACTTGAACTTTTTTCTTCGATATTATTTACTGCTAAATGAATCAGAAGAGCAGAGAATCGAACAAAGCAGAACAACAACAAACAACCTCGATTTCACAGTGAAGTTTGACAGCTGCGGCCATTTGGCCACATTCTGGTTTTCATGGCAGACAATAGGTTTTATGAAGGTTCTCAAGTGGTCATAACATCTTTCACTAGAACATTTTCAAAATCTTTATGGTTTTATAAAGGTTTTATTAACTTGTTTTCACAACCGTCAATAGAGTGGGCCATTTTGTACAAATTTCAGCTTTAAAGGAGCATAGCGGAAGTGTGGGTAGATAAAACAGTTTTGATTGTAGTTTTATCAACAAAGCCGGGAGGAGTGCTATACGGCTGGAATAAAACTAAAATTGTTACTTGGGATATAACCCTAATCAATATTACTTGCAACAAAATGTTCTAAAATAAGGTAAACAATCACATTACCACGGCAAATGTACTATTGTTCATTACAGAACATATAACGGGAAAAGGGAGGGACCATCAGGGCACCCAAGTGAAACGATTTAGATAGGGAGCATGGGACTGCCTCCTCCCTATTGTTAACATTTCGCGGAACGAGGGCGGGCTCTTCGACCCCATCTATTGGGTTTATTCTGTCAATCGAGGGCTCGATTGTAGTGCTGTGAGGGTGAACTTGCTTCTGGAAGGAGATTCTCTTCCCTACATTTGCGGAGTTTCGCGTAAGTGCCTCTGATTACGGGCCCGCCCAAACGGTTTTGGCCCTTCATACAGGAGCTTGATGATCACTAACAACAATAGAATCCTGATCAAATCGTTTTTCAGATTATTCCAGTCACCTTGCTACAACAGATGGTAGTATTACATCATCATCATCATCACTTTCACTATGCGTTTCACGAAAACCCTTCAATTTATTGAACCAATTCCACTAAAATTGGTGGCAGAAAGTGACGGAAAACTGCTTGACTAAATGATCGATTTGGCTCAAGAGGGCATACGCTGATTCAACGTATCATTAATTCCAGTAGAATCACTGCCCTGGTAAACGATTTGCTAACGAAATAAAATGATGAATTTTGTCATCACGTATCCGACAGCTCAACCTTTTTTGAGAAAATAAATTTATTTCTTGCCGAATCATTTATATAAACTATATTTTCAATGATAATTTCGAGAGTTAAAAATCGAAATTTTACAAGTAGGTAAATTAGGCGCTATTATTTGGAAAGGCTAATTTTTGATCTAGGATCGAGAGGTAAATAGTTCGTATAGACTATGGTTATAGTTCACATAGACATTACTACCAATTAAACAAGTTAGATCACCCTTGCAGGTTATCGCCATACCTACTGTTTTGACGAAACTGCGCAATGGGCGAATAAATCATTCCTGCCTTTAACGTCCCGACCATACACCTCCCCATCGACAGCACGAGTATAGTTGTATGGTTCGCTGACTGTATGACATACTAACTCATAACAAATCAACCATCCCATCATCGGAAGTGAACAAGCGGCTCCCGACTGCAAACCCACGACGTCGATCGTTCAGCTCGACGAGACACATGATAGCACGAGGCGCGGTATTAGCGGCAAAGATTAATAATCAAACACACGGTTAAATCAAGGACTTTCATGTTCCGAACAGCAGGCCGGGCGACGATGCCTGTTTCAAATATCCTACGTCAGTCGATTAACGGCTTAATATCACGCGTTATATCACGTGAGCCACGTCTCGAGCCAATCGGATTGCCACTGGTCGGTTCAAGATTTTGCGATTAACTTGTTCTTTGTGTTCTAGAGATCTTAAGTGCATAAACGCAGGAAGCATGGGGTATGAGTGTGCAAGATGTGTGCCTTATTAAACCCTGAACCGGTTTCTTTTGTTGCTACAGGTCGCAGTCACAACACTAAACACGGACTACGTTTCCAGTTTGTCGTACGATATTTTCAGAGGTCAAACGTGGCATCGATCTCTGATCGAGTATATTAGAGTTTGCGTTTAAAGATCAGGTTCAAGAGCACGACGGTTTAATGCGAAGTTCGAAGCATCAAAGACGGAAATATTAACCAGTTTCTAATATAGAGTAGATGCGATTACTAAACACAACACACTTCGGAGCCAACGCTTATGTATGTACAGAACAGATATATGAAGCATATTGTCTATCTCTAACAGTACGATCTATCAGCAAATTGATTAGTACATTTAATAAAGGTAAATACAACAGAAAACATCTTACATAAATGCTCATCCGTTCGAGTTCCGTCAGTGGAATGTTCCTTGATAATGCCCGTCAGCCTATCAGTCTCATCGGTTCCGTCATCCTCGGAGTAGTCATCTTCCTGGTCCACCTCGTCCTCTTCGTCATCTTCTTGTTCCTCGTCCTCTTCCTCCTCCCCCTTCTTTGCCCCTAGGCAACCCTTGCCGATCGAGACCAGCTCGTCCACCTTGACCGGAGGTATTCGCTTCTTCTTGCGTCGTCGCCGCTGCAATCTGCCAGCGGACGAGCCCATGTTCGTAGACGATATAGACGAGGTCGAAGAGGATGCCGAACTAGACGCTATCATACGGAACTCCTTGTACGGTTTTGCTTTCGGGCTGGACAGTGGAGACATCTTGCGTTTCGTCTTACGTCGGTTGTAACGGGATGTGGCGTAGGTCCACCGTGTCGTGCTCGTTGTGACCCGCGTCGTGAGGACAGGTGTGTACCAATCATAGAAGGCGGACAGTATGTCGTCCGCATCCGAGGGTGGCGTCGTTGGTGGCGTCCAGTGTGTAACACGATCCAACGGGCGCGTACGGAAGCGCTTCTCGATTACTGCGTACAGCGCCACCTTTAAAGAGAGAAAACGGAACGAGCAAACGGAGAAACGGACGGGTTGGTTGGGTTATTTTCATTATGCAAACTACAATTCTAACAAGTCATGATACAGTATGAGAATGGATGATGAGTAGAAGACCATAACAAAAGCAATATACGTAAACCACACCATCAGTATTGTTGAAGTGCATTACTAGAACAAAAAACCACAAACAAACATACGCACGATCCCAATGAATGACGTTAATCGTTGGAGATGGGTTAGAATGGCTTTCCGATGGTAGCACAGGGGACATAGTGTTGATTTAAAGCAAAAAATAAGGGGGGAAAGGAAGGGTTCAACCAAGCCGATGTAGGATCTCATATTGAGTTATGATTCAAATGGTGAGTTGACAACTTCAAAGGAGGGTGCAACCGACCTCCGGTCCTCACAAGTTCCTACCTCACGCCTCCACGAGTCATATGATCACAAAAGACTGCCAGCTGAAACATGGAGACGCTGGTTGGCGTAGCCTGGGCAATGTTGTCAATCTGACAATAGCGAAGTGAGGGGGTGCGACTGAAGATCGTGTACCTTTAAATCCTATTGTATATTTTCCATTCTCATTTTAATAATAATTTCAGCACGCTTTAGAATCATCTTTGCATTCCAAAACCATGTAGGACCCTGGAGCAACATGACAAGCATAAAAGGCTCAATTTATTTTTCATGAAATTATAAAATTCGAAAAAAAAAATTATTTTCACAAAATTCATAAAAGACTGGCATGTGTTTCTAAGCAGTATAGTATTATATTTCAATATTTTGTTTAGTGGTATTATTATTAAATAAGCCATTTATTTCAGATATCATCAAACTGGACTCTTCGATTACTCCAATTGCTATCTTTGAAATGTTACTAGAAAAAATATTACAACATGTCTTATAAAATAATATTTTTTACTGAAACTTCATCTTTGATTTTTGGAATGATCTATACTGTTTCAGCTTTTCCAGGACTAGGAGGATTTTTTTTTTTGTCTAGATTATCGAGATTTTCAGCCTCGGGCTGGTTCATCTCCCGTCGTAGTCACTCAAATACCTCTTTTGGGTATTTTCGTAACTTGTCCGGGGGTGAGATTCGAACTCGTGACTTTGGCGTTAGAGGTATGGATGTTAACCACTACGCCGGGGTTGCCCCCATCGGACTAGGAGGATATTAATACATATCTAATCTTTATTTATTTTTTCAGTAACAATCCATTAGATGTCAGGAGGTGGCAACGGAGTCGGTGATAGGCTTTTGCAATTATTATTGAATGTATTTTTCATTACCGTTTTGCAAATGAACATTAGACCAAATTCGAGCAGATATGATTCATACAGCGCTGTATTCATTTAGCTTGTGTCTGATGTTACAGTTCAATCCTTGTCATTGCTCTATCATTACTCACAATATTATTATAATTGATAATTTTGGTTTTATTGATTTTATTTCATAGATGAGGTTATAAAATCAGCATCAAGCAGCAAATAGTGACCAGTAAATAAGAGTAAAATAAAATGATTAAATTTCAATAGATATAACCAACTTTTTCAGGATACCTCAAACCGAGATTTTAGTGAATTGCTGCTAGCGCTGAAAACGAGCGAAAACGTGCTTAAGTGCGAACCACAGAATTCTACACTTTAACACTATAGAACATTTCTTGCATTTCAGGATCAACCGAACGAAGATCATATATAATTGATACGAATGCTTGTAGTATTTTTCATTTACATACATATATTTGTACACTATTATATAAATATTTCATGGGAATGGGAGGGACCATCAGGGCACCCGATTGAAGCAATCTGGATGGGGAGAGTGGGAATGCCAACTCCCCATTGCTAACAGTTTGTGAATAGAGGGCGGGCTCTTCTCCCCGCCCATTGGGGCATCCTCCTGTTAAATAGCTTGCTCTTTTGACCAATTGTTCAATCTTGTTGTTGGAAGGAGATTCTTTATATCCCTGTGGATACGTATAAGTGATGTTGCATATCGATCCACCAACCCCTTTTTGGCCCTTCATACAGTGGCATGATTAGGATAATCAGTGGTTATTAAAGCTTGACCAAGTCTAACAGAGAGGAGAGCCCATTGCTGTCGGACTTAGTTTCCGTGCTACAATGGGTGGTAGTACATATCATACATCATACAAACAACCGAACACCAAAACCAACCAAAAAACCCCCAAAAACACAAAAAACCAAAAAAGTTTTTTTATACGCCCAAAAAAAAAAAAATATTTTTTCAAAAACCAAAAAAAAAAAAAAAAATAAAAAGAAGGCAGAAATTCCACGAATTTTCGGCTCAAGTTTTTCGTATAAAGGGTGTCCACGATGAAATTGCCACACTGTGAAATTGCTCTAACTTTTTAACCGTTGGGTAGAATTTAATGAAAATTTGGGTGGATTTAGTTCATAGTGCATTATTTACATCCATACAGTTTTAAAGTCCTGTGATCAAAACTCGCGGAAATGGAGTCGAAAGAACAGCTCGTGCGTGATAAAATCTTGCGCATTCATCACGAGAACAAGGATCTCTCGCATCGTTCCATCGCTAAAACGTTGGGAATGGCGAATTCCACGGTGTCGCGAGTGATTAAGCGGTTCGAGGAACGGTTGACCACCGATCGGAAGCCCAGAAGTGAAGGAAAAAGTATTCCGTACAACACTAAAAATCACAACCGCGTAGTTGGGGCCTTCAACCGAAATCCGAACGCCTCCGTTCGGGATGTGGCTAAGAAGCTGCACCTAAGCCGAAGTTTTGTCCAGAAGGCCAAAACTAAGGCTGGGCTTCGAACGTTCAAAGTACAAAAGGCCCCTAATCGCGACGAGAAGCAGAACAAGTCCGCCAAAACCCGTGCCAGGAAGTTGTTCCTCAACATGCTGACGAAAGTTGAATGCTGCATCATGGACGACGAAACATATGTGAAGGCCGACTTCAAACAGATCCCCGGCAACCTGTTTTTCACGGCCAAGGATAAGTTCAGCGTTCCGGAGCATGTCCGCACTCAGAAGATGTCCAAATTTGCGAAGAAATTCCTGGTTTGGCAAGCCATCTGCACGTGCGGGAAGCGGAGTGCACCTTTCGTGACCCAAGACACGATGAACGGACAGGTGTACATAAAAGAGTGCCTCCAGAAGCGGCTGCTTCCTCTCCTGAACGCCCACAACGTCCCAACAATCTTCTGGCCGGATTTGGCCTCATGCCACTACTCCAAGGACGTGCTGAAGTGGTATGCGGACAATAAGGTCAATTTCGTGCCGAAAATGTTCAACCCTCCCAACACTCCGGAGCTCCGCCCCATCGAGAAGTACTGGGCGATTATGAAGCAGCACCTTCTTAAACGACCTAAGGTAGTGAAGACAGTCGAGGAACTGAAGAAAGTATGGGTTTACATGCAAAAAACGGTTGATTCACAGGTTGTGCAGAATCTTATGGCCGGGGTTAAGGCCAAGGTGCGGGCATTTGCGTATGGACTGTAAATAAAATACGAGTAAAATGGTAAAATGAAGTTTAATAGTTATTTCTCAATCCCTGAAAATTTGATGGCAATCGGATGAAAACTCGAATTTTGCGAATGAATTTTGTGTGTGGCAATTTCATCGTGGACACCCTTTAGTCGAAATAACGCAGAGTTAACACTTAAGCCTTCGCTCTAATCCCACTTCGAATTTTCTCAGAGGCGTCTCGTGATAAAAGGTTCAACCAGTTCAACGAGTTTAATCTTCAAACAGTCTATGCTTCGTTAAGTGAATATGAATATTTCCTTATACAACCGTACAGCAAAAGCCATGAATAGTCCACGAAAACACAGAGGACTCAAAAATGTGTTCTAATGCGGCAAGTAGTAGATACATTTTTTTTCAAAAACCCAATGAAATGTAGGAACTGAAACGAAGCCAGCAATTCCACGAATTTTCGGCTCAAGTTTTTCATATAGAAAAAGATGAAGTAAACTTTCATCGGATAGTATAACTTGGTGAATCCATTCCAATTATGGAAAATATGTTCAAACTCTTTTTGACTTCTATTTTATTTTATTCTCTGCTAGATTAAAGGGTGTTTCGATCAAAATTTGGTCGACCTAAACTTGACGTATTTCCTTTCACCGAGCATTAAACATTTTTGCACACCACTCATTTTGAAGATGTGTGCGTGTAGCATCATGGCTCTATTTTGATTTTGAGATTAGCACTTCAGTTATTAAAATGTCGTCGAAGGAAGAGAAGCAACGCATCAAAATTTTGCACGTGCATGGCGAAAATCCAAACTACTCTCACGCCAAGTTGGCGAAATTGTGGCTAAATCAACTGTTGCCAACGTATTAAAAGTCTTCGCTGAACGTTTATCGACAGCCAGGAAAGTTGGATCGGGGGGAAATCGAAAGCCGGAGGTCACAGCGACGACAAAAAGAGTTGCCCGCTGTTTCGAGCGGAGCCCCAACCTCTCCGTCCAAGATGTCGCAAAGAATCTGAGAGTAGCGCCTTCAACCGTGGATAGAGCTAAAAAACGAGCTGGACTGCCGACTTACAAGAAAATGGTGACTGCAAATCGCGACGATAAACAAAACACGTCGGCCAAAGCACGATCGCAAAAGTTGTACACGACGATGCTGACGAAGTTTGATTGCGTGGTACAGGACGATGAAACTTACAGGCAGACTTTAAACAGCTTCCTGGACAGAAATTTTCAAGCACATTAAACTGTCAAAGTTCGCCAAGAAATATCTGGTGTGGCAGGCCATCTGTACCTTTGGCTTGAAGAGCAACGTTTACATTGCGACCGGAACCGTCAACCAGGAAATTTATCTGAGCGAGTGCCTACAAAATCATCTACTGCCTTTCCTGGAGCAATACAATTGTTCCGTTCTATTTTCGCCGGATTTGGCATCTTGCCATTACGGAAAAAGGCCATGGAGTGGTATGCTGCCAACAACGTTCAAGTGTTGCCCAAGGACAAGAACCCTCCCAACACGCCAGAGCTCCGCCCAATCGAACAATATTGGGCCATCGTCAAGCGGAACCTCAAGAAGACTCAAAAAGCTGTTGTGAGCGAGAAACAGTTCAAGGCAAACTGGCGTTCTGCGGCAAATAAAGTGGACAAGTTCACATTTGGTAAAAAGGAAGCTTAGTTGAATATTTCTCCTGTATTCTGTATTAACTGAACTTGAAAAAGAAAAAGAATTTGACTTATTAATAAAAACTTTGATCGACTCCAACACATTACTGTTTGACCAAATTTTGATCGGAACACCCTTTATCATTGAATCGAAAAAATAATGAATATTACGAGTGATGTTGCACTTAAATACTTGGAGACTTAAACAGAAATATGATTCAATTGTATGTTTTATTTGATGTATTGCTAAATCCTAATTTGAAGCCCAAAATAGTAAATACTGCCACTCTCAAAATCACGTTCCGGATGCTATATTTTACAAACAGCTTCTTGAATATATTTGGTAACCTTAAATCTAAGTCCGCAAAGCGTTGGAAGCTACACTGAATACTGGGATTTGACAGCCTTGAATTTACATGATCGTCTTTGGTGTTATAACAACAGACCTATTTTTAACGCAGTCGGTTCCACGCGTCAAGTTACAAGTTCAAATTCGTTTTCTTCCGTGATCAATTTTAAAACTGTTACTTCATGTTACATAAAATGCATAACAGTTCGAATTTAATAACTAGTAAAAGTAATACTTGAAATTTAAATGTACAGTCTTGAAATAAGGAAAATTTGGGGTATAGAGAATGTTTCAAATTCAACTTTTTAAGAGATGCCAGGCTACGTAGCTTAACATACGGAGCTCATTATCTTATAACATTTATTGATGTGAACATGACGACAACTTTCAACATCCGGTAAATATATTATGTCGAAGATCAACGACTGATTTTATTTTAAATGTTCACAAGCATTAAGAAATCTAGGAACAAAATAAATCCTACAGGATAGGAATGAGCTATTTTTTACCACTACAGTGTGTCTCACAATAGGTGTCACCTTTTTACAGTCTTGGTTTATTTCAGCTTGGTAATTTTAACAGCGGAATTGATTATACCCGTTTTGAGTGTATTCTTTTGACAGCTTATCGCTGAAGATAAATAAGCGATTCCGTTTGTTTATATTTATCAGCTACCATGGAAGCCATACGGGAGCAAGTTTTAAAATTACATTTGCAAAAGCTTAGACCGTGTCAGAAATTCAATAGCCTTAAGCAGTTCGGAGTGAGTAAGCGTTTTGTTTTTCGTACCTTGAAAATGGTTCAAGGAAACTGGAAATGTCCATATTCAACACAAAGGGTGTGCCAGACGAACTGCCAGAACGAAGAAAAAGATCAAATGTTTGAGGGAGCGAATAAGACGTAATCCGGCCGTATCTGGCCGTAAATTGAGCAAACAATTTCAAATGTCCCCTGCTTCAATGAACAGGCTCCTCAACCATGATTTGGAATGCAAGCCGTACAAGAAACAACAGGTTCACGGGTTGACGGAGCGTCAAAAGCAAGCCAGGGTCCAAAGAAGCAGAAATCATTTGGTTCGGCACGGTGACTGCGAGATTTTATTTTTGAATGAAAAGCTCTTCCTCCTTCAGGACAGTCATAATCAACAAAATGATCGTGTGTATGGCAAAAGTCTTGCCAATATTCCAAGAGATAAACTAGTTGTAGAACGCTATCAGAGTGTATCGAAAATCATAGAATGGTGCGCCGTTTCACGAAAAGGAAAACTTCCTCTTCTTTTCATAGAACCTAACGTAAAAATGAACACTGAATATTACATCAAGCAGGTTTTGAAGAACCATCTGCTTCCTCATGCTTTAACGCTGTATGGGAATACACCATATTGTTTCCAACAGGACTCAGCTCCAGCTCACAAAGCAAAGAAGACACAAGCGTGGTGCGCGAAAAAGAAAAATTTGCCCGATTTCATCACAAGCGAAGAATGGCCTGCATCTTCACCGGATCTCAATCCACATGACTACTTTGATCGGGGTTATATGCTTCAACATATTTTAGATCGATTCAAGAAACATTTGTTTGATATTTGGGACCAAATTCTTCAGGAAATCATGCCTGCCAGCTGCGATGGGTTTACAAAGCACTTGCGCAAAGTTATCAAGGAAAATGGCGAGAGATTCGTATTGAATTAATATGGTTTATTTTCATAACATCTTTCTTTCAAATGAAAAATAAATGCTATGATTTGGTTGATCTGTTTCGCTGTAATCCTATTTTATTTTAGTGACACCTATTGTGAGACACCCTGTACAATCCATCGTTTTTTTTTAAAAAAGAACATAAAATTTGATTACCTTGATTTTTTTTTCTGGCGATAACTAGATTCTTGAGATCGAAACAGGCATCAAGAAGCATTTGCATTTGCATTAACAGTAGCAGCATTTGGAAAATGTCATGTTGTGTTACTCAAGTTATTGTTACGTCATGTCATGTAAGTTATCATTTTGGGTTCGTATGGTCTTGGAAATTTAAGAACAGACGCGAATTTCTGTCTAACGGGCCGCTCCTTTTATGTGCAACCAAGTACACTTATTATAAATTTACATGATTCTTTAAGAGTGTATAATTGAATCGACTTTAAGAAACACAACTCAAAGGAGTTCCACTCATTTTTGACTCAAGCTTTTCATGTAGAAAGGGATGCCATCTCGCGGGTCAAATTTTTCACCTTGTCCACGGTGAGAGGGCTCATGCTAAAATATGCACGTGAGACCAAGAATTTGACCAGTAGTGAAAGTATCACATATTTTGCACATTTATTTCACTGCCACGTCGTAGAACGTTTCTATGAAGGCACTAGCATCAGGTGTAATACTGGCGGGTTGGGCCGCAATTCGTTCTTAGACTTCTTACTTTCAATCAAAGGGAAACGATTACAAGTACACTTTTCATTTCTGTGGCAACTTATGTTGTTGTTTATCTATTTGTTTTATGGAATGAATAACCAAAATACCTGGTTTGCCCATGGTATAATAAGTGAAAGTAATTGCAAATTTTCAAAAAGGGTGAATATTTTGATCATGGTAAATATCTGACTGTTCGAAATGAAGCACATAGCCACAGAAAAGTCTTACTTTAGACTGACGATGACAAGCATGTAGTTTCTTTCAGCAACAGTGCGGAGGGTCCGCTCAGTGAGGGTCTAGCATTTGACTTACTTTCGAAGGGGGGGGGTATATGATTTAATCACGGTAGTTCCATTTCAATTCCGGTTCAGTTCCATATCGGTTCCGTTTCGATTCCATTTCGGCTCCATTTCGGTTCCGCTTTGGTTTCGTTTCGATTCTATTCAATTCGAATACAATTTCGGTTCTATTTCGGTTCCGTTTCGAATCCGTTATGCATCCATTTCAATTCTATTTCGATTCCATTTCGGTTTCATTTCAGTATAATTTTTTATTCCATTTCAATTTAACTCAAGCTCAATTCAATTTCAATCAACTACCGTGATGGTTTCATTTATTCTTTTTCTTCTGCTCTCAATTTCTACTATTTACACCTGAGTCACTATGAACGAGTGTTCATTCCGGGTTTCAAGAGTCGAATGCTGCACAAGTCAAACTTAAATCAGGAAGTATCATGGAAACCGTAAGCCGTATGTAATGGGAAAGAAGATGGTATGGATGTTTAAATGGAACTGAATAATCAGAAAACTAAGGTAAATTCCATTTAAAAATTGCTGTAAAATGAACGCCATTGACATAAGACAACCTGACTGACTGACCCTTATAACACACTTTAAAATGGAAGCTCATAACATACTAATTCAAACTTTTAGGATTATTATTAGAAGATACCGCAGTGCTGTAAATAGCCAACTTAGGCGCACCAATCTAGGGTTGTCTAGAAATATCATTCACTGTATGAATAATAAATATTATGAATACTCTTGTTGCAATACTTCTTGGGGTTGACTTCCGTACTACTAGTTGTCAACATAGACTACATCAAAGACCTGAATATCGTCCATAAGAACTATTGTTTGGCAATTTACATGTCTTTTTGAAATCTAGTTACTACTGCATAGGGCCTGGAGATGACTTCAGCACTGGGGGCTATTAACTTAGACGGCACTTCTCCCCGGATTATCATCTCCAGTAAACATTAGAAATCATTAAACAAAGCTTGTGACATCTAGGATGGGGTATTAATTTCAGCTTCCATTTAACGACTGCATAACAAAACATCATCGCGGAAAATTGAAACTGAAATTTTGAAAAATACTACGGTCCAATAGTAATAACTTCAACTAGTGCTCAAGCGGCTTACATAGGCTAGTGCCTCCAAGGCATTGATCGTAGTAGAGGTGACGTTAGGAAATGGTCAAGTCTTGACAACCAAGCTGTTACGCAGCTCCAGATAGATCCCTCAAAAAAAAAAAACAAAAGGTTTTTATGTAGAAAGGGATGAAGCAAGCTTTTATCGAAAAGTATAACTTGGTGAGACCATTCCAATTATGGACAATATATTCAAACTCCTTACGACTTCTATTTTTTGTTATTGCCTGCTACACTATAGTTGAATCCACTATAAGAAAAACAGCTCAAAGGAGTTCCACTAATCTTTGGCTCAAGGTTTTCATTTATAAAGGGATGAAGTACATTCCAATTATGGAAAATATGTTCAAACTTCTTTCGACGACTATGTTTTAATACTCTGCTAGACTATCATTGAATCGACTACAGAAAAACAGCTCAGAGTAATTCCACAATTGTTTAATGTCAAGGTGCTCATACAGAAAGGGATGAAGTAAACTTTCATCGAATGTATAATTTAGTGTGTCCATTCCAATTATGGAATATATAATAACTCATTTGACTTCTATTTTTTATTCACTGTTAGCCTATAATTGAATTGACAGTAAAAAAAAACGCGTAAATGTCAACTTCCACCCCCACTGGAGTTTGGGAACAAATGAAAACACAAGAGTGCATCGTGAGACTTCGAGAGTCTTTTTCTTTTCTTATTGCCTATCGTAGAGAACATTTTGAAATAGCAAAATATTTTTTTGGATTTTAAATATTCGGTCGTGATATTGGCTGCAGACTAGTTTGGCAATGAATATACGTTAAGGATAAATATAAAAACAAATTGTTCGAGTGTAAATTGCAGCAAGTGTTCTACGTCACGCTCTATCTCTCTCTGTAATTATTTTGGGGTTGAAACAAAATTGGTACCAGTTGCTTTTGCTAAAGGGGTTCTTTACGTTGCTTCTGAAACTACTCCCCACCAGATGGCGAGGCTTCTTCTATCGTATGGGATTATGGTAAATCGACATGGATATGTATGATGTACACACAATATACCATATGATATAAAGGGTTGGCCCAAATAACTGAAGCAGTTTGTGTAGTAGTCTCTCTACACATAGTAATGGCATCTGGAGCCTGGTTTTTTGAAATATATATTTGTATACAATTATTGCTCATGCTGTAAAAGTTTGACATCAATAAGTAGTACCATGATGTCAAATGGACTCGAAATCGAATTTTACAGTTGTATTGGCAAGGTAAGAGACCTTGTCAGATGTTGGCGGCTACAAGGAATGAAGGAATATGCCGATCTTTAATCGATCGCACTGTCCGGAGATGGATGGAGTCAGGCAATCGAAATCAAGAAAAACCTGGTCATCCTCGTAGTGTTTAAACTCCAAAAATGATGAAAACAGTACATGAACGAATTCGTCGAAATCCTTGCCGATCAGCAAATAAAATGGCCAAAGATCTCAACGTATCCCGTAAAACCATCAGAAATGTGCTTAAAGATGATTTGAGATTCAGAGCATACAAAAAACATAAAATACACGGACTTAAGGAAGCAAACAAAATGAATATGGCGGGTCATTGCATATGGCGGGCACCGGTACAGAACTGTGCCGCGCGTCGTTGCCCGTTGCATAAAAGCTCCGCACATCATTCCTGCCCGCGGGACCGGCCACTAGTATTCGGCTTCTGGAGGCATTCTTCACGTCTGTCACTCTCTGGCACTCTTCATCGAACCAGTCATTTCGTCTTCGTCGCGCACCAGTGCCTTCCCGCCCCGTTGTGGCCAGAGCTTCGTGAATAGGATCCCACAAGCTGTTGACATCGCCAGAAACGTTGATTTTCCCCAACTGTTCGTCTAGCTGCTGGCGGTACTGTGCAGCTACTGCACCGTTGACAAGCGCGTTTGATTTTCTAGATTTTCTATTTCTAGAACTTGTGGCGCTGGATAACCGCGCCCGAATATTAGCAACAACGACATAATGATCCGAGTCGATATTAGAGCCTCGAAAGGTCATGACATCAATGACATCTGAGAAATGTCGCCCATCAACCAGCATGTGGTCTATTTGAGAGCAGGCATTGCCACTTGGGTGTCACCAGGTGTTTTTGCGGATATTTTTACGTGCTGATTGCCATCCCTCTAACAACAGCGAAGGTCACAAGCCGCAGACCGATATTATTGGTGACGGAATGAAGGCTTTCCGGTACAATGACAGGTAGGAAGAAGTTTTCCTTCTCGATCTGCGCGTTAGCGTCTCTTGACATCCTGTTTTGGGCACTCTCCGTAGGCCTTATCTAGGCTCGCAAAGAACTCGTGCTTCGTGTCATCGGGTTTATCGTTCGTTGGCGCATAAATGTTGATCAGACTGAGGTTGAAGAGCTTGCCTTTCATTCTCAACACACAGATTCGGTAGCTTATCGGTTTCCACCGAATAACTCGCTTCATTTGCTTCCCGATCACTATGAAGCCAACTCCACGTTCTGCTCTGTCACCGCCACTGTAGTAGATGTGGTACATGAATGAAGTGTTGGCGATGGGTTTCCGCCGCTCGATTTCTTGGCGCAGACATTTTTCCCACTCGATAATTTCGCTAAAGGTTCGTCTGGAAGGCAGAAGTGCGCAATTAAAGTTTTTTGAGAATATCTTGTGTAAATTGGAGTACAATTTAAAGGTAAAAAATAGTGAGTGAAAAAGCGGCAAGGGAATGAGCAGCTCACTAGAATGCTCAGGTGCTTGCGGTCCTTATGCCGTCTCGAAAACGTACAGTTTAAACAGACGTAAATTCAATAAAGCACAGCTCAGCTGATGAAGGGAAAGGAGATTTAGCTTGTATCACAGAAATTATGCCATAGTTCCCCATTAACCGTTCAAGCGTTTCCCCTGAGCCAAACAGTCTCTAAAGTCGGGCAAATAAAACGTAACTGGAGGTCTATCTTTGAGAGTGGCGCTTAAGTCACAGCTTGCCAAAACTCAACAATTCGCGAACGGTTACAGCGGTGAGATCTATCTGATTATAAACACAATTATACATTACAATATAATTTTGTATATTACAAAAATTTGCAAATAATACTTTACGCCTGGTTTGGAAATTTTACATTCTCAAATCTGGAAGTGTGTTTCCTTACACTTATCCAAATGATATCGGTACTGTTTACATGCGGGGCTTATTGTATGTGAAAGTAACCTCAGAATGGGCGTGACTCTCCAGACATTCTGAAATGAGTTGCTGGATCTGCAGTAGAGTCATCACTTTCTAGCTCCTGGATTAAAGCAACTTTCAATTGCAATCCACAATACACCATTGTTTTGCGTAAACAGACTACCGATTGATTTTTGGGCACAAACTTCTGTGCAAACCAATTTGGCAAACATTTGTTTGCTGAGCTCCATGTCGGCGTGGGCCACGAAAAGCACCACATGCCCATATGGAAGAGGCAACACTGCATAAATCACATGTTTAAAATCCAACATAACAAAACCCTAAAAGGTGATAACCATACTCAACAAACAATGTATGCTGATAAAAAGCCGAATACATAATTTGGCATCTAATTTTGGTCTAGTTTGATGGTCATTATGTTGGTAGTAAATATTTGGGCGACTCCAGATTTGGAGGTAATAAGAAACAAATAGATAAAGAACTGCAGTTTCTAGGCTGATCTTCGGTTCAGCAGTACCGCCATTGACTATATTTACATACTAAATGGACGTAAAAGGGTTTTGATTCCGATTTTCGGCCAAGCCACCGAAACGACATTCTGACGGCATTAAACAAAAACAAACAACCGAGCATCAGAATGCCAAACCAAATCCGTGTTGGCTAGTCTCGTTTAGAATAAGACAAAATCGAACTATTGTAATTGCTATTCTAGTTGACGTCACGTTGTTCAAACGATTTGCCTTCTCTAGCTGGGTGCGCACATGTACATAAATTTACGTCAGAACCAGCAGTACAAAAAAAAACGTGAAAAACATCCTGGAATAATTCATCAATTGAAAGGGTAGGCAATGCAACAGAATGATTCCAGATATTTCTTGCCGACTTTTTTATTTATTGCGAAGGAATCTTCCGGAATTGGGACGCACACGCTATCTGTCTGACCTTGCGCGGCATTCCGCTCAAATGACCCTCTGATGGTATTATGAGTTAAATGAGTAAAATATACACTGATAAAAAAAATGCCGCATGTCATTAGCGGCATCGTTCGTCAACAGCAAGATACGGCCAAATACATTGTCTGAACTTGTACGCCATTTTCAAGTACAATTTAGAATGCAACCGAGATTGGGGCAATATGATACCCACTGAGACTGACATTCACAGATCAACACCGTCCGGCGCGATTCCGATTTGTTATCTAATGCCTATTTGCGTGTCAGTTGAATAACGCAAAATGCGATGATGTGCCAAACGGTGTAAAGGTTTTGTACACACCGGAGTTGACCATCAATCAATGATTTTTATTTGCGGGTAGTTTTATAGTGGCCTATGTGGTGTGTGGATATTGGTAAGAGATGGGGGCTGTATCTTACGATATAAAAACACGACGACGAATCGGAGGCGAGCCCCCTTTTTTTGACATTTTGAAACTGGTTTTCATGGCTTGTCTTACTCCACCAGTTCGTCGGCTATTCGTCACGTATCAACAATCACTGTGGTATTTTTTATTATGGCAGGCTTCTTGTGGAAATTTATCTACGCACTGAGCGTTTGAGCGCGTTTGGCAGAGAACAGCTATTTTATTAATTCCGCAGTTAAAGGGGTTAAAACGATCAGTTTTGTTGAGGCACATTGATATGAGATTTTGCATTAAACACGTCGTTTTCATAGACAATGTATCTTTAGGAGAAGTTAGGTGAAAGAATCCTGAAGAAGTTGTAATGGAATTTAAATTAGCTCACAGCAGAACAAATTAAGCTATAGAGCGGTGAGTAAATTTGATTAATTTCTGCCTAGCTTAAAATAATCTCGGCTGTCTGATGATGAAGTAGACTTTTTATCAGGTCATACAAAGTCTACTTACTAATCAATTCCATTCCATCATCTGACTAAGCAAAAACAGTCAACAATATACTGTAGTACTTGTTATTCCAGATGTTTCAAATTATTGCTTGAAAAAACCGTTTATGCTGATAAGAAAAAAGCTTTGAAAATCTCAAACTAAGAAACAATGATTCTGTACATTCTAACAGCTGGCTAGCCTAAGTCTCAATGGCGTTGAGCCTAATGGCTTACACCATCAATTTTGAACCGATTCGAACCTAGTCAAAGTCTTCTTCTAAACGTTATATAACTGCAATATAATCTACAGACCCCTTTCGAAATTATTTTCGCAGAATTTTCAATTTTCCAGCACAAACCTATTTTCAAACCTCACCCATCAATTCACCTTATATTCAGCAATATAGCATCAACCATCGGTGACCCAAAACCTCCCAAGTCGTACCCAATCGATCATCATTCGCCTCCACTGACTTCAGCTCTTATCAGTTGGAGGTAGCTACTTATCTTTATCACTGGCGTTTGGGTTGCATTCAACTTGTTTTCGCGGTTTTTTTTTCTAGCCGATTGTTATAGGACTAATCAATTCTATTAGCAGAAATTTGCTAATCCACGGTCCTGGCAACATCCGCTGTCGAAATCAATGTCGTTCCCTGAATGAAAAATCGCAAGATATAAATAAGCAAACCCACTACGCCAAATTAGCATAATTCACATCCCATTATAAGCTCAACTGGTGCTGCACACTGTCGCACCATCTTGGAAGCTATTTATCTATCGCCATCAAACAACGCAAGAAGTGTTGGATTTCATGCCAAAATTTCTGAACCCGCTGCCTCGGTTTGGCATCTGTCGGTCGACCCATAAAACTTCTCTGAAAAGCCATTGCGAGGCGGAGTGTGGCGGTGTGAAGCTCGCGTGACTTCCAAGCGTAGCAACCAGTGTCACGCCATACTGTCTGTTGATTGTACCGTGGCACCCGATAGTCTAGATCTACGCGGGGAGGTGCATAACTCGCTCCAACCGGTCCCTATCGCGGTGTGCGGTCGAATTTGTTGGCAGCGGTGACGTCAGGATGCCTGGGCTCAAACAAAGGCACACTTGGGTTCTGCGTCGCCACGAAAACCTGTTTCGCGGTGAGCAGAGGTGGTAAGGTCTTTCTCCCGGATCACCCGAGCTGATCCCCGATGTTGAGCGGTTGCTGCTGGAAAATGTAGTTTTTACCGAATCTGAATAGTTTGATAATTTATAGACCGGTTTCTGTTTGGCACTCGGATCAATGGACCGCTAGCTGCAGGTGTGACGTATCTTGTCATCCCGGATATCAAGGTGTATGATTGGGATGACGTAGATTGATGGGTGAATTTTCTGGAGAAGCAATTGAAATTTGCTCCCGGGTGACGTCCAACGGACTCATTGAGATTAATTGATTACGTTCCTCGGCTGGTATGGATGGCGATTTATTCAAATTACTTTACCCCTGTGTAGGGTAATCCAAACGGTTGATTTTGAAATGCCCGACGTTTCGGCCGTTTATTGTGGCCCATTTCTAGGGGATAACAGTGTTTCATCATGTATATTTATGCATATTTTTAAGACAGATGCAAATTTTGAACGTTTTGTACCCCTGTACTAAACGGTGTCACGGTAGATCCTTATAAGCCAAAACTTGAACTCATTTAGTATCGAACTGATTGTACACAACTAATTTGACATGTGTGAGAGTTATTATGGGAAACTTCATTTTTTTTCTTCTAAAAACACGCTGAATCAATATGCTGTTAAAAAATTAACTCAGCAAATAGACAATTTCCAAAGTTAAAACGTTACAAAACATATCATTTTTGAATGAATGCAAGGGACAAAAGCTGTTAATCGTTCATGTCGCTAATGTCTTAGAATCAAGCTGCATCCACTGCTCAGCAGGCAAACTTAATTATTCTGGCACATGGAAAGAAGTATGAAAATGTCTTAAAATCAAGCTTCATTGACTGCCCAACTATCCTTGTGAGTGACTCCAACAGCATCCTTACTTTTGATTTAAATCTGTTCTCAAACTCGAAATTTTATTGTATTTTTGTAATCTATTGAAATGAACCACTCACTCTTGTGAGTGGCCGTAACTACATCCATACTGTTGATTTAGATCAGCTTTGAAATTCAATATTTTAACGAATTTTTGTATTTTATTGAAATAAACCACCCACACTTGTGAGTGACCCCAGCAGCATCACTACTGTTGGTTTAAATCGGTTCTTAAACTCAAAATTTCAACATATTTTTGTAATATATTGACATGAACCACTGGATTTTTCCTGTTGGTTTAAACCAATTCTCAAACTCGATGTTTTAACGTATTTTTGTGATCTACTGAAATAAACTTTCCAAACTTGTGAGTAGCCCCAATAGCATCCATTCTGTTGGTTTAAATCGGCTCTCAAATTCAATATGTTAATGTATTTTTGTATTTCAATTAAATAAACTATTCGCACTTGTGAGTGGCCACAACAGCATCCTTCCTGTTGGTTTAAATCGGTAATCAAAATAGATGTTTTAACGTATTTTTGTATTCTGCTGCAATAAACCACCCACATTTGTAAGTGGCCACAACGGCATCCTTACTGTTGGTTTAAATCGGTCCCTAAACTCGATTTTCAACGTATTTTTTTAATCTGCTGAAATAAACCCCCCACACTTGTGAGTGGCCCCAACGGAATCCTTACTGTTGGTTTAAATCGGTACCAAAATATGAATAATTTTACTGCGAATCTCTGTACAGAGAATAAACCGGAACAAAGTAAAATATCTTATTCGCTGCCGACGAATATTACGATTCATTTCCAGAATTTTGAAGAGATGTTAGTTTAAACAATATAGATGTGCTTGACATAAGGGAAGCACTGAAAACAATAGATGACTCCAAAGGCTCTGGACCTGATGGGATTCAACCCTTCTTTCTTAGCGTTTTCAAGCTTACTGCTTTCACAATTAGCTTATGGCTTGCTCTCAACTTAGGTTTCTAAATGCACTTCCATAGTTATTAATTGGAAGCTTTCGATGCCAGGTATCGTATTTGCATTAGTATGGTTGTGTGGTTAGTACAATCATACCCTGTTCATACCCCCAGGGAATCGAGAAATGTTCCTAGACCAGACCGGTCGATGATGTTGCTCTGTAGCAGCGCCTTTGCTGACTGAGCAAAGGGATGCCCCATGGGCCATTTTTATGAAAAACTTAGCCTTGGAGTTCACAACTCTTTTGTTTTGGCATTCCAATATGTAACTCGAATCCGGCATTTTTCACAATCCGTGGAAAATTTCCTAGATGGTTCCTAGTCGAGTGGCAAAAAATCTGCTATTAACTTTTGCATTCCAGAACTTTTTGAAGCAATCATTAATGAAAAACTGTTTTGTCAAAATAAAAAACAGAGTCACTACCATGCAACAAGGGTTCTTCAAAGCATGCTCAACCCCTACAAATTTACTCGAATTCGTCAACCACTTATCGGTTGCAATGTACAACGGAAATTATGTTAAAGCTTTGTATACAAACTTCAGCAAGGCATTTTATAGCATCTATATAGCCATGCTTCTATTCAAATTGCAAAAAAAAAAGGGACTTGAGCTAAACTTTCTGAAATGGCTCGAGTCTTATCTTACTGACCGTAAACAATGTCCTTGTGTATTATTCGTTGCAATTCCTTTTTAATGGTGTCGGCTCGCAAGGCCCACAACCCACCCCACTATCTCGCAGAAGGACCATCGTGATGCTGCTGTTTAACAGTCCCAAGCACCACCAGCACTTTCGGCTTTTGTATTTAGAGTCCTGGGCGCACTAACAAGACGGTGACTCAGCCGCTCCTAACATGGAGAACAGACGCTGTTTTGAGCCACCCCTAACATGGAGAACAGACGCTCAAATGGGTGAAGGCTTGACCGAAAACAAATGGCCAGATTTGAAGGCAAGACTGCGAATCCTATTCGAGTTACTTCAGGAGTCCTCAAGGCTCTTATCTTAGGCTTCTTTTGTTAATACTATTTGTAAATGACATTTCCCACAGACATTTCATTAAAAAAAAGTAAGAGTTCTCATTTATGCAGAAGATATAAAGATCTTTTAAGAGATAGAAATGTATTAGGCTATTCAAAAACGATGTACTTTTTATGCATATTTGATGCAAAAACATCTTTTTGAAATTAAATTGTGCTATATCTGAAAAAAAATTAACTACGAATATAGAAATGATGTCCTAGACATTTCAGGCTATACCAGGACTATTCAGGAAGCTATATACAACAGTTCTGTCATTTCAAGATCAACCAACATTATAAAACATATACACGCATGAAGTAGTACTTTTCTCTTATACATAAATAGACAGTATTATATAAACATGCTATATATAATGCTAATAAAGGGAAATGGGAGGGACCATCAGGGCACCCGATTGAAGCACTTTGAATGGGGAGAGTGGGAATGCCAACGCCCCATTACTAACAATTTGTGAATAGAGCGCGGGCTCTTCTTCCCGCCTATTGGGGCATCCTTATGTTAGATAGCTCGTTTTTTTTTATCAATTGTTCAATCTTGTTGTTGGAAGGAAAATCTTTATATCCCTGTGGATACGTATAAGTGATGTTACCTACCGATCCACTCAACCCGTTTTTGGTCCTTCATACAATGGCAAGATGAGGATAATCAGTAGTTATTAAAGCTTGATCAAGTCTAACAGAGAGGAGAGCCCATTGCTGTCGCGCTTAGTTTCCGTGCTACAATGGGTGGTAGCCCATATCATACATCATACAACATACATCGGAATTTTGATGGTAACACCCTTCATTCAGGTTAATGAACTTAAAAATGCCAGCAGACGGCTGAGAAATTAAGTTGTCAGCAAATTGTCAATTCAAGCTAACCAATTTGCTAAAACAAATCCATTTCTCAGCTATCAGCATGTATGTGCTAATATTTTTAATATCAGTTTGAAACAACTGTGCAGTAAAATTGTATAGCTATAGTTAGTTTAACAATGAAATAATGAAATGAAACGGAGTGTTCATAATTTATCAAAACACATATGTGTCAACCGACATTTGATTTAACGGGAACAGCTTGACTGCAGTGAGCCACCAGTAACAACATTACCAGATTAAGTCAAATATAGATTGACAAAAATATTTATTTCAGAAGACATTGGAAATTTACTATAGGATGTAGATATGCAAAAAAAAAGATTTTTCCGCATTTTTGACGCGAAATTTAAATTTCTGGCCCATAGTGCAGTGCCCTGTAGGGATTTTAAGCTGGGGCACATACGGACAAGACCCATTGGGTTTCAACCACACACATCTCACCAGATTTTCGCGTATACATCCATGATTGCATCCAAGCAATCCAATGCACTTCTACATAGGCTGCATAGAAAAGAATAATTAATTTTAACAAGCGCGTAAAATTTCCCCTCGTTCAATTCCAAGCCAAAGGAGGCGTAAACAACGAAATTGTTTGCAATCTTTCATGCGCCATGCAACCAAGTTTGCCATCTTTCATACAACAGGCTAGATTTAGACGTTATCTGGCTTGAATTTACATGGAATATCCTATTGTTTTCTGCCAAATCTAGCATTCTTATTGTGTGCATTAGATAACGCAAAAAAATCAATGTTTCTTTTTATCTGTGTGTGTCTAGAGTCTTTTTTTTAACTTTTTCGATATTCACGATCAAAGAAGCCCGACAAAGTCTGCTTAGGGTTCTTATAACTCTGCCTGTGCCGGGATTGCTCGTGCAGTGCCCCACCACCGCAATCACTATTGTGCAGTGCAGTGCTGCTGGAAATGTTCAACACAGAAAAAAAATCTGAATTTTCATTATGATGTAAACATCAATGCGTGTAACAGGCACATCATTTTACTTGAAGCAGCAACTTTCAAGAAAAGCTTCCAAGAAAGACGGGCTCTTTCACACAATATTTTTGTCAGTTTATGAAATGTATTTGAACTTTACACGATTTGTAATGTTTTAAGACGCTCCATTTATGTGCATGACATTGAACAGAAATTCACACGTCTTTTTGAGCTGTGCATGATGAGCCATTCGTCAGAGCTATTTTTCGGTATTTTTAAAATAGCTTATTATGTTCCTTGCTTTTTACTTCATGCGTGGAGTTGACAACAACAGTGTAGTGAAGGAAATGCCTTCATATCAATACTAGGCTTAGAAAGTGGAAATTTATTTACTAGAGAAATATATGAAAAGTAAGTATTGTTAGTTCCGTTCGAATACGACAGTCTGATAATTGAATAGAAGTTGTTATTGAGCAGTGAGCCACTTCAATGGTGGTAGAACTCAAACGAGGCACTTTTTTACTAAGCTGTCCCATGCGGGATAGGCAAGCGGGGAGGAGAGCTTTTCTAGTTTTTGTTTTGTTGTTAGTTGTTTGTTTCATTGTTATCTAGATTTTCAGCCTCGAGCTGGCTCATCTCCCATCGTAGCCACTTAAACAACTTTTGGGTATTTTTTATGTCCTGTCCGGGGTGAAATTTGAACTCGTGACTTTGGCGTTAGAGGTATGGACGATAACCACTTCGCCGGGGTTGCCCCGTAAGTTTTTTGTTTGTTTTCTTAGCATCACGTCAAGATTTTTCAGGAAAAAAGGTGAAAAAATCGTTGAAGACGTTGGAGCGATTGCAAAAATCAGAGAAGAGATTTGATTTACGATTTCAAGAAAAAAGAAAGAACTGTTTCTCAGTGTATATTTTTCCTATAACATTTCATTGATTTTCTACAACTTTTTCTCAGACTCATTTACATTATAACCGACGAGTTTTGAGCTATTATATTTATAAAAAAATATGTTTAAAACGCATATGCACTGTTCAAAAGCAAGGACCTCTAATTCAGTGAAAAAAGAGTATGTGTCCCTTAATTCAGCCTAATATGCTACGGTCGAATAGATTTATTCTTCTACATCATTAAATTATTGAGCTAAAAACGATATTCTACTGGTTATTTGCTTATTTAAGATGTTTGTTGTTATGTACCATCAAAATGAAGAAAAACTAATTTTTAGGGCCTACACTTTTGAAAGATATGGATGTAGTGTTGGTTTATAGGCTCCATGTTGGGTCTATTCAAGGATGCAACTTTGTCTCATCTTCCAAGTTTGGCATTGAGAACAGTTTTCGTAAGAATTTATTTTATTATTTTTTAGAAAGTTCATTTTTTGTAATCTTCCCTTCATTGAACACAAAATTTCACAAATCTTTTTAGAAAAAAAAACAACTGTAAACAAATGGAATGTTTTATCGACCACACAACATTCAAAACATTGATCATATCATAATACAGATTTGTTTGCCTAAATACTCATTTAGATACTCTATTCACAAAATATACTGCCGTTATACGTATACCAATTGATAATCAACAATTTATAAATTGAACTATATAATGAATGTAATAGGAAATAGTTAGGAGCATAGAATATAATTATCCCTACAATTACTTCTACGGATTTCTTGCAAAATCACTATTTATGTTACTGTTCGAATTCTTAACTTGAAGCTTGTGACTGCTTCCTTTAGAGGGTGCATTCTAATAGAAGTCGATCAAATTTAGACAAATTTGGGACCTTTGAAGATCGTGAAGCTTAACCAGTGATATCAGGGCGGCTTTCAAGATAAGTAAATCGTAAGTTTAGAATAATTATATTACAATTAAGAGACGAAAAAGTTCTCA
This sequence comes from Aedes koreicus, assembly GCA_024533555.2. Taxonomy (NCBI): domain Eukaryota; kingdom Metazoa; phylum Arthropoda; class Insecta; order Diptera; family Culicidae; genus Aedes; species Aedes koreicus. The sequence goes on along the minus strand of JAHHFK020002019.1, from coordinate 106,585 downwards.
ATAGCTTAAGCACAAATGTATTGGCATGATGTCATCGTCAATTTGATGATTACCGCAGAATTTATGACATACTATAGTTGATACATAGTCCAATTGAAGGGGTTAGGCTAACATAACATCCCGTATCCCTTTATGGGCATTGGATGCCGAAGAAAAGTGCAAAGTATGACCCAAAACGAAGATGGTTGTGTCTACACGTTGTCAAATTTGCCATAGAATTCCCCTGTAGGACCCGAAAAGAAACCAAAAAAATACTTAGAGCTGGTGCTTTGTACCAATTTAGTGCACATATGAATGAAATAAAAACAGATAACTCTAACAACATTCCTCAGCTTCTTGATTGTGATAGTCAGCCGTTTGTCGTGGATTTGTTTCGCGACGTCGCATTGTATTTTATTTGAATAAATTTGTCAGGTTTCCCCAGCTTCAATGCCGGTAGGTTCGCTCCAACGAGAAGCGGTTTGGTTCTTTTCAGCCAAGCAAGAGCAAGAATTTCCTGGTTATCTATATGTTAAACACTTTGACACTGTCATTGTACTGTGTCTTAAGAGTGATAAAACCAAAACAAACTGAATGAACGTTGTAAAAACTAGCTTGAAGTTATAACTACCTCTTAAAATAACTTTGAGATCAGTGACATTCTTACAAACTGAGGAGGTCTCTGGCTACTTGCCAGTAATCAAACTAATAAAGCTAGATTTTTTTTTTAAACAACAGATTCGAAGAATAATTTCTCGAAACAATAAGCATTCCCTCGGCAGTTGACAACAATATCCTCCTTTTTTACTGTGTTTCAGTTTCCTTGGCAGTTCTAAGAATTTCGAGAAATTGACGATAAAGAAAAAAAGAAACCAACCTTCATAACTTCAGTTATTCAATGATGCACAATAGTTTTACTAAATCAACAACAGCAGATTAAACCCATACCTTGGTGATGATGAATGGCATATATATTGTACCCAGTACTTATGGAAATGAGAGATGTTGATGATAGGCGAATGAGCTAAGTAGTCATAGAAAATAATATGAGACACTTGCTCCTCGACCCCAGTCCGATAGGTGAACAATAGTGATACTTGAAGTGTAATGTTAGTATACCCTATTTACTTAATAGTACCCAATCAACCGTGTCGAGTAAGATTAGTATTAGTGATGAATGTAGTATAATAATTATCCTAGATAGGAAAATACCTTGAAGCCGTTTTAGACACACTGCTGCAACAATTCTAAATTCGCTCAATGCAGCGATCGCGGTTTGCCTGGCGAACTCAATTCACCTGCCAGTTATCGCAAATCTTCACACTTTTATTCTTTTCGCAACTTTTTGTTTCAATTCAAGTACTTAACACTGGCACACGATAAAACACTGCTGAGGCAAAAAAAAAAATAAACGATTGTTACAATCTAATCAACTGTGATTGATCAACAAGAAGAGCAAAAAACAATCAGGTTCGCGTGGGTTAATGTTGTTGTTGTTTTTGTTTTCTCCGTTTTCTTCCAATTTGTAGGCACTCACACTGTGTGCGCGAAAACCGGTGGATAACACTGACGGCTGTAGGCGACCGCAATGCATCAATAACTTATACTATGCGAATCGGCAACAAGTATCTGTTTGTACAAACTATATCAACGTATCCGATTATTACTACACTGTTGGGAGAGAGAGGCAGTTCATCCAAATTCCAATCATCGGGTCCAAAGTCCGCAGCGTAGCCGACCTGTTTGGGTGCACTTAATCTTTGACTCGCACCTATTTCACTTTATGAAATTGCAGGCAATAACTTTTGATCAAGACACCCGTTTGAAGGTGCTGCCAAACGGCCTACGGTTCCAAGTGATACTAAACATGAATAGAGCTTTTCTTCAGACAAAAACCAAAAACAAATAAATGAGCAGTTGGGTTTTTCTGCTGTTACTGATCTCAACTCACGTCTTCTCAGTTCAAAACACCGTTTTCAACAGTGTGGGGAATTCCAGTTTTCTCAATAAGTAGAGATTTCTCGTCTTCAGTTCGCTCGATCATTATCTATAGTAACATCCTCTACTAAAAAAAATATCAAATACTTCTATGTCACGACAAATTACCTCCAGACGTACAAAGTCCAACCTAATAAACTGAATGGACTACTATGTTTATTGATAGCCAAGAAACCGTTTGCTCGTATCATCTCATACTATACCACTCTTCTTTCGTTAATCTCAAAACTCACTAGCTCACTTCAACGACGGTGGTGGTCGATAGACCCACTTTCTTGCATTGCGACCTTCGCTCTTAAACTGTGCAGTGTGTAATTACTACATAACTACAACCGGGCTGAGGTATACAACATACTTGCTTCCGCTTGAATGAGTTTTCACCATGCAACGACGGGCGCAGGAGAGGAGGAATGCGGCCAACTACGAGGCGAACCAAAACAAACTTCGGGGTCAGCGAAAGGTTCGCGTGGTATTTTGCCTGCAGGTCTTTTCCGAGGGCCCAACTTGTGCACGTGGAATCTACCGGGCGATTTATTTCGCCATGCTTACTAGAATGTTGCTAATGTTACCTAATTGTAAACAAACCGAGCGGTCCGATTAGTCGCAAGTCACGGAAATTGGAACGCGTTGTAAACTTCGCACGCTCGCTTGCTACAAGGTTGTTGTTTCAAATGGGCGAAATGCAACCTTCATCGAGTGGCTCTGTTAACCGATGGTTGTGAGGTCGAAATTGCTTATCGGGAAAAATGTTGGGCATATATTTCGTAGAAAATTGTAATACAGTGACCGAAAAAAGTGTTTGCGGTTTATGAAATTGCAATATTTTTTGGAATACTTTAATTTGGAACTATCTTGAGATAATGAATATACGACAGGCAGTAGACATGTTAAGCGTCAAAACATGATATGGGTCAATTTCCAGGATGTTCCGATAATATAACGTTAATCTGGGGTTTTTCAATAAACACATGGAAAGACGTATTTGAAATTATTTTGGAATATGTTGGAATAGAAGGCAACACTGCTTTTTTACTTGGAGGTGGATTCTGTATCAACTGTCAAATAATGCTTTGTTATCATTTGGTGATTAGTATAAATTTTCTTTTGTGAGGCAGGTCCTCGATTTATCCAGAGACCACAAACATGGCTAAAAAAGCAAAGAAGCAAGGCCGGAAGAACGGAAATTGATACTTTCTTTGCGTAATGTAGGTAAAACGTTTGCGGAAATATCACGATTGTTTGGCAGAAATGAATCAAGAATACGAAGCGTGTATCAAAGATACCACGATTTTGAACATTTTACAAATAAGAAGAGAACTGGTCGTCTAAAAGCGTTTATCGAACGAGAGTGCCGCCAAATTGTAAGCTACGTGACCAAGAATCCCCATCTTTTGAAATAGCCGCAGGAATCAAGCAAAACCTGAATAAACCCGTTTGCAACAGATACCATACATAATGTTGTCAAAAAAGCTGGATACAATGCAAGAGTTGCTCGAAGTAAACTGCTTATTTCGAAACGCAATAAGCTAAAGCGAAAAGTCTTTGCAAGTGAGTTAATAAATAAGAATACGTCATTCTAGGACAAAGTTATGTTTACCGACGAAATCAAATACCTACAACGTTTTCGTTTCGGACGATCGTAGTTTGTTGTGGCGCAAATCAAATACAGAACTACTACGATAATGTTGCGTTCTATGGCGTCATTTGGAGCTGGAAATCTTGTGTTTAAAGATGAGATTATGGACAAAAAAACTTTATATTACGATTTTCAAAGAAAATGTGAAAAACTCAAATTTAACAAAGATTTTTATTTCGAGCAGGACAATGATCCAAAACAAACTGCCCATGTTACAAGGGATAGGGATCCTTTACAACGTACCCCACAGGCATAACTCACCACCACAGTCTCCGGATCTCAATCCCATTGAACATTTGTTGAAAATCTGGAGAAACTTATCCGGAAACATGAAATCCGGAATAAGCAGCAGTTGAAGGCGGTTCTAATGGACGAATGGAATGAATCACCCGAATAATCTAAAAAATTGATGCATTCTATGCCCAATCTCTTCAAGGATGTCCTAAAAGTTAAAGGAATACATACGAAGAACTAGCAACTAGTTTGCGAAACATAATAAGGAGTAGTATGCTCAATCGCGAATAAGTTTTCCCTAATCATTTCTAGGAATTCATTGTTTATTTTTGTTTAGGGTAAACTCTAATGAATATCATTATACTGTTTTCAATCAACTAATTTGTATAAAAGTTCGATAAAATCATCCAAAATTAAATTACACTAAATTCCGGGAAACTTCCGGGCAAGGTTTCTTGATAATCCCAATTAAAATAATTCGTTAAAACTCTTAACTTGATTCAATTGACATCTGAAACAGGATTAATTTGGAACGCTGAAAATGATTCATTCGCAGCCCAAGGGGGATTGTCTCATAGTCCGTACACGTCAAGATCTACTCTGATACCTGAAAAGGATTTGTCGAGAATTCTAACCTAGATTTGTTTAGAATGTTGAGTGAAATTCACTCAAAATACTGAGTAAAAATGCTTATTATGAAGGGACATTTTTTCGTTTAATTACTGTACAAAATACTCTCACAATTTTATTACGGTTTCCTTACCATTGGATTCATAGGATTATTTCGTAGAGTATAAGTTCAGTAATCATCGTTTTCTCAGGGCTTAAGTTTTTAGTAAATCAGTTTAGGATCTTGATTGAACATCGCACAACGATCTTTTGCTGGCAACAACTCTATGATGAGACTAAAGAATTCCATTTCCATGTTTTTTTGTCCAATCCATCACCAAAAAAGTCACCCTATTTAACCTCAAGTAAACCGCGAGTAACCTGCCCCAATTCGACTAAACGTAGTATTACGTCATTAATGTTATAAAAAACAATGAATTATTGGATCCGCGAAGCTGTACGTTTGAGGATCCCAAATAAAAGAACTAGATAAAAGGATCTTGATTGAAACTTCTTCAGAGTCCTAACAAAGATATAATTTGAATCCAGCGTAGAATTTGTTGAACATTCTGAAATGATGTGTTCGTAATACTAATCTTTATACGCTCAAATCTCCATGCGAAATGGCAGACAATGTTGCGCAATGAACAATCAATGTCCTTAGTACAATTCGATAATAAGTCTCAGTGTGATTCTTGTGTGATCCGTAAAAATATCGCCGAATGATTCTACAAGAAACTCGAGCAGGATCAGCTCAGTACCATAAGAAATATTCACATTTATATAGAATCAGAATCACGAGTAGAATTTGTTCATTCCATTCACAATTCCAAAAAATTAGAAAATCTCATAATCCTAAACAAGATACTAATATGTAAGCGTATAAAGATTACCACACATGTCTGCAAGGCTCAATTGGAATCGGAAACACTGAGAAACAATCGGATCAGAAAAAAATCGAAAGCATTTGCTCAGTACCCTTGGCAGGGAAGATCAAGCTATAAAGTAATGCGGGGCATAAGTTCGCATGGAGCAAAAATTCGGATTGCCCTATTTGAAACGTACGAGCATAAAAATCAGGCAATTTTGTATGAATTTGACACCTTGTGGCATCAGCTAATCACACGAATAAACATTACTGATTTCACTATAAAAACGTAAAGTTATGAGGTAAGTTGTGTTTTGAGCTGTTTTGATCCATTTTAGCAATTTTGGTGATAACTATTGAGCTATTGAAAAAAAATCATGGAATTCAACAAGGAGCAGGTCAAGATATGTTTCAAAATTCTGTCCGAAGTGAAAAAGGTGCATAAATTTCTTCCCAGCCGCCAGTAAGATATGGATGAAACTGGCATGTAAACAAATCTCAATTGCCCGTCAAAAGGAATCTCAAGTATCGGTACGAAAGCTGTTGGCAAAGTTAGTTCAGCTGAAAGAGGTGCATTGCCACCTTTCAGTATTACTTCGGGGAGGGGGCTATTGTGCATTAAGCACCCGCTTATGTCTAACTACTTAGGGCTTTGGTAATTAGTTGATCCCTCTGGCCTGTCGCTGGTCGTTTCACCACTTGTTATGTAGCTCTAAGACAATCTGGGAGGACGCCGTTTTTACCGCGTCCCAAGTGTCCTGTTCTTGACACATTCTCTGGACAAGATTGTCCGGTGTCGTGTCTCAATCGCTCACGGCCATCATGCCGTTCCTCGCGTCGTTGAAGAGAGGGCAGATGAAGAACACATGTTCCGCAGTTTCGTCCGCTTCCGCGCATACGGGGCACGCTGAGGACTCGGTGTGCCCATACTTATGCAGATACTGTCTGAGGCAGCCATGGCCTGACAGTATCTGTGTCAAGTGGAAGGTGGGGAAGTACCCATGACGCCGCTCGACCCATCCAGATATTTCTGGAATTAGTCGGTCGGTCCACCGACCTTTGGTGGAATTATTCCACTCCCTCTGCCACCTGGCCATCGATGTAGCTCTGGTGGTCCTGTGAATACCTCTTGTGCCCCTTTGTTCGAAGCACTCCGTATCCTCTTTTATTGTGATGCTAATGGGCATCAACCCCGCTAAAACGCATACCGCGTCGCGTGATACTGTGCGGTATGCGCTGACCACTCTCAGACACATTAGTCTGTGAGTACTTTCGTGCTTACCGAGGTAACTCTTAGGACTCAGGGTGGTGGCCCATGCCGGCCCACCGTACCTCATTATAGACAAGGCGACGCTTGCGCTTGCTCCCCTGTACCGCTGAGCTGTTCGACATCATGCGGGATAATACCGATATAGCCGTGGAGGCTTTCTTGCAGGCGTACTCGACGTGACTGGTGAATGACAACTTGTCGTCGATCATGATCCCTAGGTACCTTAAAGCCCTTTTCGATTCGATTGTCCAGTTACCTGCACTAATCGTCACGTGTTGTTTCGATTTTCGATTGTTAACAACCGTGACCTCGGTCTTGTGGTGCGCTAGCTCCAGTTTCCCGGAGCTCATCCATCTCTCCACAATGCCAATGGAGTGCGAGGCCGTTAGCTTCACTTTTTCGATGGATTCACCACATATCTCAAGGATGATGTCGTCTGCAAACCCGACGATCTTCACCCCGTTCGTAAATTCAAGCCGTAGTACCTCATCGTACATCGTGTGCCATAGCACCGGGCCCAGGATCGAACCTTGCGGGACGCCTGCGGTGATCTGAACACGTTTACCTCTGTGTAGTACCTCTGTGTTGTACAGCAGCACGCGATTCTGGAAATAGCTTGCCAGAATCTTGTACAGGTATCCCGGAACGCGAAGACGTTGAAGCGAGTCAGCGATAGCTACCCAACTGGCGCTAATGAGCGCATTTCGCACGTCAAGGCTGACAACAGCACAGTAGCGGACATCTCGCCTCTTGCGCTGGATTGCCACTTCGGCCGTTTTGGTGACGGACAGAATACGTTCACCGTCGACTTCCCTTTACGATGGACGCAATTGTTTGGTCTAGACTGTTATAAATGTGCTACAGTCGAGAAAGCCGTTACCGCGTTCAAAGCCTGTGGAATTGAACCTCTCAACCCGGATGTGTTTACGGATAAAGACTTTCACCCGAATTTAGTCACAGCCATGCCCCAAGAACCGGATCAATCTTGCACACATTCAGAAGTTTCCAAGATACGCTCTTGTGTCCATACCGCAAAATCTGATTTTGACGCTTGGGAATGACAAGCCATTTATTATGGTGGTTGATCACTAGGTCCATAGGTCTATGATGCTTCAAGGAGCACCCGGATGACCTAGAATATTTAAAATTTACCAAGGACTACTTGTGTTGATAAGCTTGAAAAACCTGTTGTTACGACAGTTCATCTCAAGACCATTACTCTAAAAGGTTCTCGGATGACTTAGATTACTTAAAAATTAACATGGACTTCATAGTCCTAAAGGAGGCATTGATGCTTTTGAATTCGTCAGAGAAGTCATTTGCTACGCGGTCGATCATTAAGTCTACAGGCCTATACTTGAAGGAGTTTTCGGATGACATAGAATGCTTGATAATTACAAAGAACTGCGAAACGTAAGACTTTGATACTTTTGAATACGTCGAAAAAGTTATCATATTTTAATGGTGGCTGATTTCTTGATTGATCGATAACGCTATTACCCAAAATGAGGCTTTGATGCTTGTGAACTCGCTCGAAAAGCCGATTGCTACGGTGGTTGATATTCGAAGAAATTCCTAGCTAACTTAAAATGTTTGAACATTACGATGGACTACGCAACGCCTGTGCAAAGCCTTATTTTGAACAATACATCAGTCAATCAACCGATTACAGCCAATCGGATCTCTCTTTCTGAGTAACTAGTAGCATGCCATATTATAATTGTATGGCGTTTTACCACTTAGAACCGACGTAAAGGGCGAACACGAAATTATTGCGACACATTCAACAGGGCATAACTTTTTTACCATTGGGTAAAAATCAACCAAATTTTGCACACTTTCTCATTGATTTGTATTGTTTACATGCTGTCAAATTCGAAGTCGTGTTTTTCGATTCAACGAAAATGGAGGTGAACCAACGCGAGTCGAGAGAACAAATTCTTTCCAAACACCTGGAATTTCCTGACCTGTCGCACCGGCAGTTGGGAAAAATGTTGAACATTCACCATTCAACCGTCTCCAGAGTGTTGAAGCGGTTCCAGGAGCGGTTGACGTTGGACCACGGCAAAGGAGCTGGAAGAAAACCGGGACCGGAGAACAAAAAGACGGAGGGAAAGGTGAAGCGGATGATTAAAGCAAATCCCAACGTCTCAAGCCGTGATTTGGCTAAAAAGATCGGCATGTCGCAGAGCTACGTCCAGAATGCAAAGAAGAGAGCTGGACTACATACATACAAGGTACAGAACTTCCCAAACCGCGATGAGCGGCAACAATCGATGGCTAAAACTCGGGCACGGAAGCTCTACGAGAAGATGCTGATAAAATATGGCTGCTGTGTGATGGACGACGAAACGTATATAAAAGCCGATTTTAAGCAAATTCCGGGGTTGGAGTTTTTCACCGGCAAGAGCAAGTTCTATGTGGACGACAAATTTAAGAAGAAGAAAATTTCGAAGTTCGCCTCCAAATATCTCATTTGGCAGGCCATCTGCTCTTGCGGACTGAGGAGTGAGCCTTTCGTGACAAAGGGCACAGTAAATGGCGAGATCTACAAATCTGAGTGCCTCGAGAAGCGCCTTTTGCCGTTCTTGCAGCAGCACGACGAAGCTCCGCTATTTTGGCCAGATTTGCGCCCGGTGGAGCAGAACTGGGCAATGATGAAGCGGGAACTTCGGAAGAGCAAGAAGACAGTCAAAGACGAGAAGGACATGTTAAGAAAATGGAACTGAGAAACTGGTACCGGATGACACTGTAAAGACTTTGATGGAGGGCATCAAGCGAAAATGCGTTCATTTTTACACTCAAGGCTCCATCGATTAACTTTTCTTTTGATTTTTGAATAAAATATATGTATAAAACTACCCTAAAATTTTGGTTTGATTCTAAACATTATAAGAAAATTGGCAGGACATTTTCGGTGTCGCAATAATTTCGTGTTCGCCCTTTATTGCCAACGGTGAATTTATTTGTTACGGTTTTTGTTCACTAGGGCTATAGCTCTTTACTCCAAGAAATTTCTGAAATCCTGTTGAAAAAATACAATGGACTACCCTACGTGTGTTCAATGCTCAAAATGAGGCTTTGTCACTTGTGAATGCATCAGACAAACCATTTGTTACGGTGGTTGATCACTAAGGGTCGATTCACCTAAAATATGGACTGCTTATTTTTTTACAGTGCTCCTAGTGAACGGTTCTCATATGTCTTGACAGTAGATGGTTTGGGAAGCACTCCTTTTTAGTTACGGTTCATTAAGATTGAAACAAGTTATGACAGATTGAAGCCGAAAAAAGGGAATTAAGTTTTTTACAGTCACTTTGAAAATCAAACGTCGTCAGGTTCAAAAATTGCGCAATCGTTGAATTGGGTAAATCTACAGTGTTCTCAAACGTTTTCGTGAGCGAAACCTATTGTTCGGAAGGATCAGAGTAAGCGTCGTAGTGAAACTTACGATCGACAACTGCAATGTTAGGTAATTAGAGCAACAGATGGCAACACTGCCATAAAATACAATTCCAACAGAAGCACCGTCCGGAGGATCCGTCTACGCAAAGGCTTTCGTTCTTATCGTGCTAGCAAGTAGCCAAACCGGACACTGAAACAGAACCGAATGACCAATACACGCGCCCGGAAGTTATACAGAGAGGTTCTCACGAGGCACCCAGGATCAATACTGAAGGACGACGAAACGTATGTAAAGATGGACTTTGGGCAGCTAATTCAAACCTGTGGGCTATAAAGTGACAGTTCCGTTACAACTGGCACTGTCAACCGAAATATTTATGTAAACGAATGCTAGAACGCTTGTTTTGGTGCTGATTTAATTGTTCCGTGCTGATTTCACCTCATTTTGTTGTCAATAAGGAAAAGTATTAATAAACATTTGATACGTAATTGAGCTCAAACTAGTGCATGTTATTTTGTCGTGTATTCCTTTTACGTTTTGTTGCCTGTCAAAAAGCCTATTTCGGTTCGTTTTATTCCATGGTCACAGTTGTTTGCAAAATGTCGTGAATAGAATTTGAAGTACGTAAGAAAATTCTGCACACTTGTTGTGCAGACGTGAGCCGTGAGTAACGTGAGCCAGAAAAACGGTCAAAGTACATCCGATCACCCGGGTCCAGCAATCCAGAATTGGACCAAAAAGTCGTCGATTATCGTCAGAAGATGCGGGATGATCCAGAGGATTAAGAAAATAAATGATTTAAAGACATACAGGAAGCCGAAAGTACTAAAGCAATCTCCGGAGCAGAAGTGTCGTGCCAAAATGAGGGCCTAAAAGCTGTACAACTGTACGTTGGACAATCCTTCATAGTGTGTTTTGGTGGACGACGTGAAATTTACGTGAAAGAAGATTCCAGAACACTGCCGGGCCTCAATTCTACACCAAATCGCTTGAAAAGAGTGTTCCAATTGCAGACAGGATTGTTGCGACGCAAAAAAATCGGTGAGAAGGTGCTCGTTTGACAAGCAACATGAACATGTGACTTGCGATGTTCCATTATCTACAAAAAAGGAAAAATAAATGCTGAAATTTACCGAAACGAGTGCTTGCAGAAGAGGTTGCTTCCACTATATTGGAAGTATGAGATTCCTCCTCTCTTCTGGCCGGATCTGCCCATTAGGCTAGATCAAATCTACAGTGGTTTTCTGATATCAATGTTGATTTCGTTGAAAAAGATATCAGCCCATCAAACTGTCCCCAACTAAGACCGATCGAACGCTGATGGGCAATCGTCAATCGGAACCTTACAAAGAAAGGTGCAGTTGCCTATAACATTGCAGACTTCAAGAAAAACTGGTCAACAGCGTCCAAGAAGTGCTCAAAAACTATTGTGCAGATCTTTATCTTGATCTTGAGCGGTATTAAGGCTAAAATTAATCAGTAATCTAATTAATTTGTTGGTTTAATTGATGTTTTGACATGTTAAGCTGTGATATATTACATTGCTTTGAAAATCTGCGAATTATAACTACTAACTACTTTATAACTACTTTTCGATACACTTCTTACGAGAAAATTCTTCAGGAATGGTATATCACCAACAACGTGCAAGTCGTACCCAGGAACAAAAACTCTCTTAAATTGTCGTAGCTGCACCCAATTGAGAAATATTGGACAATCGTTAAGCGGAACCTTACGAAAATTCAGAAAACAGTTCAAAACAAATTGGCGTTCAGCAACAAATAAGGTGGATACAGTAGCGGTACAAAATCTGATGGAAGTCGTGAAAAGTAAAGCACGAGCGTTTGCATATAAATAATTGGATTTTGAAGTGACAGAACATCCAAAAGAGCTAACGTTTGATCATTCATATAATGAAACAATCAATCTGCACTTAACCATGTTTGGCCAGTTTTCGACCGTTTCACCCTTTACAATGTATCTATCAGCGGCGGAGAATCTTGATTTAAATCGTTAATTGTCGCTATCAAACGAATATGAAGACGTCCCCAATGGTTGATTGGTAATCGTAACTATTTCTCATTCCATTGTGTCTTACTTCAGTCACAGAAAAGGTCATTAGTATTTTTCCGAGTCTGGTCTCATCCTGTATAGGCGATGGGCAAATGACACTCAATTTCTGAGTTTCAAACATAACATATTTTCCAAAAGTATCAGGCAAAATTTGGAAGCATTGTCTCTACTGACAAAGTTCAGCTCTTAATCTTATCGCTGTTATGGAACCCAAATTGTTTCAATGTTCGCCTGATTGATCACTCCCTCTCTTTCTCTCTCAATGACTGATTAATACGGACGAATCACAAACGTCTATTATTATGGCTCGAACCAAGTGAAAAGTGAACATTTGTGGCTTTCATAGCTAAAGTACGACCAATTAAACAATTCACCGTACGCCTATTTCCGATAGGAATGTTATCGAAGCAATGCCCGACGATGACTATACACAACACATCAAATCTGTTCCTTTCCATCCGCTCATTATCATCATTCATTGGTGCCTCTTCAAAAAAAAATGAGCTCACACACCAAATGTGAATCACGCTTTCGCGAGAATTCATCTTTTTCATCTTGTTTACACCATGAACCACCCCCTTTCTCTGTACCTATGTCTGTCTGTCGATTTTTATCTTTCCCACTGGTCATTACACTTTAGTTGACAAATTCACAGCCTCAAGGACGCCATCGTATTTGCGCTCTTTCAAATACAGTCAGCTCAACCGTAAGGATTTCTTAATTAGTGCGGTCTGAGTTTGTTTGGAACTACTATTGCAAAATAGTAACCCCCGCCACGCACTCCATATCCAAGTTGTAGCGATTCGAGAAAAAAGAGGTAATTTAATCGAGTAGTAATGTGCTTGAACTGTGCCGTGTAACACCGGCGTCGTCGTTGGTCGGTGCGTACAAAGACAGGAAATGGCACTTTAAAATTTTAATTACTGGTTACAGCAACTGGCTGACCGACGACGACCACGGCGATGACGTACACCGAGTTCGAGGCGACGGGCAGGCTGTCGGAATAACCCCATCGAGAGCATCAAGCTCTGTCTAAGCCGGGCACAACACAGATGGCTCTATCTCTGGGTGTGCGGAAGACCTTGACCGAATGGATCAACATATTTTGATATTTATCTTTTCTTGGCTATTGAAGGTAGGAGCACCGTTGGCAGATAGGTTCGTTCTACAAAGGGCGGACATAATTCCCAACTTCGGAAATAAACCCCATGGCAGATAAGCTAGAGGCGTCTGATAAAGCACTATCACAATGACTATTGTAGTTAAATTCCATTTTGATCCATTCTATGGGTGGTAAATGATGATTCACTTTTCGTTAAAATTGTGTTTGGCTGGTTTCCAAGTTGGCGTTGGTTTGTCATAATAGAATACTCTGGACATCGCAAATTTGACATTTTCAACTACGGGTCAAGTCTGTTATGGAAATTATTCTCATAACGGGTGGCAACTAAAATTTTGGAAATTTTTTGGAGGCCCCTGTGCTCTACAACAAACGAGCTCAGAGAGAAGTAATATTGTGTATGTGTAAAATCTCTTTCTCTCTCTCTCTCTCTCTCTCTCTCTCTCTCTCTCTCTCTCTCTCTCTCTCTCTCTCTCTCTCTCTCTCTCTCTCTCTCTCTCTCTCTCTCTCTCTCTCCCTCTTTCTCTCACTCCTCTTTCTGCTAGTATTTTTGTTTTGTTTATGCTTGCTCAACTGTGCTTAAAATGTCGTCCAAACAGGGAAGCATTCCGCGAGCGCCGTTGTACAGTTCTATAACTGCATAGAAATCTCGGCGAAAAGTATACGGTACAAAATTTTCAAAGCGAAAATATTGCAGCTTCGACTGTTTACCATATTCTAAGATTACCAACAACTTCTTGCAAGTACGGTAGCGGAAGACGAGCCAAAATTATGGACGCAAAAGGGCTTGGTTATCTATCTCGTGCCTTCAACAACACGGATTCACTGAGCCAACGGGATGCCGCAAAAAAGTTCAACTGTTCTCAACAGTACATCTGCGAAATAAAGTGCCGAAAGAAGACAAGAACCCCAGAATACACTTCCGGTTGATAAGAAAATATTCCGGAAAATTTTTTGTTTTGGGCGATGAAAGTTACTTCCCTCGTACGTACATTCCCGGCAACGATCGATGGACGGGGTTAGTACGAGTTTGCACTTGTTGAAGTCGATATAAAGAACAATGCCATGGAGAATAGAGCATTTACCAGACTTTTCTGATCAGAGGATTTTTACATTCATGAAGCAGCGAACCAACTGCTATCATCAAAATAACAAAAGGCGCCTGCCTCCTGTCGTATCGTAAAATAGGACAGATCAGCGCCAGCATTTCATTAGAGCGAATCTGTTTTAATAAACACGCTAATTTCTTTGAAGGTCCTCGGAAGGTCGCTAATGTCCGAGAGAAATAAACTACCAAAGTCATGGTTTACAAAAGCCGATTCGCCTTTTTTGAAAATTGGCACTGAGATGATAAAAATTTGTTCTTTTCTGCATCTTTTAATGTGCAGAATTAGGGTTTGAGAGCCGGCAATGCCTGAGCTATTTATGGTGCTCTGGTGCGACTTTGCCGTCTGTTTCTATTTTGTATCATCCCATGTATAGGGGAAAGGGGGGTAAGATGACCATATGGGGTAAGACGAACATGTTGTATAAATCACAATTCTTGAAAATGTGTTCGCTAGGAAAGTATGTAAGAGTCACTTCCCCAACCGTCAATACTACGTAAGCTAAAATATCCAGGAAAAATACAGAGCGGTTAACACAATGGATGCTTTGCGCTAATGTTAACAAAACTCACTAAAAATGTTTTAATGTTGAAAATTAGGGTTGAATTTTTCTTATTTCTTATTTTAATTTTGATTATTGGTTACCACTACAGTAGCATAATTTCACCCTCTTTTAATATTGTGCGAAACTGCTACATTCAAAATTGGGTTCAGTAAATTTTTTTATTAACATACAAAAATCTTATACCGAATGGGGTAAGATGAGCATCACTAATTTATGAGGACAAATATGGTAACAATACTAGGAAATAGCTTCAAACGCTGTTATTTAAATGAATTGTCTAGGATGGTCATGATCAGGGCTGGCAAATGTCATTTTCAATGAAAAATCTTACAAGATTTTTACCAAACTACTCATGAAAATCTCATCGAGTCAATAAAAAATGATAGATTTCTTCAAAATGTCATTGATTTTTTCTTCTTGATGGAGCGTGATTGTGTTTCGATCATCGCAATTACAACCACGTTTATTGATATTATTGTTAGTTTCAAAAGAACTTTTGACTGACGATGGTTGAGTATTTACAAAAAATCTCATGATAATTTATTTCTTCTCGTAATAGTGAGAGTTTTTTCATTGTCGCATGAGGGCCACGAGATTTACCAGAGCCATGAAAGTTTAACATAAAAACAGGAAAGACGATTGACATTAAAATTTAACTAAAACTTAGAACAAAAATAGTGTTTCAACATAAATCTTATCAAATTTATTGAGACTATGAGTAACTATAATGAACCAGGTGAAAAACATTGCTCAACTAACCACATGTTGGAAATATACAGCAATTTCATAGAAAAAATATATACGATCTCTCAGAATGTCATAATAACTGGAAATTTTGTTCTTTATCGAATAATATTCGACCCATATTTTTTTATTTGATCATTAGGGTGACCATTTCTGCGTTCGGATGGCCCTTGACATTTTTTTAAAATGCATTTTTTCAAAAAATCATAACTTTTGAACCACCAACAAATAAATACGCAAATGAAATATAATTTAATAATAATTAAACTCAAATAATTAAATACACTTTTAAGAAAAAATATAAAAAATATATCTAAATTGCGATATTCATTATGAAAAGATGGATTATATTTGTTTTTTTTTATGATCTTCATGGTTTAGGGACCAACAAGCCCCTCGTTTTTATATTTCTTCTAAAGCTAAGACTTTTTTACATAAAATATCAAAAAATTAGCGATGTATGTATTCTTAAAATTCATTTTATATTTTCCTCCCTACCTACCTTCCTTCTCTACCTACCCTTCCTTACCCATACCTCCCCCCCTCTCTTCTGCAGTCTCCTACCTCCCCCTCCAGTATACGACACCCACCCCTCCGAACACCCCCTCGTCATAAACAGACCCGTCCCTCCAACAAAAAAAAAAGGTAGGGAATAAAATAGAAATTACTAATCATTCTTCTTATTTTCTAGTTACAGGTATTCCACATTACAGCTCACACTCTCCATAATTTATGTATTCTTGTTTTAGGGCTACGTTTTTTTCTCAAAAATTACATGTTTTTAGTTTTTGATGCCTATTCGACCTAAACTTTTAAGAAAAAATATAAAAACGAGGGAGCTCTTTCGTCCAGAGACCATGAAAACCATAAAAAAAAACAAACATAATCGTTGTTTTATAAGGGGCTATTCATAAACCACGTAGACTTTTCTGGGGGGTCTGGCCAAAGTCTGCGCTCCATACAAAATTCAAAAAAAAAAATGTATGGAGAAAAGTCTACGAGGGGGAGGAGGGGTTCTGAGATTTTCAAAAATAAGTCTACGTGGTTTATGAACAGGCCCTAATGAAGTTCGCAATTTCGGTATAATTTATTATTTTATCAAAAAATAATATTTAGTTTCCTTTCATTTGCGTATTTTGTTAAATCGGCTCAAAAGTTAGAATTTTTTATTTTCAATGAGGAAATAAAAAATACAGGTCTAATATTTTTGGATAAGGAACAAAACTACCAAATATTATTAAATTCTGAGAGATATACCTTTTTTTCAATGTAATTGCTGTATAAGTACTTATTTTCAGCAACACGACCTTAGAACTTCAATAGAATCAGTGTCTTTTTTTTTTGCGCCATACGACTGGCCATCTTACTCTATAAGTATGAAAAAGCACTTGAAACAATCAAGCTTTCTTTGGAGTTTTTCGTCAAATTCAAACTCATTTATTTTATTTCTTAATAGTAAAAAAAGGCAGCTAAACTCGTAAAGCTACCATAGGTTTTTAGAAAAAATAAATTTGCCTGTTAAAAATGTGTTACTTCCTTAGAGATACGTTAACATGGCCATCTTGCCCTACTTTCCCCTAATGAAGCGTGTGACGAAAAAAACAGCAGAAAAAGAAAAAAATTGGATCAATGTTGAATCTAATTCAGATGGCATCGACCGAACAATTGGAAAACAAGGAAATTAACACTTCACTTGATCACTTTTTAAAATAAAAAATAAACTGAAACACTTTTTAAACTATCACTTGTAAACGCGATTAATACAGACTTTTTCAGAGTCGAGTGCTCGACTTGGTTGTGGTTTTAATTATTCATTAGTGACCGTCGATAATGACACCAGCAGAGATATACAAAGGCGCATTATGGCTGGCAATCATACCTATTTTGAACTCCAACAGACGCTAAGACCGAACAAAGTTCGCCGAACTACAAATTTGACCATATTCAAGACATTAATTAGAGCTCTACGGACAGAAAACATGGACATTGCTCGTGGAGGACCAACGGGCTTTTTGTGTCATTTAACGAAAGGTGTTGCATACGATCTGCGGAAGAATGCAGATGGCAGACGGAACGTGGAGGAGACGAATGAACCACGAACGACATCAGTTGCTGGGAGAACTTCCCATCGTCTTCTTCTTCTTCTTTTTTTAGCATTTGCTTGCTCTCAACTTAGTGTTTAAAATGCAATTTCACAGTTATTAATTGAGAGCTTTCGATGCCAGGTACTATTTTTGCATTAGTATGATTGTGTGGCAAGTACAATCATACCCTATGCCCAGGGAGTCGAGAAGTTTTCCTTATCGAAAAATTCCTAGATCAGACCGGGAATTGAACCTAGCCACCTCCACATGGTGTTGCTTTGCACCTGCGCCTTTACCGACTGAGCTAAGGGAGGACCTCCCATAGGACACACCGCTAAAATCGGTGGACTACGGTGGGCTGGGCATGTCGTAAGAATGTCGGACGACAGCACAGTTAAAATGATTCTCGTTAACGATCGGACGGTCATAAGAAGAAGAGGCACGCAACTAGCAAGAAGGATCGATCAAGTAGAAGATGACCTACGGACCCTTGGCGGACTGTGAGGCTGGCGAAGTGCAGCCGTGGAACGAATTGAATTGAGACACCTTCTCTATACAGCAGACGCCACCCCGAAGTGGTCTGATTGGTAAGGTAAGTAAGATGAGGTTTAGTATAAACTTTTAGCTATTTTATTTCGCTTACGCCTCCGAGGCTTATATGAGAGAAACAGAAATTGTGTTGGCTCCAGGAGGCAGGGAAGTTCCTCCTCGATTCATTTGTGATTTTCTTCAACCTGTGTTGCCGATCTTCTGGATTTTTAAGCTGTAAAACTTTCTTTTAATTGCTTTGAGACTTAGCCATTAACGACTCATAGGAGGCACAATTACACACCGTATCATGCCAAGGGCTATCCAAATTAAATGAGCCAGTCTATTAGACAGATGCTAAGTTTGCAATTTTCGCCTTCCACTCTTGAAAATTGAGCACATATGATGAGAAACTAAAACCGAACACGCCGATTGAAGTTTACTTGGCAATAACTATGCAGAAAGCAAACTTTTCGTTAGCTATATACTAGCCTTTTCCTAAATCCTCATGACAAAATGTTCCATCGCTGTGGTTATAGGAAATTTTCTCAGCTATAACTCTGCCAATGATTGTTTTTTTCAGCCAAACGATGAAAAAGTTATTAATTATTCAAGAGATTAATATTTGTTGGCAGGATCAAACAGCTGCGCTCAGTCAACAATATTTTACTATACAGCGAGAAATAGTAGCTGATTTTTGTGCTCCTTCCCACGTGCCAGATATATCAACTGTGTCTGCAAGCATTTGATTGAGCTTAATTTTAAGGCACTACCGTTTTGAATGATTAACAGTTTCTGTTTTTACATTAGACTGTTCATACGTATTGTAACAATTGCTAATAAAACACAAACATCTGAGAAATTGTTCAAAACGTTATATTGCAGGTCTGCATTTTTAAATTCTCACACAACACAATAAAACTCCATTGAAGCATATAGCAAATTCGAAAACAATCTAGAAAATTGCCCCGTACTAAACCCAACCGCAATCCAGCCCGTTCCCGCGCACGTCACTGTGCCTAACCACCGCGGGGTTAATGTGAACTCTCAATGCGCACACTGGTTGCGGGTACCATAACGAACGAAGACGTGTGCCTCAAGTTAAAGGAATTCGAACCACTTAATTACCGCACACCTTTGCAATCGGCTCAAGGCAACGAAAGTTACACACCATTTGGAAAGAAGGTACGCGCAAATTGAACCCAATTCTGAGCTGCTATCGGTTCCGATGTGGAGAATTGCCTTTCCCTCCCTCACACTTGTCTATTATCGAATGTACAAAATTGCCACCGCGAGACGCAAAAAGGAAGAAATGCTATAAAAAGCAAGAACGCATACATTTGTTTTATGAATCCGCAAACTGCCGTTGCTTACAGTTAGTAATCCATGCTGACGCTCTGGTCAAATTACACAATAACAAACAGCGGCGCTTCTTGTCGGCTCGTTGCTACACGCACGCGAAACAGGTACTAACCAGTAGTTAGAAGATCATGCCGTCACTCACGTAGATCACTAAATTCACTCAAGTTCGCTATATTTAGTCACTAAAGCTCTGTAGCTTCCTCTTTCCTTGGCAGCTTTCATCGTCAAACTGCGGTGGCCATCAACTCCATCCAGCCACCTTGTTCACTAGGCACAAGCGCCAGCACGGTTCGCAGCAGCAACAAAGTCAGCCAATGTTAAGGTGAACCGCACCACCCCAACGCTTTGTTTTGACTGCAGGAAACTAATCGCCTTCTTGCACGCTGCACTTTGATGACGACTGAGCTGCATCAAAACTACTGGAAACAGCAAGCTGTCTTGTAATCACCTATCTCGCGCCGCGAGAGAAAGAGACGAGATGTAACATCACGCGATGTTCACCGCCCGTGGAATTCTCGCCACACAACAGCACCAGAGAGGAAGGCAGCGACTACGCAGCGCTTGTGGCAGTTGCCGTCCGTTTAGTATTATTCGACTCCTCGGCAGTCAAAAAAAACAAGCCACGCGCGCGCTGAACTTTGCACGCTACCAATCCTAATCTATGACCAGTGAAACGCGTCCGTCGCGATCAGCTTTCAAACCTGCACTGCTGAATTATCGCTCAACCTACAGAGCGCGCGGGTTAGCAGGCAATATGGACGCGATTTCGGTTTCGCGACTCTGGTTACTTACACCCCACACCCCTAGCGGCGCGGGTGCGGGACGGGGCGCTATGATGACTTTGTGTGGCAATCAGTGGCCACTTCGGCGGCGGTGACGCGTCGTCGTCATCGCTTCGACTATCGACACCGACCGAGCGAGGTGTTTTGAATCTTCGACTGCTCTGCCTTCAAATACTAGGAGGGCTGTGGCAAAACAAAGTTGGTTTGCGAAAATATGCGTGTATGCGAAATCCACTGGGCAGAGGTGTAGCAGGGGTCTAGCGATAGTGGTCTACTTGTGATGATTTGGTTCTTTTTGTCAAAGCTATTTTTTCACTATAACAGCGCTTTTTTCAAGAATCAAGAATTTTAGGATTGTAGGTTTATGGAAATCAAGACTTCCTTTTTACTGTAGCCCAGCACTTTTCACATTAGATGCGTTTCGCGCCAAATCGTTTTCGGAGTGAGCAGCACGCTCTCATATTTCAATGCAACTTTCTGGACATGTAGACTTTGTCAGAAAAAGCCACTACTGCATCCTTAGTTTTTCCAAAATTGATCAAGACTGTCTTTTGAAAAGGGCGGAACTTGTTTTACCGTATTTTTCCGTATGGAAAAATGACAAATCCTACAAATAAGTGTTGTATGGGTGACTAAAGGGCGAACACGAAATTATTGCGACACCGAAAATGTCATGCCAATTTTCTTATAATGTTTAGAATCAAACCAAAATTTTAGGGTAGTTTTATACATATATTTACTTCAAAAATCAAAAAAAAAGTTAATCGATGGAGCCTTGAGTGTAAAATTGAACGCATTTTCGCTTGATGCCCTCCATCAAAGTCTTTACAGTGTCATCCGGTACCAGTTTCTCAGTTTTTTTTTCCATTTTCTTAACATGTCCTTCTCGTCTTTGACTGTCTTCTTGCTCTTCCGAAGTTCCCGCTTCATCATTGCCCAGTACTGCTCCACCGGGCGCAGCTCCGGACAGTTTGGCGGATTCATGTCCTTTGGAACAAAATGGACAGAATTGGCCTCATACCACTCCAGGACACTTTTAGTGGCATGATGCCAAATCTGGCCAAAATAGCGGAGCTTCGTCGTGCTGCTGCAAGAACGGCAAAAGGCGCTTCTCGAGGCACTCAGATTTGTAGATCTCACCATTTACTGTGCCCTTTGTCACGAAAGGCTCACTCCTCAGTCCGCAAGAGCAGATGACCTGCCAAATGAGATATTTGGAGGCGAACTTCGACATTTTCTTCTTCTTAAATTTGTCGTCCACATAGAACTTGCTCTTGCCGGTGAAAAACTCCAACCCCGGAATTTGCTTAAAATCGGCTTTTATATACGTTTCGTCGTCCATCACACAGCAGCCATATTTTGTCAGCATCTTCTCGTAGAGCTTCCGTGCCCGAGTTTTAGCAGTCGATTGTTGCCGCTCATCGCGGTTTGGGAAGTTCTGTACCTTGTATGTATGTAGTCCAGCTCTCTTCTTTGCATTCTGGACGTAGCTCTGCGACATGCCGATCTTTTTAGCCAAATCACGGCCTGAGACGTTGGGATTTGCTTTAATCATCCGCTTCACCTTTCCCTCCGTCTTTTTTGTTCTCCGGTCCCGGTTTTCTTCCAGCTCCTTTGCCGTGGTCCAACGTCAACCGCTCCTGGAACCGCTTCAACACTCTGGAGACGGTTGAATGGTGAATGTTCAACATTTTTCCCAACTGCCGATGCGACAGGTCAGGAAATTCCAGGTGTTTGGAAAGAATTTGTTCTCTCGACTCGCGTTGGTTCACCTCCATTTTCGTTGAATCGAAAAACACGACTTCGAGTTTGACAGCATGTAAACAATACACATCAATGAGAAAGTGTGCAAAATTTGGTTGATTTTTACCCAATGGTAAAAAAGTTATGCCCTGTTGAATGTGTCGCAATAATTTCGTGTTCGCCCTTTATTACAATAGTTTGACTAAAAAACCAAATTGAGTCCTACACTGAAAAAAAAAAAAAATTTCAAATAATTTAAGTCGATTTACAAAAAAACAAAATTTTTTATTTGGACTAAATTTTGTCTCAAGATCAGTGAATCCAAACTCGCGAATGATAAAGACTCTCGGATATTTCGCCGTGAAGGTATGCCGTCCTGAACTATGAGATTCCGACGTACAGCAATCGTAAGGATGATTCGAAGAGTTGTCTGTTTCGCAACCGGCGCAAACATCTGGTCTTATTCCGTGCCCTACTTCTGGTTGTACCCTTGAGCTACAAGACGGGCTTTGTAGCGTATCACGTTATCGTTATTATCCAGCTTGTTTTTAAAGATCCACTTGCTCTCAATTGCCCTCCGATCGATAGATACATGGACAATTTCCAAAGTGGCATTCTTTCGAAGCACTTCGATCTCCTCCTCCATTGCTCGTCTCCACTGTTCTTCTTCAGGACTATCCATAGCTTCCTGGTAGGAACTCGGTTCATTTTGATGTTCCGTTACCAGCGCAATTACTACTCGATAACGACTCGGTGAAACACCTTTATTTGCACGGCCGATCGTGGAGGTGTCTCAACATCATTCTGCTCCTGTCCATCGATTGATACAGCAGCTTGATGATCAGTTGTTTGATTTTGGATCGTAGGTCGACTCGTAACCGTTGAAGTCTTCATCGCTGGCGTCACTTTTCTCGACGGAGTCGTTCACTATAGCAAAGGGGACGTTCTCGACGTTAGCAAGTTCAACGGGTTATGAGGAATAATCAATATTACTTCCCTTGTGAGGTTCGGTTTTCCGAACCCCCTTCGGCGTCAGAAGCACTGCGTCACAGCTTGCCGTGCTCAGGATCCATGAAACGATACGCCTTGTGCTACAGAGAATAACCAACAGACAGCAGCTCCCTTGATTTTGCTTCCAGTTTGGATGTCTTTTGTTGGGGAATCCATACGTACGCTGGTGATCCAAAAATCTTCAAATGACTTAGATCTGGCTTAGATAGGCAAACGGTTCTGCAAGTACTGCGGTACTTCAACGGCAAACGGAAATCCAGGATCATACAGCGTGACATCTCCACCAATGAGCGATTCTTTCACTCCGAAACCCTGTTTTGCTGAGGTGTATAAGAAGTGTATCGAAAATAAGCTATCCACAAACTTTCTTTCAAATTATGTTGAAAACCGATATTTTATTCATACAAAAAATTGATCCTTTATTGTACGAGGTTAAACTTGAACATAATGAAGACCGGATGAAATTTAAGTTATTCCTTCACGAATTTTCGAACTTTGGATCGAATGCTCTTCATCAAGTTCCGGACAAGTGTTGCATCGCATTTTTTGGACGCTTGAGCCCAATTTTTTTTGAACTCCTGAATGTTCCCTGCTGCCTTACCAGTCTTCTTGAAGACCCTCTTCAAGATTGCCCAGTAACGTTCGATGGGTCGAAGCTGAGGGCAAGAGTGGTTTTGGCATAGTGAGCCGACGCTAAATCCGGCCAAAACAGTGGAGGTGTACTATGCTTCTTATATAAAGGCAACAATCTCTTCTGGAGACACTCAGATCGATAGATTTCCGCATTTATAGTTCCGGTAGTGTAAAAAATGGTTGACTTCAAACCACAGGAACATATTGCTTGCCATACCAGTACCTTTCGACCGAATTTCTCCACTTGAATCGACCTGTCCGCATCGCTCACATCCTCCCCAACGACGGCAGTAAAGTATTGTGGACCTGGAAGGGTTTTTGAGTCCTTCTTTACATAGGTCTCATCGTCCATCAAAACGCATGCATCCGGACGCTGCAAAAGACGCGAATACAATTTCCGGGCCCTTGTTGCTGCTCGCTTCTTCTGTTCTGCATTTTGTTTCGAGATTTTCTGCTTCTTGTAGGTCTTCAGGTGGTTTCGCCTCTTGATACGCTGGATCATTCCGACACTCGTTCCTGCTTTTTTGGCGAAATCATGTGTTGACATTGATTTGTTCTTCATGATTAGAGATACCACTTTCTGCTCCAGTTTCGGGTTGGAAGAACCGGGTTTTCTGCCTCTTCCTGGTAGCTCATCCAAAGAATAGTGTTCCCCAAACTTATTAATGATGGTTTTAACACTCGCATGATGAATTCCAAACCGCTTCGCCAATTTTCGCATAGTAATACCCTTCTCACTTAGCCATGTGTCCAGAACCTTAATTTTCACTTCTTTTTCAATACGCGACATTTTGAAAAAGGAAGAATTTGAACCGCACAAACAAGTAAACAAAAGAAAGCTGACAGTCAAACGCACAGCATGCAGTGTTTAGAGCATAAAAAACCATCACAAATACATGCGTACAACGCAAATGTATGTGGATAGCTTATATTCGATACACTCCTTACATAACGGTAAATTGAGTGATTCTTTCTTCTTTCCATAATTTATCCAACACGTCGTTCTGGAACTCACCGATCGGATGACTTCAGCGTTTTTTGAAACAGTGCTTTACGAACTTCACATATTCCATGATCCGGTTACTAATCTCTGATTTGCCTTTTAGGAAATACACAACGCAATAGCGGGTGAAATCGTCGATCAGAGTCAAAAATATCCACACCCACCCAGGGTTAGTATTCGCAGGTGGCCGCACACGTCCGAAAGAATTAAACAAATCGCCTGATTTGACTTTCGTTTGAACTTTTTCGGAAACGGGTGACGCGTCAGCTTACCCTCCAGGCAACATTCCTTTCAGCCATCAGAGTCGTTCTGGTCCTGTGGTCGAGTCCGGTGATGGGGTCTCCCAACCCTTATTTACAGAATCCCCCGCTCCTACAAATGGCTTTCACATCTCCGAGCCTGTTTTAGGCGGTTCGACTGTTCACCCGACTCAACGCAGAGGCATCTCTTCCTCCGACTTTTCGCCGCAACTTCGCATCTACTATCAAAATGTTCGTGGACTTCGAACGAAGATCGACGATTTCTATCTCGCAGTGCATGATGTGGAGTATGATGTGATAGTACTAACAGAGACGTGGCTCGACGATTGTATTCTATCGACTCAACTGTTTGGAAATTCAGTCACAGTTTTTCGGACAGATCGTAATCCACTCAATAGTGTAAAGCGTCGTGGTGGAGTTGTTTTGATAGTAGTATCCTCTGGATTATGCTGTTGTGTCGACCGAGCCCCAACTAGCGTGGCTTTGGAACAGTTATGAGTTAAAAATTAAATTGCAAACGTGTTCCATGAGTATTGGAGTAGTATACCTTCCTCCTGACCGTAGAGATGACCTTACTCTAATAACGCTGCATAGTGAATATATAAGTTCTGATTGGGAATGCTTGAAACCGTGTGATATGGCGCTTCATTTTGGAGACTATAATCATCCCAACATGTGTTGGACTGCTTCAGAGGATGGCGGGCTTATTATTGATGCCAGCTCATCACGATTTTCGACTTCGAATGGTGTGTTGTATGATGCTTTTTGTTTTAATGGTCTGACACAAATTAACTCAATTAAGAATTCCAATTTCCCGTATTCACCAATATCAAGTTGGTGAACGATACAGCTTTATCCAGTTGCAGCATTTCTGAAGCGCTTGATGTATTTGTATATCCAGACATTGCACATCCTCCCATTGACGTTGCTGTTTCATTGCCTCTTATCGTGAGATTTGAGCAATCACATGACAATCCGCGGCTGAGATCCGTCGTCTTATCGACGCACATGTGCCACTTCAACGTCCTGCATTGAAACCTTCATGGACAAACAACCATCTTCGCAGATTAAAACGATGTCGCCGTGCAGCTCTTTGGAAATATAAGAGTAATCGTTTACCTCACCTGAAATATCGCTTCGTTCTGGCTAGTAATAACTACGTGAGATATAATCGCTTCATGTATGCCCGCTACATTGATCGTACACAGACAAATTTTCGTTTGCAACCAACGCGTTTTTGGTCATTTGTTCGGTCGAAACGCAAAAATAATGGATTGCCTTCGACTATGTATCGCGATGATCGTTCTCCTAGCACCAATGCCATCAAGTGTGAGTTATTTGCTGATCACTTTAAGAGTGCCTTCTCGAATATGCCGATTTCTTCCTCGAATCTATATGAAGCTCTCAGTGAAACACCATCCGACAGATTTGAATTTGGAATTTTTCAAATCAATGAGGAGCACGTTAAAAATGCGATACGTAAACTTAAAAACTCTGTGACATACGGTTCGGATGGATCCCTGCATGCATCTTGAAGAAATGCTCGAGCGTTTTAGTGCTGCCATTAGTCAAATTATTCAACATTTCATTGCAACAAATGATATTTCCAACCGCGTGGAAGACTGTCAAGCCATATGTTCAAGAGGTGTTTGGAGATGATCACTATGTGTTTCAGCAGGACGGAGCGCCATCGCATACTGCAAATCTCTTTCAGGGCTGGTGCCGAGAAAATTTGACCGACTTTTTCGACAAGAATGAATGGCCTCCCAGTTCACCAGATCTGAATCCCTTGGATTATTTCGTATGGTCATATATGCTGGCGAAGGTAAATGACCACAGGGCGTCCAATATGAACCAATTCAAAACCGTAATCAAACGCATTTGGGACGAAATGCCGATGGAAGTCGTGCGTGTCTGTGACGGTTTCGAAAAACGTCTGGAGCTGGTCAAGAAGGTTACAGGCGGTGATATTCCAAAACATATGCTGTAGTTGATCAGTATTATATTGAAATATAATGGGTAAAGTTATCAATGAAATCTGGATTATCGATTTGAAATAAATAGTGTTATTTTGTATGAGAATATATTGGACACGGTGTAAGTCCCTCAAAAAAAAGCGTTTTGTATCAATTGAACAGTTGATAAATGTGTTTTGATGAGTAAATATCTGCCAACTCAATACCTTGTTCAAAAAGAAGAGCATTATCATTCAGGCACCTGAAAAGTTTCCGTTCTACTTTTACAACACAAAGATTGAAGCAAAGATTTTTGCCAAGATTTTCTCCAGTTAAACACAGATAAAAAAGATTTTTTTGGCAAAAATTAAAGATGGCAACGAAAAATAATGTGGCAACACTGCGTCCTGGGCCCATAACCTCTCGGACGTTTATACATGGTCCGGCCCATAAGGCAGTTAACTTGTGTTGGAACCAGGAAACTGACTGGCAGCCATTTTCCTGTATCCAACATCTCTCACATCCAAACATCAAAAGATTCATTGTTTGTAAACAATGCAGGTGTTCATACCCGCAGTAACAAACGTCAGACGGGCCTTATTCAAATAAAACCCGTGATATGTTGGATACTGCCAAACGCTAGTAACTAGGATAGGGTTGCCAAGACCCTGGTGGGAACCAAAAATATAGTAAACATTGCTGGTCAAACGACCATAACATTCCATACTGTGAACTGACATCACCATAAACAGCATACAACATACAAAATGAGTGATGTTCAAGCAACCCGGTAACAACTTGACAGCTCCAGAGTAAAGTCAATGTACCCCGATAATCTCTGTCTGCTCTGCTCACTGGTTCTGTCAAATCGAATGAATCCTAGAACAAATTATCAATTGAACGTTTTTACATCGACTGTTATTTTCGAAGCTGTGCAGCTCATATTCTTACTTGATGAATATAATGCTGACGATATGTTGTTATGATAATTTTTCCTAAATGTTTAATGGTGGATATTTTTACCCTTCTTACAGACTTAGAATACTAGCAAAATATTGAATAATTTTAAAACCGTAATTATAAGAACACCCGGAAATTTTCAATACTTTAGAAATATCCGAAAGCGAGTAAGACGTGAATAAAATGGCAGCCTACTTTACTTTTAAATGGCGCACTATACTTCTCAATGTGTGACGCTCTGAAACCTTCAGCACAATGCAATTTGGTGGCTTTGATTAGGGGGGAACTAAGCAGTTAAGTTCGACTGACATCCATTTAAATTTACCATTATGTTGGTTGTTTTATTATGACAGCTACGAAACCAAACAGAACACACAGGCGCCCAAATCCCGCGACGCTTTTTCCGATCTGTAAACCAGCCAAAATCGCCGCTTTGGTAGAATCAATCTAAAATTTTAATTTGTTCCCCTGAGTCAACGCAAAGTGTGTTTTGGTATTAATAAATCTCTTTCAAGGTGAATAACAAGAATATTAGTTTAGAGCAACCATAATTTATGTTGTATTGTGGTAAGATCTTTAGGTACAAACAATCGACCTGCTTGGCTATTTCAAAAGAAAATAGTTGGTTTAAAACCACTAGTTTTTTTTTGTTTGGATGTCAACAAACAAGTTTGTTGTTTCAAGCGGCCAATTTATAGCCAACCCGGACGATCCGTCTCAAAACGTGTGGCTTAAGCGCCACTCCACAGGGGAGACCACACGCCCAATGTTATTTTCCCCGGTTGAGACTCTCCTAAGGGCCATGAACATATTTAGAAGGAAACCCTGGCAATGTGGGTATCAAAATTCATGAATTTTCTCCAGTAGGATATTTCTCACCGTTAAGTGGCCATTTTATGATTTGTCCTAGGACCTGTCTTTCGGGAACAGGTTTTTGTTTGGCCGTTTGGGGTATTAAAATTCATGAAATTTCTCCAGTAGGATATTTTTCAACGTTTTGTTGCTATCTGATGATTTGTCTTCGGACCGGTCAACAAGTTGGAACAAGTTCCCGTTTGGTCTCGAATAGCCATTAACATATTTAGAAGGAAACCCTGGCAATATGGGTTTCAAAATTCATGAAATTTAGCCAGAAAGCTATTTCCCAACGTTTTGTGGCCATCTGATAATTTGTACTCGGAACGGTCACCTCGGAAAAGGTTGCCTCGAGTAGCCATTAACAAAACTAGCCACAAAAGGTTGAGAAATATCTTACTGAAGATATTTTATGAATTATGATACCCACATTGCCATGGTTTCTTTCTAAAAATGTTCATGGCCACTCGAGGCCCCACAGGAACCTTTTCTGGAAGACAGGTCCGAGGACAAATCATCAGATAGCCACAAAACGTTGAAAAAAATCCTACTGGAGAAATTTCATGAATTTTAATACCCATACTGCCAGGATTTCCTTCTAAACATGAAAATGACCAGTTGAGGCCAAACGGAAACCTGTTTCGGAAAGACACTTAACGTTAAGAAATATCCTACTGGAGAAAATTCATGAATTTTCTCCAGTAGGATATTTCTCAACTTAAAAAGAGCAAAGTTCAACGAACTGCAGCACCTAATACAGCTAAAACCATTTAACCATGTTACATTCATCCGCGACCCGATGGCTTTCTTTGGACCAAGTTTGTTAAGCGTGTTCCCGAAGCTGGAAGTCTTAAAAGTATATTTCAGTTTTCGCGATACATCAGCTGAATGAAAAAAATTAGAAAGTTTACGAGCGTCTCAGCGATCCATCAAACCACCTGTACTTGATCACAATTAACCACATCTTACCGAAAATCAACCGTTTGAATCAACTTTTTCCAATCTGAAAAGCCAATGGTGTACAAGCTGAAAACAGAAACTTGAAAATTGATATTCTTGATATTGGATTGCTTCTTGAAACCAGGATATTTAAAAGAATTGACGAACCCTGGCTTTGTGAACCTGATCCCCAATCACTTCTGCGAGTTGAAAAAACTGTGCGAAGGTGTCGAGCTGCAGGCCTTGATCAACGAATACACTAGAAGTGACAATTTATGCATGGAGCACTTGCATCAATTTTGACTGGACATGATGAATTTCCACATATGCTGCTGTAATAAAAATTGAGCTTACCGACGATACCTTCAAACAAACAAAAAGAATTGACCTTACCGACGATACCCTTAACGATTTAGTTAATTGATCTTGACAATATCAGAATAAAAGCCCATCCAACATTTTTTCACCTTATCAAACGATATGATAACATTATTGATGATGCATCAGTTCAACCAATCAACGACGAGCTCCGGGAATTGAGATTTTCAGTGGCGGACTGAGCTTTTCCGTGTCTACGACAGCTAATTCCAGCTATATTGGCTATATTATATTCGACGGCCACAGTCGACCGAATTATTTCAATTTAAAATATCAAAAAAAACCAATGCCCACAATCGCTGCCACATAAACCATGAAAGGCATTTTGTCGGCCAAAGAGTACGATAGATCGCACAATAAGCAAAACAGAGTGGTTGAAATTTCATCTAATTTGATATGTCTGTTCACAAGCGATATGTAGAGCAAAATTTAAGTTGCTCAAACCTTTGGAATTAATGAACTTTGTAGTAGTGAAGTGAAGGTGAGTTGTTTCTTTAAATTTATGAATGATGATAATAAACGATTTGCCTATAATTTGTCAAAACATCAAATGTAAGAGATCTAAATATTTTGCTTTGCTAATACTTAGTGATTGAAAAATGACAGTTATTTAATCATAAGGCTTGCTTCATTTAGAATTGGAACAAACTTTTGCTCATATTGTGGCGCTCCTGGTGGACGGATTTGGAAGTTCTTGGCGCCCACGTGTCGGGAATTTTGTCAGCTTCACGTATGTATTTTTGACATTCCGCAAATCGACTTTACTTTGTAAACAATCAACATGGAAGCCGAAAGAAGGGAAAAAATTGTGCACAGTGATTTGTAAAATCCATTGTGGTCTGCATCTAGGCTAGCTAAACAGCTGAAATTGCCCAGAAATACCGTATGGCGCGTTATCAAACGGTATAAGGAAACATTGACGACGATTCGGAAGCCTCAAGCCAATCGTCGGAGTGGAACTGTCGACCGGAAACTGCGTGGTAAGATTTTGAAGACGATTAAGAGGAATCCCAATCTGTCGGACCGTGATTTGGCCAGAAAATTCGGTGCTGCCCATAGTACCGTGAGGAGAACTCGACTCCGGGAAGGAATCAAGTCGTATCGAGCTAGCAAACAGCCAAATCGGACCATAAAACAGAATAGTGTGGCCAAAATCCGTGCTCGGAAGCTATACGACCAGGTGCTGACCAAGTTCCACGGGTGTCTTCTGATGGACGATGAAACCTATGTCAAGGCTGACTTCGGGCAAATCCCAGGTCAAAAATTTTACTTGGCAACGGCTCGGGGGGATGTTCCAGCCAAATTTAAATTTGTTTTTGCCGACAAATTTGCACGAAAATTCATGATTTGGCAGGGCATTTGCAGCTGTGGCAAAAAAACGAAAGTTTTCGTTACAAATAAGACAATGACGTCGGAACTATACCAAAAAGAGTGTCTCCAAAAACGAATTTTGCCGTTCATTCGATCCCACGACCATCCCGTAATGTTTTGGCCAGATTTGGCAAGCTGTCATTACAGCAAAGTCGTTCAAGAATGGTATGCAGAGAAAGGGGTCCAGGTTGTTCCGAAAAACCTTAACCCACCCAACTGCCCCCAGTTCCGCCCTATTGAGAAATACTGGGCAATCATGAAGAGGAGACTCAAGGCAAAGGGAAAGGTTGTCAAAGACATCAATCAGATGAAGACCTAGTGGAATAAGATAGCTAAAACGATGGACGAAGAAGGTGTGCGCCGCCTAATGAGCCGTGTTACAGGAAAAATTCGAGAATTCCTTCGAAACCGTGACGAATAATTTTATCCGTATTTTTTCTTAAAAGTATGAAGAAAACGCTACATTTGTATAAAAAAGATCTTGAATTCAATAATAAATAACTGAAATACAGGCAATTGTTTTTGTTCCAATTCTATCTGAAGCAAGCTTTATGTATGGAAGTGAAAGGAAAATTGACATTTAAATATAAAACTTGTAATTGCAATCTCTTTTGCGTTAGATTTTTGTTTTTGCGAGATTTCCAAAACATAATCGCACCTCTACTCATTTGTCAGCATCGATAAAAAGCGATTTTCAACATCCCATTGAAGCACCTTAAAACCAAAACGAAAACCCTTATACAGACAAATACAGACATTTCAATGAGATTGATACAGATTTTTGAAAAAAGTATCTGGCATCCCTGGTTCCATCCTTAATAGCGAATTTGTTTTTGATCCAGTTCCAAACTGGATCGGGTATCAAAATTGGGTCGGCATGTTGTTTGTTAAACGTCAGTGTGTATGGTTTTATTTGTAACTCGTATCGGATTGAGGTTTGCACTGACAATAAGTTCGGGTATCGCAGGTTGGAACTTTAGGTTATAGGTTCAAAAACGAATTCGATATTAGTAAAATGTCCGGCTCTTAAATTGTGTAAAAACTGTTCGAAACATGTTGTTTACCATTCGCTCACCAAGTCCCGGCTACACAAAACGTATCCTTCCCATCAGAGAAATAAGTGCTTCTTCTGTATTTAAACAAAGTTGTCTTTCCGGCAGCCTTTTAGATTTTAGAATGTTTTAAGGCAATATATCAACAAATCAAAGTAAGGTTAGGTCTCAAGAATTTCAAAAAAAATGTAATCCATCAGCGTGATCATTATCTGCCAGTTTATACATTTTCACCATTTTTCCCGAGAGCCATCTATGATGTTTAACCTTCACATCACTCACATCACTTGAATAGGCAAAACGAAAGCACGTATTTTACCGTATTTTCGTTAGACAAGAGCCGTATATTTAGCCATTACTGTATCTGATGCACGGCTAATATAAGGTTTGTTAGCCGTATATCAGCATTATATAACAATTTTGGAAAAATATAGGGCTTTTTGTTTACTTGCGTAGGTAAACGCAATGTTTGAGTAGCAATTTATGCATCGGGCACTAATTTAAGAACATCAAAGAAGTTACCCGCAGCATTTCCGAAAGGAAGCAGAACGCAATATTGTAAAGGTCGTTCTGTCAAGGCAGAGTTTCAAAACATTGAAACCAAATTCCTTTCCTTTCATCAAGCGGTGGACGCACGGAAAATATATATAAAATATATTTTTCTTTACTAACCAAAAACATATGTTTGTTCATTTCTTCACTAGAAGCCACTAGAAGTAAATGAATTGCAATAAATTTCAGTTTTCGCAAATAAGTTTACATTTCTCAAGTACGAACTCAACTAAACTCAACCGCATAGGATGCTTAACATCGCTGGTGTATTTGCGAACCGATACGACTGCTTTGAAGACATGCCATACTATATTTACTACGGTGATGTTCCAAGAGATGAAGATACTTCAAACAGAACAGAGTACAATGGTATCGACCGACGTGTCTAGATAACCTGACATTTGTTTACCAAAGAAGGCATCTTATCGGTTTAAATTTGCCCCAACAGCTTCAACGCTGTTTCCATAAACACGTGGTAAGCGCAGATTTGCCCTGCGTGTTGCGATGATTAACACCTCAGACAACTTATGGCAAATCACGTAATAGAAATTGCAATCACGAAATAAGCTTTGCATACTTTGAAGACTGTAGATAGTATTATCTTCTGTGATGGGATTCAAGGTTTAGTAAAGACTAAAAATTGGCAAACAATCCCGACAAACGTCTCGATTCGGGATAGATAAAATCAAAGTATTCCAAATAAAAACTAACGCAGGCTAAAAAGGAACGTTTACTGCACAATTACTCACCCTTTCTAACGACTTTCTTCTTTGATGCTCCGGCAGCTTTTTCCATAACGATCTACACAATCCAAGCCGGGGATCCGTTTAGAAATCCAGCAGAAGGCACCACAACACAGGGTACCAAACTTGGCTTCCTTTCGCCACTTTCGCACTTAACGCAACAATACGATGATTCTCGGGCAGTTCTGCTGCAGTTAGTAGTCTGACTAGCCCTTGATGATATTTAATCTAGCTGGATTATTTGAGCATTCTCATACACTCATATCGCACAGGTGCTTCAGCTCGATAGCAATACCGATTCTA
Source organism: Aedes koreicus (assembly GCA_024533555.2). Taxonomy (NCBI): domain Eukaryota; kingdom Metazoa; phylum Arthropoda; class Insecta; order Diptera; family Culicidae; genus Aedes; species Aedes koreicus. The sequence goes on along the minus strand of JAHHFK020002019.1, from coordinate 72,463 downwards.
TTAGGTCGTTAGTTAATTTGTCCATACAACACTAACGATATACGACAGTTAGATTGCCATTCACTTCCTCGCATTCAAATTATAACCACCCGAACCACCCCGTCACAGATTCACCTGATACTTCACTGATTGGTGTAAATATTTTTTCAGAGCCAGCGTTTTTTTCGTTTCTTTTGAAGGTTGCTCTGAACAGTGATAACATACAATTTTCTTCCTTCACCAGTAACCGGATCGTAATAGGTAGATGTACCGTTCCAAGGAGAAATCATCCATCTTTTACCTCCCCCCACACCACTCACAACCCAACCGCGCCAGCTCTCATCGACGACTCATCTACTCTGGTGAATTTGAATGACACTGATGGAACGGTGAACACACTAAAATCACTGCTACTGTCGGAAAAACGAAACCATCCTTCAACGGGCACTTGAAAACGGTTAATATCCAGCCATGTCACTATATAACCGCGTCAACGAAAATTCCGTTCAGTGAAAATTCCCACTGAAAAATTGCATAAAATCAATGGAAACATCGGACCACAGCACTTTGCACAACACTTTCCACACTGATTTCGACTTCTTCGCTACTTCACTGGCTCGCGATTCTCCATCTGTCATTAACGATGCACACACGCACGCAAGTGCGATGCGAAAGGAAAATCCACAAAAGAAAAAAAAAACTTTGTTGACAGTTTTCACACGAACCGATCGCGGGGTGACATGACATTTTATTTTACCGAATTGTTTGTTTATTTTACCGAATTGTTTGTTTTTCCCATTTCGTCGAATGATTCGGTGTTACACTATACACTACAACTTTCGTGTACCCATTATTGGGTAAAAAATTTACCCATTTTTTGCTAGTGTTTCAATTCGCATTATTTATTCTAATGGCTGGCCCACAATAAGGCTTAGTGACGTTTAACGCACGCACACTACAGCGCCTTTTAGATCGAAGGAGTGCAAGTAAGAAGGAAAATCATTTGGAGGAAAACAAACCCGGATAAAAGTAACCATACAATGAAAACACAATAATATAAAATAACAATAAAATCTATTGCCGAACATGAATTATGGTTCACGCATTGGTAAATGAATAATGCATATTGTCGTCACAATAGATCTACTATTCATCCTACATGCTAGAATTTTGTGGATATCAATAGTATCAATGATTTTTTAACGTAGGACTACGTTTCTCTTTTCTACACCGGGTGTCATTTAGAATTTTTGAAAAATGAGAGCGTTACGCAAAAAATGAAAGGTTTTTGAACGCTAATAAATCTCGTTTGACTCAATAGAATGAGTTCATTTATACACCATTTGATCAGAAAAACTTACAAATGTTTTTGATTAAATTTTCAATTAAGTGCTATTAGTATAAAGAGTTAACTATTTACTTAAAAATGACCTACTTTTGCTCCCATACAAAACAGCATTTGAACAGGTCAAAAATATGATTTTCTCTTTCTGGGTCCTCAAAAATGGGTGACAAATGGTTCAAATTGTCTTCTTATTTTTATTTCGTTAGGTTTCATTCCATGTTTATCACAGCCATAGCTCCCCCTCTCAGCTACAAATTTATTTTGCTTTATTGCCGATATCTTGTTTATAGCTTCGTACTGCATTCTCGTGCCTCTCTTCTTTGTAGGAAATGCTATGCGGCACGTATGGTTGTATTTTCGCTCTCTTGTTACGAATATTTTTTCTGTCTCGTCCGTTTTCTCGCGATTGCGCGGCTGGCTTGCAAATTATCACCGGTGCTTGCCCTTCTACAAGCCATAAAGAAAACGCAGCAAAGGTTTGAAAGTTTCCCCGCTCGACTTATTGCCGTGGCAATGGGTCGTAAAAATCGATAATCCGCGCGAGTAGCATCCGCTTCCGAAGCCATACCGGAGCCGGGCACCTTACAGCGATAGATTACTAGAATCATCCCAACTATCTTGACGTCCGCCATTCACAGCAACAGTTTAATAAGCTACTATGCTGTATTGAATACAGAACATGATGGTGTTCTGCTGGCCAAATAAGCTGAAAATATTAATTAATTTCTTACGCGTATCATTTAACGACCAATTTAATTTTACAATAAAAGATTTTGTGTTTAAGTGAAATATTCGTGATTTATCCTAAACAACTATGCATGTTATCAAATATATATATATATTTGGATTGTTTGGGGCAGAGTGGTAAATTCGACAAAAAAAATTCACTGAACCCAAACTGACAACCTTAAAGGCCCAAACGCAATGTGGACGGAAACGGCAAGTTTGACAGTTGTCACAAATGACGTCGATATGTCCAATTGGAATCAACTTGAAGCTAATCAATTTTCTATCCGACAAGCAGGTTTAGTCAGATTTGGCTCTTCCGCTGCCGTTGCCTTTCCGCTTCCGTTATCACTGCGTTCGAGCCTTAAGGAATGGCTCAGTATGTAGAACATTTCATAAGAAGGGACACGCCAACGCTGTCCTACGTAAGCCTTGCGGTTATATCCCTGATATAATCGACATCTAATTTTTTTATAGTTAAGCTACATAACAACCCCCTTATTCTATTGTCGATGTCTCAATTAACATTAAATTCTATTGTGGAAACAATTTCTCGTATTGTCATTTTATTGTCATGAACAATAATATTAATTATTCACACTATTGATTCTATTTTATTTAATACATTTAATTGTAAATCTATGAGAATTGTTTTTTCGGGAAACCATCATGTGATTTGAACGGAAATATAACAACGCTGTATTCCAGTTACAAATATTGACTTGGAACTGTTCTCAATTATATAACTGAAACGCATTGATGAAATAGGGTATTTAAGTTAAATACCCTATGAAATATGGTATTTAACCAACGCGCTCGGCATTGTTGCCCTTCCATAGCAGACGGTGAATACGACCGACTGGGAACTGCAATCCGGCGCTATTCGGGAGAAACATTGCCTTTCCCTTATCCTTTCTTCCTTTGCCACGGTCAGACATGTTGCTAGGTAGTAGCAGCGGCTAGATAGTCATGAAGAAAATGATTTTTTTGTCTCAGGAAGTACTAGCACACCGGTCCCAAGCTCGGTCCCAAGCTTAATGAATCGCCCTTAATAATGTAACTCACACCAACACACCCTCAAATATTCTGTCAAAATAACATAGCGAATCAAAACAAAAACAAAGATATCAGTTCCGAAAGGTACCGAAAAGCGCAAGATTGTATTGCAAGGTGTTCTTCGGACCTAGGGGTTCTACAACAGTGAACCAATTTCAACTCGCTAGTTTTATATTGATTGTTGGTAGTAGAGAGTGCTGGACGATTAGACGATGCGCAGTCAGAATCCGAATTGAGAATGGTGGTTGGTCGGTCGTCAACACATGTTTTAAAATCGCTGGCCAGTAACTGTGGCAGTGTGAACCAATGAGGGTTGTGCTTTGAAATTACACATTTTATGTATAATCACTTTCTGCAGCTCCCTTGCGCTGGACTGGCCGGCTTGACGTGCCGCAAGGGCTCAGTAGGGATTCTTTGTCAAGACCCGAAGCTAAGAGTCAGTTCCATTGTGGTTATATTACATCAATTCATTTTTCCAGTGTAGCAGCAGCACAACCACTTTCAGGCAAGTATGCTTCTGTTAGTATCAATTCTTTGCCTGATCTGCTTCCGTGTTCCAGCCCTGCCTCCAAGTGTTTCGAACCCTCCAACACCAATTTCAACATTTCTATTGCTTCTGATCGAAGTGATCATACTAATGAAAATAGCCTTCACCGACCTTGTTCTACACCGGGACGCACACTTGCCTCATGCCTTAAGGAAGTCCCCATCCCTCTCATCGCAGTCGAGCCTCTCCCGCCAGCGATCAACAGCCGTCCCGGCCCTGCGTTTGAGTTGGGTGATGGTTGCTTCCGAACTTCTACTACAGGCAAGTACTCTGTGAATTCGAACAATTCGTTGCCTGATTCGTTCGTCGTTTCCAGTTCATCTTCTAGCCAGCTTCGATCAACGTTTGCAAGCAGGATACCGGGACGCACAAATGCCGCTAGTTTTGAGGAAGCCCCTATTCCGCTCAACGCAGTCGAGCCCTACCTGCCAGCGACCAGCAGCCGTCCCGGCCCTGCGGTTGAGTTGGAAAACGGGGTCTTCCAGATTCCAAGTAACGGCAAGTATGGTCAACAAACGGACACTTCCCGCTCTGATGGTATTTCCTTTCCCAGTGCTACAAACCTCGAACGTCGGAATTCGGACCTTTTAATTTATTACCAGAATGTTGGCGGAATGAACGGCCTTATTGATGATTATCGGTTAGCGTTCATGGATCATTGCTACGACATTATAGTCTTAACCGAGACATGGCTAGATTCTCGGACTGTTTCTAGTTATGTTTTTGGAGATGGTTAAGAAGTTTTCCGCTGTGATCGGAACATAAACAACAGTAGGAAATTGACTGGTGGCGGTGGTGTTCTCGTTGCAGTTAGTGTCAGGTTGAAAGCAAGTGCAGTTGAAGACGATTCCTGGATCACCGTAGAACAAGTTTGGGTAGCAAGTCAGCTTGGAGGCCGTATGCTATTCCTTTGTGCGGTGTACATTCCTCCAGATCTAACTCGAGATTTAGACCTAATTGATGCGCACTGCCGATCTGTTTCTGCTATTTCGAATACGGTTGCCCTCCATGATGAAATGATTATTTTGGGAGACTTCAACCTAGCGGGCATTGCATGGACTCCAACTCACAGCGGCTTCCTCCGTCCCGACCATGAACGTTCCTCTTTCCACGCAGGGGCTATTCAGCTTCTGGACAGCTACAGTACCGCAACTCTATCCCAAGTTAATAACGTGGTGAATGAGAATAATCGCTCTCTAGATCTCTGCTTCGTGAGTGGCCGAGATATTGCTCCCGTCATCTCTACAGCTCCCGTGCCTCTAGTTAAGGATGTCCCTCACCATCCTTCTCTAATAGTTGCTGTCGAGGACGTTGTAGCTCGAGACTTCGTCGACACTCCTGCTACTGTGTCATATGACTTCCGTAGAGCCGACTATCGCAGTATTGGTGATGTTTTATCTAGTTTGGATTGGCAGAGCATTCTTGATTCGACCGACGTTAACATCGCTGCTCAAACTTTTTCCCACGTCTTGGCTTATGTCATTGACAAACACGTCCCAAAAAAGATTGTTCAGACTGACTCTCGGGTCCCTTGGATGACGAACGCTCTTCGCTCGCTAAAACGGATTAAAAGAGCAGCTCTTAAAAGATTCACGAAACACCGCACCATGTCGCTTAAACGCCACTATAGCAGGCTCAACTACGAATATAAACGGATCAGTCGTGCGCATTTTCTACGTTATCTGAGTGGGGTTTAACGGCGTCTCAAATCTCATCCGAAATCTTTTTGGAGCTATGTTAATCAACAACGTAAGGAAGTGGGCTTACCTTCATCCATGTTCTATAAAGACGAAACTGCTGGCACTCAACAGAAAATTTGCGATCTGTTCTCGGTAAAATTTGCTAGTGTTTATGAAGACGAGAGACTAACCAGTCATTCTGTTCACGCTGCCGCCAACAATGTTCCCTTGGCAAATCAAACACTCAGCCTAGTTGATGTGGATTCAGAATCAATCTTGAACGCGGCATTACACCTTAAAACATCGCTTAAGCCCGGACCCGATGGAGTTCCGTCGGTTTTTCTGAAACAGAACATGGCTTGTCTTCTGTATCCACTTCATCAGATATTCCAGATGTCCCTCTCTAGCGGTACATTTCCTTATTGCTGGAAAATGGCGGACATGTTTCCGGTATATAAAAAAGGAAGCAAGCGGGACGTGAACAACTACCGAGGAATCACATCGTTAAGCGCTGTATCGAAGCTTTTTGAACTGGTCGTTAAGAACTCACTTTTTACACATTGCAAGCAGTTGTTAAGTGACGACCAGCACGGATTTTCACCAGGGCGTTCCACAACTTCAAACCTATTGTGCCTTACGTCGTACATCACTGATGGTATGATCGCTCGATGCCAAACGGACGTGATCTACACAGATTTAACGGCAGCTTTCGACAAATTGGATCATGATATCGCGATCGCTAAACTTGACAGACTAGGAGTTGGTGGTAATCTTTTAAGATGGTTTCGATCATATCTCACAGGGCGTCAATTGACAGTTGCCTTGGGTGACCTTCGTTCAAGGAGTTTCTGCGCCACGTCCGGGATACCGCAGGGTAGCCATCTGGGACCGTTGATATTTCTTTTATACTTCAACGACGTACACTATGTTATCGGAGGGCCCCGCCTGTCGTTTGCTGATGACCTGAAAATCTTTATGCGAATCTGTTCAACCGCCAACTGTCTTTTACTCCAAGCGCAGGTTGATGCCTTTGCTGATTGGTGTACTCTAAATCGGTTGGTGGTCAACCCGGCCAAGTGCTCAGTGATAACCTTCTCACGTCAGAAACAACCAATTCTGTTCAACTACCATCTTCTCGGAACGACCATCGAACGAACGCAGTGCGTTAAAGACCTAGGTGTTCAGCTGGATTCGAAACTGACGTACACGCAACATTTATCGTATGTTGTTGACAAAGCTTCAAGGACACTCGGTTTTATATTCAAGGTTGCGAAGAACTTCAGTGACATTCACTGCCTAAAATCGCTCTATTATTCTCTCGTTCGTTCGACACTGGAGTACTGTTCAGCGGTATGGAGTCCATGCTATGATAATGGCGCCGAGCGAATCGAATCTATTCAACGCCGTTTTCGGTTCGCACTTCGTAGACTTCCTTGGAGCGACCCTTTTCGTCTTCCTAGCTACGAAAGTCGGTGTCAGTTGGTTGACATGGAGCCTCTGCGGGTCCGTAGAGATGTCTGTAGAGCTTTAACTGTTGCAGATGTGCTACAAGGAAGAATCGACTGCGGAAGGATCCTTCAACAGATTAGCATCAACGTACAACCAAGGCCAATGCGTCACAACTCCATGCTCAGGCTTCCTTTTCGCCGCACCAACTATGGGTTGAATAGCGCTATTCACGGGTTGCAGCGAACCTTCAATAGGGTGGCGTCCATTTTCGATTTCCATCTGACGCGGAACGCACTTCGTCGGAGATTTTCTACCGTTTTTAGATCAATTGACGCACGTAGTTAAGATAGTGTATAGCTTTAATTATTTTATTTTTACTTATTTATGTTTGTGTCTTGACTCCACTTAAGAGGTTATGTACTCGTTTCTTATTGTAATTTTTCCTACCTTGTGATCAAAAAGTTCCGGTAATTTGAAAAAAAAAAACGCATTTATTTCAATTTTTAATTGATATCTTTATTATCGCCTTCAAAGTACTCGCCATTAGAGGCAACACACATATGCCAGCGCTTTATCCAATCATCCATACATTTTTTATAGGCCGATGAATGTATGGCTTTCAGTTCTTCCAGCGAATTCTTTTTTATCGCATCAATCGATTCAAAACGCCTACCTCTGAGCGGAATTTTCAGTTTTGGGAAGAGAAAGAAGTCGCACGGGGCAAGGTCTGGTGAATATGGTGCTTGTTTGATGGTATTGGTGGAGTTCTTGGCCAAACATTCACAAATAGTGAGCGCGGTGTGTGATGGAGCGTTATCGTGGTGTAAAATCCACGAATTATTGCGCCACAATTCTGGCCTCTTCTTTCGAATTGCCTCACGCAAACGTCTCATAACTTGTAAATAATACTCTTTGTTAACCGTTCGACCTTCTGGAAGGAATTCAGAATGGACGATACCGCGAAAATCAAAGAAAACGGTCGGTAAAACTTTAATTTTGGAGCGACTTTGTCGTGATTTTTTTGGTTTCGGCTCATCTTCGGCGCGCCATTCGGACGATTGTTGACTTGTGAGCATATCAAATTCATATACCCACGTTTCATCACCAGTTATGATGCGTTCCATGAATGTGGGATCGCTATCTGCGTTCGCAATCATCTGTTTAGCGACCTCAACTCGATGCTGTTTTTGCAAAAAATTCAGCTCTTTTGGAACAAGTCGTGCTTCAATGCGTTTCATGCCCAGAATTTCCGTCAAAATGTGTTCGGTCGATCCAAATGAGATATCAAGGAGTGCAGCTATCTCCCGAATGCTAATTGAGCGGTTTTCCATAACTAAATTCTTCACGGAAGCGATGTTTTCATCGGTAGTTGAGGTCGATGGTCGTCCAGAACGCGGCATGTCACTCACGCTTTCACGGCCTTCTTTAAAGTCTTTGTGCCAAACAAATGTACGATTTTGTGACATAGAGTCCTCACCAAAGGCTTTTTGCAACATTCTGAGCGTTTCCGCTGCAGAAAATCCGTTTGCAACACAAAATTTCACACAAACGCGTTGTTCCAATTTTTTATCCATGGTAAAAATCGCCGAGCGTCTATTTTTCGACTAACAAAAGCAGTTGTCAAAACAAAACTAATGGATAATTTGCTCTCACACTTTGACAGAATATCAGAACTAGTGTTGCCATCTTACACTAAAAAGATTTTACCGAAAAAATAAAGGCGGCCTTTTTAAATTGAAAATTACCGGAACTTTTTGATCACAAGGTATTTAACATCATTAGGACCTAAACTTGGTCTGTTGATGTACTTCAAATAAACAAACAAACAAACAAGCACATTGAAATTGTAGATATACTATTCTTTATACGGTGTATAATTTCAGATCATCCATGGAATTCTCAAGTATGGTAAAAGAATTTAAATAAGTTTTTTTCGCGTGTTTATGATACATTGTAGCAGAACCACAATCTGTAGACATGTAAATAAAATTTAAATTGTTATTATCATTTTATATTATAACAGCCCTTCACTATATTATCTATGCCTGTTATCGGTGCGCAGTTCCATCAGACTGGCAACGCTTTCACATGCACCACTACAAGGATAAGATGCAGCACCTACATCGACTGAGTTGATAAGACTATCAGTTGATAAGGGAGATAAAAGGAAGAATTGAATTGTTTACATTCCAATTGTGAAGTAGTCAGTTGAAAAGCATTTGAATTTATTGTCTGAAAGCTTGTGCGAATTTTTCGATTTACCATTGTTAGTACGGTAAGAAGCAATGAGTTATGTTAAATAACATGAGAACTAAATAACAGTTGTCTACATTAGCTTATCGGATAAAACGGCACAGTGAATCCAGGATATAAGTAATTAGTTGGTTTGCCATAGCATAATTACCGTCAGAGCATCGAAAGTTGCCGAGCGCATAGTAAACGTAAGTAGTCTTAAGTGAATATAAAGAATACGTATTGAAATCGAAATTGTTATCCCCAGGAATTTTATAACTACTTCAATAATAAACAGTTATAAACTCGGAAAGGCTCTCTTTAATTTGACGGTGCACCAACAAATTATAAAATTCGTTTAGTCGATTATGTCGAGCCGTCAGACGAATAAATCGGATGCGAATGCGTCAAAAGGTGGCTGGTCTGCAGGTGGAGGCGATAATGGTGATGGTACTTCATTCAGAACAGAGAGTATTCCAGTGGTGAAGGTCACAACGGATGGAATGGGGCATCTCCCAGGAAGATCGTGTAAGTCTTGCATGGAACCCGACAGCGATGCTATGGTGCAGTGTGACCGGTGCCACGACTGGCACCATTTCTCATGCGTGGGAGTGACAGAGGATGTTGAAAATGTGGACTGGCTTTGTTCTAAATGCGCAGCCGAACCAAGGGGCCAGCAAACAACCTCAACAGGCAATCAACAACTCCCAACAACTAATAGTGTCAATAAACGGGATCAGCAGCAAAAATCAAGCGGCGAAAAGGCTTCTTTAGCAGGAAAGAAACAACCCACCAACACGTTACGAGTAGTCACCAGGAGTGCCGCACGGCGGGAAAATCCAACACCCATTGTGCCACCAGATATAACCGTTTCGGCAGATCCAGAAGTGTTTCCGTCTGTACGAATACCTCAGACAGAGAAAGAGAAACGATTGGATAAAGCGAGGTCTGGAACCGTAAATTCGAGCTCCTCCCAAAGGTCACTGAGATTGCAGCTTCAGAAACTAGAGGAAGAAAATGCTCTTCACCGGGAGTACATCCAAAAGAAGTACAGCATCCTCGAGCAAATGAGCAGCCGCTCAGGATCGTCGTATGGGGCAGGTTCCAGTAGAGTGGAAAGCTGGGTGCGAAAGACGAACACTTTGTTCGACGAAGGGAAGCTTTGCATGAAATTCTCTGATTCATTGAAGACTCCGCTGTCTGTTCAGGAATCCAGTCTGCCAAAACTGCTCGTCCAGCATCCACCGTCGATCCAACACAGCACAATGCCAGAACCGAGATGGACTCCTAGTCATGCTAGTCGTCTACACAGCGATGAAAGCAGATCTTTGACAATTCCATCGCATGAGCCCGGAGTCCCAATTAATTGTTCTCCATGCCCATCGGTACCACAGGGTATGGCGGCACATCGGCGGGCCAGTCGCAACGTAGTGCTACCGTCGCCAGTATCCGTATCGCAGTACCAACCACCAACAAGTCAACAACTCGCTGCTCGTCAAGCCATATCGAGAGACTTGCCCCCGTTCTCTGGCCAACCCGAAGAATGGCCAATTTTCTTATCAACGTTTAATAACACCACGGCAATGTGTGGGTTTACAGACGACGAGAATATCATTCGTCTCCAAAAGTGTATCAAGGGGAAGGCTTATGAGGCAGTAAAAAGTTTGCTCATGCACCCAACGAATGTGCAACGTGCAATGGACACCTTACGTATGCTTTTTGGACAGCCGGAGGCGATTGTACATTCCCTGATCTCCAAAATCAACAGTGTTCCGGCGATGAGGGAAGATAGGATTGAGACCATTGTAGATTTTGCTGTAAATGTTCGGAACTTCTGTGCGACAGTCGACGCGTGCGGGTTGGAGGAATATTTGTACAATATTGCGCTGCTACATCAGCTCGTTGCCAAACTGCCCCCTTCTATCAAGCTAGACTGGGCACGCTACCGACAGACTCTTCCATCGGTTAATTTAGAATCGTTCGGTAACTGGGTTTACTCGCTAGCCGAAGCTGCCAGTACGATCGCAACTCCACCAGTTACTCTAGATGAAAAACCTAGCCGAAATGATACCCGTGGAGGGAGCAAAAAAGGAAATGCTTTCTTAAATGCACATTCAGAGTCTTCGCTAGCTAGCCGAATGCCAATGACAGGAAAATTCAGCACAGAAGCGAGCCGGATGGAAACCAACACGTGTCCCATATGCAAAGGCGGGTGCAAATCAGTTGAAAAATGCAAGCGATTCCAAGAACTCTCCAGAGACTCTCGGTGGGCTGCAGTTAGGGAAATTGGACTTTGCCGTAGGTGTCTCCGCGTTCACAAAGGAGTCTGTAAGGCCAAACCGTGTGGGAAGAATGGGTGCGCGCTGAAGCACCATGAACTACTTCACAATGAGAAAAGGTTCTCGACGAGCGATTCAAGTACTTCTCGACAACCGCCCGTCCCTCAATCATCCGAACCAAGAGACAGCACACAAACGCATGACTGCAATGTTCATCGTACGAGTTCCAGTTCCGTTCTGTTTCGCTATTTACCGGTAACGCTACATGCAAAGGATCGAGCAGTTCAAACGTTTGCTTTCTTCGACGAAGGATCGGAGCTTACTCTGTTAGACAATGAGTTAGCAGAGGAGCTTCAACTTGAAGGCGACATGCTACCGCTATGTCTTCGATGGACTGGAGGAGCGGAGCGAAGTGAGAAAACCTCTCGAATCGTTAATCTAGAAGTCGCTGGAGTTCATAATAAGAAAAGATTCCCTCTCACATCAGTCAGGACCGTCAAGGAACTTCTGTTGCCACTCCAAACGCTTGACGCTGCTGAATTGAAACAGCTCTATCCGCATTTACGCGGACTACCGATCAAATCATACCGTGACGCCCGACCTCGAATTCTTATCGGCATGAAACACGTTTCTGTCGGAGTAGTTTTGAAATGTAAGGAAGGAAACGTGGAAGACCCTATCGGTGTCAAAACCCGCATTGGCTGGACGGTCTGTGGAAAACTGACTCATAATGCCGAAGATTCTGCGCAGTGTATGGTTCACGTTTGTACGGACACTCAAGACCCGGACGAACTTCTTCATCAGGCTATGAAGGCATACTTTGCATTGGACAGCCTAGGCGTCGTCCACCCAAAAGGAAGTCTTCTTCTTTCTTCTGAAGATCAGCGCGCCAAACATCTCCTCGAATCAACAACCAAACTCCGTGGTAACCGCTACGAAGTAGGATTGCTGTGGAGACACGAGAACATCCGTTTACCAGACAACCAAGCGATGGCTTTGCGTCGTCATCAGCAACTGCAAAAGCGAATGGAGCGAGACCCTCAGTTAGCAGAAATACTAAATGGTAAGATCGCCGACTATGTAATCAAGGGGTATGCCAGAAAGTTGGAAGTAGAGGAACTTAGTCATCCGTACCCACGCGTTTGGTATTTGCCCATATTTCCGGTTACAAACCCCAACAAGCCGGGAAAGGTAAGACTTGTGTGGGACGCAGCAGCCAAAACTTTCGGGGTTTCGTTGAACACCACATTGTTAAAGGGTCCTGACCTATTGTGTTCGTTGTGGACTATACTTCTAAAATTTCGCCAATGTCGAATCGGACTATCTGGAGACGTTCGTGAGATGTTTCATCAGGTTTTGATGCGAACTGAAGACCAACATTGTCAGAGGTTCTTTTGGGTAGATAAAAACGGTGAACTCGCTGTCTACATCTTACAAGTCATGAGCTTTGGTGCTAGCTGCTCCCCATGCTGCGCTCAATATGTAAAAAATTTAAATGCGGAGCGTTTCCGTGCAACACACCCAACCGCTGTGGAGGCCATAACGAAACACCATTACGTGGACGATTTACTGGCAAGCGTGGATGAGGAGAATGAAGCCATTCGGCTGGCGGAAGAAGTAAAATTTGTACATGCTCAGGGCGGGTTTGAAATCCGAAATTGGATGTGCAGTTCCAAAACGGTGCTTACGGCTCTTCAAGAAGGCGATACTTCGGAGAAAGATATGGATCTTTCTTCAGAAATAGCAATCGAGAAAGTTCTTGGTATGTGGTGGAGTACATCCACAGACGAGTTTTTGTTCAAAGTAGGATGGAACCGCTACGACTCGCTCCTTCTGACAGGTCAACGACCGCCCACTAAACGAGAAATGCTTCGTGTTTTGATGACGATTTTTGATCCTTTGGGACTCGTCGCACACTTCTTGATATTTCTGAAAATCTTGCTTCAGGAAGTCTGGCGATCAAAGATCCAGTGGGACGAAGAAGTTACAGGAGACTTATACAGGAAGTGGCAACTATGGACAAAAGTTCTCCCCCAAATAGAGACCGTCCGCATTCCACGCTGCTATAGCTCTTCTATGCTCCTAAACAGCTGTACCAATATCCAACTCCACACGTTCGTCGATGCCAGCGAAAATGGATTTGCTGCGGTAGCTTTTCTTCGATTCGAGTCCAACAGATCTACGAAGTGCTCAATGGTTGCTTCGAAAGCACGAGTGGCCCCGCTGAAATTCCTGTCAATACCTCGGTTGGAGCTTCAGGCTGCTGTCCTTGGTGCGAGACTTTCACAGGCCATAATCTCTTCGCTATCGCTCCGCATAACTCAACGAGTATACTGGTCAGATTCACGAGACGTGCTCTATTGGATCAACTCAGATCACCGGCGCTACTCACAGTTTGTAGCTTTTCGAGTGAGCGAGATTCTTGAAACGTCCGAACCCGAAGAGTGGCGATGGGTCCCTACAAAGCTGAACGTAGCCGACGATGGGACAAAGTGGGACCGTGAACTAGATCTTACATCAGAGAGCAGATGGTTTACCGGTCCCGATTTTCTATGGTGGCCAGAAACGAGATGGCCTGAAACTCCTTCCCTGCGCTCATCAACTACCACCGAACTCCGTCCACATTTACTGGTTCATCGCGCTGCTTCGTGCAGTTCACCTATACACATGGAGAGTTTCTCAAACTGGAAACGTCTACGGAACAGTGTGGCATTCGTTTTTCGTTTTCTGTTCAACTTGCGAAGCAAAGTGGAACGAAAGCAAACCTATTTAGGACCGCTGACGATGACGGAACTTAGAGAAGCTGAAGCATATCTATTTCGTGTGGCGCAACGAGAAGGTTTTCCGGACGAGGTAGCAACCCTTGTGCAAGCACGCTCAAGTGATTCCATAAAACTCGTTCCAAAATCTAGCTTACTGTACAAGCTCAACGCATGGATAGATGGACAAGGACTTCTAAGGATGCGAGGCAGAATTGGCTCGTGTCAATTTGTCAGTGATGACACCAAATACCCAATAATTCTTCCTCGTGATCATCATATTACCACACTAGTGATTACGGACTACCACCAGAGATACCATCATTGCAATTACGAAACCGTAGTCAATGAAGTAAGGCAAAAATTTCATATTCCCCGCATTCGTGTCGCAATTACTAAGGTTCGTAAAAATTGCCAGCGATGCAATAACGAGACTGCAGTTCCACGCCCACCAATTATGGCGGACCTTCCAGCGGCAAGGCTTGCAGCGTACACACACCCTTTTACATTTGTCGGTGTGGACTACTTTGGTCCCATGGAGGTAGTTCTCGGTAGACGGACGGAGAAGCGTTGGGGAATGCTGATAACTTGCTTAACGGTCCGTGCTATTCACATTGAGTTGGTAAGTTCCCTTAGCACCAACTCGTGCATAATGGGCCTGCGGAACTTTATCTCGCGCAGAGGCACTCCAAAAAGGATATATAGCGATCGCGGGACTAATTTTATCGGTGCCAGCCGAGAATTAGGTGACGCTGTGGCTGGAATCAACCAAACAGTGATGATGGCGGAGTTCGAAAGCCCGGACACAGAATGGATTTTCAACCCTCCCGCTGCACCCCACATGGGCGGCTGCTGGGAAAGATTGATCCGAACGGTGAAGACTAATCTAATGGCGATTCGTCCAGTCGGTAAGCTCACTGACGAAGAATTAAGGAACACGCTCACGGAGATCGAGAACGTCGTGAATGCACGGCCGCTGACACACGTCCCAATAGACAATGATTCGTCACCAGCGTTGACCCCTAACCATTTTCTTATCGGAACGTCAAATGGTTCAAAGCCACTGACAACCTTGGACGACAGTGGCTCCACATTGCGGCGAAACTACCTCACCTCTCAGATGCTTGCCAACCAATTCTGGAAGCGCTGGGTCAGCGACTACCTTCCAGAAATAGCTAGGCGAACGAAATGGTTCGCTCAAACGAAACCGATATCCATCGGGGACATAGTCATCATCGTTGATCCTAGATTACCCAGAAACTGTTGGCCGAAAGGTAAGAATCATCCACGTCAACATTGGAAATGATGGATGCATCCGTTCGGCAACGGTTCAGACAGCTAATGGAGTCTACGAACGGCCGGTTACAAAGCTTGCAGTCCTAGATGTTAAACGCGATGCAGAGTAAGCCAACCGGAAGTTGGCGTACCCCGGGGGACTGTTATCGGTGCGCAGTTCCATCAGACTGGCAACGCTTTCACATGCACCACTACAAGGATAAGATGCAGCACCTACATCGACTGAGTTGATAAGACTATCAGTTGATAAGGGAGATAAAAGGAAGAATTGAATTGTTTACATTCCAATTGTGAAGTAGTCAGTTGAAAAGCATTTGAATTTATTGTCTGAAAGCTTGTGCGAATTTTTCGATTTACCATTGTTAGTACGGTAAGAAGCAATGAGTTATGTTAAATAACATGAGAACTAAATAACAGTTGTCTACATTAGCTTATCGGATAAAACGGCACAGTGAATCCAGGATATAAGTAATTAGTTGGTTTGCCATAGCATAATTACCGTCAGAGCATCGAAAGTTGCCGAGCGCATAGTAAACGTAAGTAGTCTTAAGTGAATATAAAGAATACGTATTGAAATCGAAATTGTTATCCCCAGGAATTTTATAACTACTTCAATAATAAACAGTTATAAACTCGGAAAGGCTCTCTTTAATTTGACGGTGCACCAACAAAGATGCCGCACGATGCAAATTGATGGATTAAGATTCACAAGCTGATTGATTCGCTAGCGTGGGATTTTTCGATCATCTTGAATCTGGATTTAGATGTGTCGCACCCCCAGGAAAAAAAGGAGTTTTACTTAAAGACAAAAAAAATCAATTTGTGTTGAAAAAAAAAAACAGTGACAAAATAAAGTGCCCACTTCATTTAGGCTACAGAAAACATAAATTAAAGTAAAATAAAAGCATTTCAATAATTGATGTGTCCTCCTTTGGCCTTCAGGACCTCCTGCAGGCACTTCGACATGCTCTCGACCAGGTTCTTTACGTGCTGTGGATCTAGCTCTTTCCAGGTGCGCTCCAGGGCATCAAAATAGTTATTTTTATTGGTAACACCAGTTTTGTCAACCCTGGCATCGAGAATCGCCCACAAATTCTCGATGGGATTGAGGTCCGGGCTTTGTGGAGGCCATTCCAGCGGTTTGATCCGACAAGACCGGAAGAAAGACTTGGTCTTCTTGGCAGTATGCTTCGGGTCGTTGTCCTGCTGGAATACGAACTTCTCTTCAAGGCCCGTCTGGATCAGCGAAACCTCCAGATTTTCTCGCAGGATGTTGATGTAAGAATCTGCCGTCATTATCCCGTCGATTTTCACAATGCTTCCCACTCCACCTCACGAAAAACACCCCCAGACCATCACATTTCCTCCTCCATGCTTCATCGTGCCTTGGATGTGGCGCTCCTGAAGCTCCTCTCCCGATCTGCACCAAACACGAACCCGCCGCTTTCGGTTAAACAGCTCGAATTTTGATTCGTCCGTCCAGAGAACCGTTTTCCAGAACTCTAGGGGCTTATCAGCATACTCCTTAGCAAACTTAAGCCGTTTGGCTTTGTTTGCCTTGCTGATAAATGGGCGCTTCCGGGCAAGTTTGCTATTCAACCCCTGTGCTACGAGACGGCGACGAACAGTTCGACCGGAAACTGATAACTGAAGGGTTTCCTGGATCTCGCGGACAGTTACCTTCGGGTTCTTCTTGACTTCGCGCATGATCTTGGTGTCCGTTCTCGCATCCGTTTTCCGCTTCCTGCCTCTGCCAGGGCGATCCACCACTGATCCAAACGTTTTAAGCTTCAGAAGAATTTTGCCAACCGCTGCCTTACTGATACTGTACTTCTTAGCGACAGCCCGGTGCGATTCACCGTTTTGCACATCACGAACGACCAATTTTCGGATACACAAGGGAATTGCTTTCGAAAGCACTGCGTTCTCCATTTTTTTCAATTGAATCAAATGCGATCACGTATACAAATGCACCAGGTTGAGCCGTTTGCTTCAAAACATGTCAAAATATCAAAACATAAACAATCGAGGGGTCTTCCAATGGAAACTTATCGAAAACATATCGATTTTTGAAGTGGGCACTTTATTTTGTCACTGTTTTTTTTTCAACACAAATTGATTTTATTTTCTTTAAGTAAAACTCCTTTTTTTCAGTATTCCATAAGTGAAGCTTAAAAAGAATATAAAAAATAAGATAATAAAAAAAATACAGTGTGTTTACTTTAATTTTAACCAAGTAAATGAGAGAAATTGAAAAAAACGAAGAGGTGGGCACTTTATTTTGCCTATCAGTGTACATACATACAAATCACTCACTTTCGGCAGCTATATGAAGCTGTCAAAAAGATGGGAGATTTCAAAAACACATTGTGAGCTAAAAGTATTCACCTTGAAACAGCTTCATGGAGTTCTAGAGTTGGGCGTTCATAACTCATATAGGTGAAACTTTACTTCGTAAAGATTTGAAATCTTTCAGAATTTGTCAGAAGTACAAGTACAAATCTTGTACCGTTGCACCTCGCTTTGGTGTTTAATTTTATTTCCAGCTTGGAATTCGGTATTACAATTTCAAGCATGGATGTGCTCAGGGATAAACTGGACTCAGAATGTTTCCGAACGCCAGAAGAAAAGTGATTTTACAAATTAGAATCACATTTTTATAAACGTGTAGAAAATAATTGTTTAATGTATTGCTTCAATAATATATTGAACGGAATTTTCAATAAAATATTGAACGGAATAGTTTTTACCGCAACTTTTTTTTCTGTGTGTATAGTTGAAAGATGTGAGCCGTGCTGTATACGGAAACAACTAGTGTCTCGGTAAAATGACCAATGCCATGACGTTCCGGATCTCTGATACGTGAAACAGGTTTTGTGTTTTGATTTTGTTTGTCACGTTAGTAAACAATTTTCACCCATCCTTGCGAACTTCTCCTCAACCAAACTCGTTGTCGGAAAGTAGGTTTAGTAGAAAAATATTTATATTTAAAGGTGTTGAGACGACTTAATATGGCCCTCACAAGTCTCAGAAAACGGAAGCAAGCTTGTGTTTCTGGTTGGAAAAGCAAAGTCATTCGGCAGTTTATCAACGGTTGGATCGAAAGCGATATTCCGTGCATAACAAATAACGACGGCGAGAACCACGCGGTGAATGAAGACAGTGCTGCTGTTGGTAAATCTTTAGACACGGTTGCGGCGAGGAATGAAGTGCAATTTAGCTATCCAAATTTCGTGAAATCCGACGCAGCAAAGCCGGTGAGTGCCATCAGTGATCCAGGGCTAGAAAAGCGAGATGTTCAGCGATTGAAAAATGTGGTTGCGTACATGTACAACGACGATAAGATTTCACTGAAGCTTAGCTTCGAACAAGCAGGATTGCTGCTGGAAGGCGTCTACGATGACCAAGGCAAGGCATTCCGATATTTGATTAATGATCGAGAGATCTGTCGGGTAGAGGGTGAACAACACGAAGCCCATAGCAAGGCCAGGGACCGACTGTGTGAGATTTTGCAATACTATTGTTATACCGTCAAGGTTGTTGATTGCATTAGATGGCCCGCATATCATAACTAATATTGTTTAATATTGTAGAGGCTGAAAGAGTATCACACCCGAAGAAATGTTTTCCGAAAGATTCCAGGAGCGGATGAAAAGAAGGGGAATTTCAAGGACAAACAATTGAGTGAGGATAACATCGGTTTCCGCATGTTGCAGAAGCAAGGGTGGACTGGAGGTTCACTCGGAAGCAACGAGGAAGGTATTCTGGAACCGATTGGAGTGCACAAGAAGGTAGGAAAAGGTGGTCTGGGAGCACAAGATGTGGAAAAGATTCCCGTTGAAGCGTTTATGGTGGCAATCAAACAGTACGCGTCCGGTAATGCCCTCTACGATTTGGTTTTTAGCACACAGTTCTCCAAACATCAAGTCATAAAGTTAAGGGAGTGAGTAATGAACAGAACGGAAAATGCAGCATTGAATATGACCATTCTTGTAATTACAGCTACGCAACGACGTTGAAGCTATTTCCACAAATGATTGGCAAACGAAAGCAGTTGGTGATCAGCAAAAAACTCACGGTACAGCAGATAAAGGAAGGTGTCCTAAAAGGACATTCGGATTTGTGTGCCAAATATGCCGTCATACCGCCGGTTTCTGAATCGCATAAATAAATGTTATTTTTTCTAAAATCTATCTCATTGTACGTTGTTTCTAGCCGCCTTAATCCAATCGAATTCAATCAATTCCAGCAAATGGGCGGCTGTTTCCTTCAATTGTGGATTGTTGGAGTTGACAATCTGCTTGGTGATGTCTTTCGGAATCTTTGAGGCGATGACCGCTTTCATCCTAAAATCTGGAACTGCTTTAATCAATCTCATTAGCAGCCCAACGGTCAAAGTTAGTACGTCTTCCGAGTTGATTAAGTTTAAACAACGTACTACGCTTCCGAAACGGCTTTCATCTCCAATTATAAATCTGGCTCCGTTGTTCTCTAGACAAATGTTATACACGAACGTTAGGGACATCCGCTTCAAAAGTTTCCCTTCAGGCATTCGGAATAATTCCACAGCTAAAAGTAGATTGTTTGCGAACAATAGTCCATCCGTTTCAGTGGCCAGGTGTGTTCTTCCCTCGGGAAACGCTGCCAAGTTAGTGAGAGCTCCGCAAATCGTTGCCAAAAACTTATAATCCTCACTCTCGGAAGACAAACTGACGGCACCAGATGCTTGACGACTGACAAAGCTGCTCAGCACACAGTTGGCCATACCGAGAAAATCCCGTAGACTATCGGTTCCGATAAGGGCTTTGACACTTTCGTGTTGCTTGCAAGATTTCCACAACATTGCTCCCATAATCGAACCGATCCAGGAAACGGATTCAAATTGACCGAGAGCTTGGCTGGAAAGATGTCTGCGTTCAGATTGTTTTATTGGACGATTATTTGATTTCGAAAGCATAATCTTACTCTCTAGCGGCAGCCAGTTCCGCTTCGAGCTGAATAATCTTCTCTTGCTGTGACCTAATTTTGTTTTCGCCATTTCTTTTGGACTGGCCTAGGAGATCCAACTGTTGGTTTTTGAAATCAATTTCTAAAAACCGATAATCAAAATGATGAGCATACCAATTAACATCGACTCCTATTAATAATACCCTCAATCATTTTGGGAACCATCTGCTGAATAGTATTTTCCAGTGAGGAACTGAACATACTGCTAATGGTTTCCAGCCGGTGGATATCCTCGTCCAAGTGCTGGAACTCAGCAACTTCCGTCGTGTAGCCATCCAGCATTTTCTTCAGAGCGGAAACGTTGGATTCAAACTGAGATACTTCAGCGAATAGATGGTCCTGAAAGGACAAATTTCTTGCCTATTCCACGATTGAATTTTTTAAATACCAATTGAAACTTACTAGAAGTTTGTCTTCGTTATCAGACATCATACAATTTGTGATGTATACCTATCTCGAGAAAGTTAATTTCTGTGCACAAAAATTTAAGTAAATTATTTTTATTATTTTGAAATTTTGATAAATTTAATGGGAAATAATGCACTTAAAAAAATGGACACGTTGTTTCCACGTGAAACGCACGTAATTTTCGTCCACTGCCAAAACCAGTAATAAACACGTGGATTTCACGTAAGAGCTACGTGATTTCCACGAAAGTCCACAAGTACAATTCACTGGCACGTAATGTTCACCTTATTTTACTGAAGAAGATTTGGTTTCGTGTTCAGGTGAAAGTTATACGTGAAATTTCACGTGGAAACAACGTTTAGATTTTTTGAGTGTTCTAATTTATTTTACACGCACGTTTGGTGCCCTGTTGCTTCATAGGCCATTTCAAGCATTGTTTTTCAAATAGACGTAACGAACATTTTAATCAAAATCAGAATATATTTTTAATGAGAAAATACGGAAGCATCATCCAAATGCTTTCATTGAATTATATGTAACAACAGTGCTACTTTTTTATCAATCGGGTACTATTATAAGATAAATATATGGTTGAACTTGATGAAAATGATGTGAAAGCTAGGTTTTTACCAACTCTAAACTAATTTTCAATATAATTTGTAGAACGTTCACATTACACTCTACACTCTGCGAAAAATTCTATCGTTAGGTTATATATAACTGTATACTGACAACTCACTTACACAAAATTTTGTTTTTTTTTCAATTCCATCAAATTGATTTGCTGGTTGTTAACCAGCAATTCCCTTTTTTGCTGAAATCCAGCAATCGGTTTCACCAATAACTGAAAAACAGCAAATGTCAAAAATGTTACCGAAATCCCAGTAAACCTGTTTACCTGTCAAATATAAGTCGCGCTTAAATGACGGAAAGTTGTATTGATTTGTCATGCAGCATTTTTAGTTATTTCAAGTTGTGAGTTCTTTGTTTAATTGGAAAGGCATTGAAAAAATGGATCCGAATCTGCATAACATCATCGAAACATTCCAAGTAACCACAAGCTTATTTTTTTGCCTTTCCACCCAAAACAAACACTTTACCGGATCCTTTTTCCCCCTTCCATAATAAAGGATTGGTTTGAGTTTTATTTTTTTTATAATAATTCATAAAACATCCGTTGCCACCCCCACCAAACAACCTCCTTTGCCACGTCTTTTGGTCCCCCCAAAAAATAACAATAATTCCTTCTTTCGTGGGGGCCTTCTCTGCTTCATCCCCACCACTGATGCACTCGATGTATTGCATATACCCCCTATATGTAAGCTATTATAGCCTCGTGGTTACTTGGGTGGTTACTTGGGATTGGACTTAGAATGCTACGATTTCGAAAAACTGTTGGATTTTTGACATTTTCAAGTCGAGAAAATGGCGGATTCAGTTTAAGTAAACTGATAATGTTTGAAAATTGGAAATATCATTCTTATCAATATGCAACTCTATAGAGTGGACAGCAATTTTCTGCTAGAACCGAAGATGTGAAGAGAATAGAATAGGTGATAGGTCCGTAAGAGCACGGCAAGTTGTGAAATTGAATAGAAGTAGTTGAAATTGAGCGTAGGGCATGTTTGGAAGGCGGTATCTGATCGAGCAGATAAACGCTTACCTAGAGATAGACAACATGCATTATGATTAGTTTAAATGTATTTGAAACTGATAATGTTTTTTTTTTACGGTTCAACTTTTACTGTTTTTTGGATTTGAGCAATACTAAATAAAAATTCGATGGATCGATACCCTAATAAATTACGTATGGTTATTTTTCTCAACGACCTATTTGGAGTATCATCCAAACCATCAAAGAAATGGTTGGAGGGTTTGTGATATCGTTCATTTAAGGTTATTTTTATCAGGGTAGGTACCTGCAATAATCTACTCAGCCATGTATAGCAGATTGTGAATGTAAGCAAAGATTAAATAACTTTATTATCTTGAATGCATTAATAAATATTTGCATGTTCGGAGAAGATGCCTCAACTTTATTTTTATTCATTTTTTTTTAGTAAACATTGCGCTGAAATTTCAGCAAATAACGGGGATCGTTGGTTTGCTGATCGTTCAGCAAATCACAAGCAAGATTGCTGAAGTTACAGTGAAGTGCTGTCAGTTTCATGAAATTTATATCTGCTGGAATTAAAGTAACATTTATTTTGCTGGATAGATTACTGGTTTTACACACCAAATAATCTTAACTGATTTTAGCAATAGTTTTTGCTGGAAGAACGTCATCAAAACACTTGTTGCTGATATACCAGCATATCTTAAAACAAATAACTGAAAAGCAGCATTGATATTTACTGAATATCCTTCAAAAATCACATTTATGCTGTAAACAAGCATTCTTCTTGACATTTTGTGGAATCCAGTATTATTTACCGAGAATCAGCAAATAATTTCTTATATACTGATTGTAAATCAGTAACTAATATTCCCAAGTAACCACAAGCATTATATTATTGCTCTTATTCAACACAAAATCAAAATCATTAATGCGGAATCGCACCAATACAACAGTTGTCAAGTAATGAAGCGTTATATTAGCTTTAAGAATGTAATGATGCATTACCAATGCAGTGATGCATTACCAATGCAATAATGAAACTTTAGCAATGTCTTATGGCATCAAAAAAGATATAGCATTAGTTCGAACTTAGTGGGGCCCTTTTCAGCTTTAATCCTACTTCAATGATGCACTAGACGTAATGCATATGCCCTATATATGCAAGCTATTATAGCCTCGTGGTTCTATTCCGTGTCGGGTATTTTCGTCACTGCGACCAATTTTTAGATCTATTGGGACATTGTGAGCCTCGTGGTTACTTGGGTTTATTGAAGACAAGTAAACTAATTTGATGGATTGCTGGTAAAAACGAATAATGCTTTCGTGTTTCTTTGTTTTACAAATTGAGTTCTTAATTTTAGATCCAACATTTCACCGAAATGTTTCCATCAGCTAAACAGGTCAAAACTATGCGTGGAGTTCATTACAGAATGTAATTCTGGGCAAGTTTACACATCTACATCCAACAATACCCAACCGTAAGTATAACAACTGTGAGTGTAATAACAAAATGTAAATTGATGTATAAATATACAACGTGGGTGAGTATACATCAGCATTAGGAAACGTTATTTCTTCCTCCTACGGATCTGTAATTCAGAATGCGTTTTATATAATGTTAGGAGCGCACTATTTTTTACCCTTCTTACACCAAAAGAAGGATATAAGATCGCTTGAAAACTTGAATTTTTCTCCGAAGCCCAGAGGGCCGAGTGTTATATACCATTCGACTCAGCTCGACGAACTGAGTACATGTCTGTGTGTATGTATGTGTGTATGTGTGTGTGTATGTGCGCGCGCGTGTGCGTGTGTGTGTGTGTGTTACAAATAATGTCACATCGGTTTCTCAGCCATTTGTGAATCGATTTCAGTTCTGTTGACGGCAAATAAAAGCTACATTTTTTTTTCATTCGGACATTTCGTTACGAAGATATGAACGAAACAGTACTTGACGGCCTATTATAATAGTAATCAAACAGTTTCGTCTCGGATTATATACTGAGTTATTTGTTTTGTTGGTGCCGATTTGAGTTTTGTTGGTGCCAAATCAAAGTTATAAAGTTTTCAAATAACTGGACAAAATTTCATAATGATTGGATAATCCCTCATGGAGATATGACCAAAACAATACCCGAGAGCACATAATTGTGAGATGAAAAGATACTCGTTGCGGTTCAAAACCGAACAAGACCGCTCACCACAATCGATGCCGCTTGTATTCTATTGTTCCGCATCTGGTGCCTTGTATATACCATACAGCGGACTAGCCACACTATGCGACTCTATAGAATTAGTGCAGGATCGATTGGTTCGAGTGGTCCGGTTTTGAACTGCAACGAGTATATTCGAAAATTACACAAATTCTCCATTTACTATAGCTACACAATTTTCAACGAACATGTACTTATTAAGCATCTTGAATTCATATCGATAATCAAAATTGACGCTTAGGATTTTCTAATAATTCATTCTATGGACTGATTATATGAAATTTCTAATATTTATGTAATTTCCCCTTTTATATAACTAACATAAACATGTCGCTAAGCTCTATTAATGACAATATTTTAATCACATCGATGAACAATACGTTCAGGGTTGTCAAATAGTTCATTTTATAAACTGAAAATATGACATATCGAATATTCCTGGATCTTCCTGGAATTTCCGATGAAAATATGTATCCAGTACCATATTGGCCACATTTGATTTCGTAATTCTGGTGAAGTGTAAGAAGGGTTCAGTCTCACCATCGGTGGACTAATTCGGGTTTTTAATTTTAAATTTGATCCATCTCTCGCTAGTTTTTTTATACATTTTTCATATCTATTGTGTTTAAAATTTCTAAACCATCGACCACTGTTAACTCATGCGTTTCTTTTATATCCAAAATGAATAAAAAGCTCATTTTAATGAATGATTAATAAGCCTAAAACCTGTTTTTATTTATAAAAAATAAAACAAAACACAGGAATTGCGAACCAACATCGGCATTGCACCAACAATTGCACGGCGTAGGAATCCACTAAAAGCTGAACTACTTATCATAGTGTTGAGTGGTGTTGACAAGAAACGCCACCAAATGGCTCGACTCTCCATAGACAATGGTTCGCTAGTGTGAAATGGAATTGGTGCCACAAATAAGCACAACTTCCAGAAGTTATCTCATTCCGAACACACCAGGAACATTGGGACGCTTAACCGATCATCGAGGCGCCGTTTCAGCCTAGCTGATGTTCATCATTCACATGTCGGGAACCATCGAATTTTAGGATAATACGTTTGGCAATATCACATAACCATTGCAGCAGAAAGTTATTATTACAGCCCAGGAAATAATTGGAAGATGTCGTGCGACTGCTTCTATCTGCACGATGCTATATTCTAGGACTAAGACGCTGAATGATAAATTCATCTGAATTTGAAACATTGCTCAAATATTAGTTATTAAATTTTATTAAATTATTGGTTTTCGGCTTCTTACTCTCCGGTTAATTTGGGTTGAGTCTTGTTATAAGAAGTTCGGTGAATCTAAAATATCCAGTTGGTATTCTAGGCAGCCTCCTTTGATACTTGAGGATTGCTTAGCACGAATTTGATTTTGATATATGAGGAGGTTCTATCTGAACAAACAACTCCTTTTGCTTGGTCACTGGTGATAGATTAATCTGTTTAGCTAGATTTGACTGGACCAAGACGATCTTCAAACTTCATTGTAATCGGACTTCTTTTATCGGAAGAGCGTGGATCGTTATGCGTTTTTTTTAGTCGTACAGGCCACGAATAATCCCGCTCCCGCAACCGTATCGAAAATGTACACATTTCCTGGCTTCTTTTTTTTTTGGGAATGGATTCTGCAGGCAGCACCATGGTATCGCCCGCAATAAAATCGATCGTTTTAAAATGTGAGAAATGTGTTTCAAACGTGGGAAGTGCTTAAACTCTCGCAAATCTTACAACTTCACGGGCTGTGGTCGTACCTGGGGGCTAGAATTTGTCCTGCGTAGGAGAATCGATGAAAAGTCACTTCCTTTGGCGGGGGAATCATCCCAAGTAACCACGAGGCTATAATAGCTTGCATATATAGGGCATATGCATTACGTCTAGTGCATCATTGAAGTTGGATTAAAGCTGAAAAGGGCCCCGCTAAGATCGAACTAAAGCTACATATATCTTTTGTAATGCCATAAGACATTGCTAAAGTAGCATTATTGCATTGGTAATGTATCATTGCATTGGTAATGCATCATTATATTCTTAAAGCTAATCTAACGCTTCATTACTTGACAACTGTTGAATTGATGCGATCCCGCATTAATGATGTTGATTTTGTGTTGAATAAGAGCAATAATATAATGCTTGTGGTTACTTGGGATGTTAAGAAACATTGCCCTGGTGTCTACAGTTCCGTCGCAGTATCCAGTATCCGACCGCGATCACCATCGCATTTTGATTGTACGCGCACTACGAATCGTTGCAATGTTTAAGGAAAAGTTACTCAATTTTCCTAAAAAGTGGATCTACTCAATTTTTGAGTTGATCTAAGAAGTGGGCACTTTATTTTGACATGCATAATTTGCACTTTTTACGAAAATTGAGTAACTTTTCCTTGAGAAAAAAAAGGGACAGTAATACAAAAGAAAGAGCGGGTGTTCTGAGCGTGTTCGATCATATGAGGGTAGATTTGAAACAGAGTGTAAGTAACATGAACTAAGCGTGCTTGTTACGTAATATGCTAATGATACTTTCGCGCTGTCATTTTACGATTAAATTTATCTACATCGCATTCCGCGAGATTCAAAACATAAGCAACACCCAAAATAACCACCATCGGGAATGAGAATTGTTCCTGTAATTGTGCAGTTTGTTAATTTATTAATATAACGATAGCTTGATAACGTAAGCATTTAGTTCAGTGAACCTTTGAAATCTGCTGCAGCCTATAATACATTTTATCGGTTTGTGCTGAACTGAGCAAGTAATGTCATCAGATCAACCCGCCGTAAAGCGCTACCGTCGCGAAGAGAAAAATTCGGACGGCAGTGACCAGGAGGATGACGACAAGTACGTTCCCTATGTACCCGTGAAGGAGCGCAAGAAGCAAAAACTGTTCAAGATGGGACGAATCGTTCAACTGACGGCCGAAGCCTCTAATGTCGGCAAGTCGTCCAGCGAAAATGAACACGATGAGGAAGGTGCCGAGGAAGCCTGGGGTCGAAAGTTCAACATCAGTTTGCTGGATCAACACACGGAGCTGAAGAAGATTGCCGAGGCCAAGAAAATTAGTGCCGTCGAAAAGCAGCTCAAAGAGGTGAGTAACTTGAATTGTAATGACAGGCTTCATTATTAACTTCATTTCATTTCAGGAAGAAAAAATCCTGGAAAGTGTAGCGGAGAAAAAGGCCCTCATGGGTGTGGCAGAATTGGCTAAGGGTATTCAGTATGAGGATCCGATAAAAACCAGCTGGAAGGCCCCTCGTTACATTCTTGCTCGAACTGATGCATCGCACGATAGGGTTCGTGAAAAGATGAGGATACTGGTCGATGGTGAAAATGTGCCGCCACCGATTTGTTCCTTCAAGGAAATGAAATTCCCAAAACCGATATTGGTTGCACTGGAGAACCGAAACATCCGAAACCCGTCTCCAATTCAGGTGCAAGGAATTCCAGCTGTCCTAGCGGGACGAGATTTGATTGGAATCGCATTCACTGGTTCGGGTAAGACGTTGGTGTTTGTGTTACCAATAGTGATGTTTTCTCTGGAACAGGAAATGCGGCTGCCATTTATGAGCAGAGAAGGTCCCTATGGATTGGTTATATGTCCATCTCGGGAGTTGGCCAAACAGACATTTGACATCGTTCAATATTACTGTCAGCATTTGCAAACCGCAGGAATGCCAGAAATACGTTCAGCGTTGGCGATTGGTGGTGTTCCAGTGAATGATGCATTGACGATTATTCAGCAAGGATGTCATATAATGATTGCAACCCCCGGACGGCTAATGGATATGTTGGACAAGAAGCTGTTGAAATTGGACGTTTGTCGGTACCTTTGCATGGATGAGGCAGATCGGATGATAGACGCAGGCTTCGAAGAGGATATTCGTACAATTTTCTCGTATTTTAAAGGGCAAAGACAGACGCTACTTTTCTCGGCCACTATGCCTAAGAAAATTCAAAATTTTGCCAAATCTGCACTCGTTAAGCCGGTTACAATCAACGTGGGCCGCGCTGGAGCCGCATCAATGAACGTTACCCAGGACGTGGAATATGTCAAACAGGAGGCAAAGGTAGTGTATCTTTTGGACTGTCTTCAGAAGACTTCTCCCCCTGTTCTAATATTCGCCGAGAAGAAACAAGACGTCGATGCCATCCACGAGTATCTGCTTCTAAAAGGGGTAGAAGCCGTTGCAATTCATGGTGGCAAAGACCAAGAGGAACGGTACCGTTCCGTGGAAGGATTTCGCAACCAAAAAAAGGATGTTCTTGTAGCGACGGACGTTGCTTCCAAGGGTCTTGATTTTCCCGACGTTCAGCACGTCATTAACTACGACATGCCGGACGATATCGAAAACTACGTCCACAGGATCGGTCGTACCGGTAGATCTGGCTCGAAGGGTCTCGCCACCACATTCATCAACAAAGCTACGGAACAGTTCGTGTTGCTCGATTTGAAGCATCTGCTGATAGAGGCAAAACAGAAGGTACCACCATTCCTGGGCGAACTTTGCTCCGAGACGGAAAAGTACGCCGACCTGGGCGATGGGTGCAGTTACTGCGGTGGTCTTGGCCATCGGATTACCGAATGTCCCAAGCTGGAGGCCATCCAGAGCAAACAGGCGTCGAATATTGGGCGGCGGGACTATTTGTCCAATACGGCGGCGGATTATTAGATGTAATGTATGTTTAACGGTTATACAAGTGAATAAATTGATGTATTTTAAGTACAGAACCAGATGAAAGTGTTAAACTTGCATGTTTTTTCTCTTCCGAAGGATTGGAACACTCCTGATGATGGTTTTAGTTCATCTTCAAAGTTGCTTTCATATTAAGCAATCAATAAATGGATGCAATATTTTGAAATATTCGCTGCTCTGTGCTTAATCGATGTCAAATTAGGATTTAATACGCCTTCCAAAATTTGATCTAAGCTAGTTTGAGACTGATTTTATACACTGAATATTGAAATGTGTGGGAACGCAAGGAGCGATCACGGTTTCAGAATTCTGAGTCTGAGAACCTGTTTTCTATCATACTAGATAATTAGACTGGACAGTGACAAGTATAAAAAATACCTACACAGTGATAAGCGTAAAATTTGCCGTAAATTGAAAAACGCGTAAAAAACATAACAGTCAGTTGCTGACTTATCTTGCCCCGTAACCCATCTTACCCCACCTTACCCTAAGTATGTCCTTTGTCCTTTGCAACCATCAATCAGACATTTCCAGGACTTTTTTGCCTTGATTCCCTGGGCTGTTCTCCCGTCGTAGTCACTTCAATACTTTTTAGGTATTTTCGTAATTTGAACTCGTGACTTTGGCGTGAGAGGTGTGGATGTTAACGCCTACGCCGGGGTCGCCCCCAAGGTTTCCAGGATTTAAAATTAGTGTTTCTTAGTCAATGATACCACCTGTTGCAATTGCAGCGAAAAGAAAGACAAATTCCTTGAACGTGTATTTGTACAACGTCGACGACGTTAAAAAAAATCCCTATCGGTTATAAATTATAGCGAAAAATGTAGTTTCATGTTGTACATAGTAATTTCTTTGTTCTATGTGTTTGTTTGCAAGTAACAATAGTATAATCTTATTTCTAATAAAAAATTTTGTTGGAAACATACGTTTAGTGTCTTTTATAATGTTTATCTCTAAGATCAGTGGTGGGATGGCTAAAAGGGTTGTAGTTAAATATTAGGTTTAGTTTCATATATTTCAATACAAATTTTGATGTCTTTTAGGTTTGGTTTATTTTACATGCTGATAATTTTAGGAGAAGAGTAAGCCAAAAATAAATAAATATTTTAAAGAAAAATTAAATGTGTATTTGTACCAGTGCATCACAGAAGTCGAAGTTATTTACTTTTCTTGCTATGGACATTTGTCGTCTAGGCCAGTGATACTGATTCGAAATTGAAAACGGGTGAGAATACATATCTCAGATACGCTTATGTACGATCTCCTCGTTGACGGCATCGGTGGTGACCTCAGTGGGTCTGGTATCAATTCCAGTCGACGCAGTTGGGATTTTCTGAGACGAAAAATCTCTGATCACGGGAAATAAAGCTGTTGGTCCCGGCCCATGTGTTGATGGGTACCATATGTTGGGTCCAAGTAGTGGAGTCGCTTTCCTGGCATCAGTGGTTGTCACCACGTGAGGAAATAGGCCGAAGGAAAATAAAATAATAAAAAAAATCACCTCGTTGTTTCGCCTCCACCTGTTCCTATTATCAGCAAAAGATAGTGAGAGAATCGACGAGAAAATAAGTCGTAAAAATGCGAGAAGATGAAACATGAAAGATCAGATCAGGTCAGTTTTTCGAGAGACGTAAATAGAAGAGGACGCAGAATTCTTGACTTCCCGAACAGTAAAAAAATGGAAAGAGCAAGGAAAAGAAATGCCGGTACCGATGGACACCACATCCAGTTGATGTATGCACTACAGCACGACGAACCTGTACATCGTTGGACCGGATTGCACGAACAGCCTGACCTTTCGGCCAGCAGTTCCTCGGAAGAGTCTCGTCTACTCCTTCCCTTACAGGATTCACAGGATGAAACCATTTGATCTTTCAGGTTAGGTTTGGTAGGTATTCAGCTACCCAACGGAGCCAAAATCTGTTAGCGTAGACCTGCGACATCTTCCAAGTATGTTTCAGTGTGAAGCTGCTGTCATCGAACGCGATTGGGGGCTTAGAACCGTCAGACGAACCGAGCAGGAAATAATTAATTCCTTCATTATCGAGAGTTTCAGCCCTGGGCTGGTTCATCTCCCGTCGTAGCCATTCAAATACCTTTTGGGTCTAGAAAATGGGAAGAAAGATTAGTAATTTCCATAACTGAATAACTGAAAAGTAAAGAATCGAAAGGAATGAAATATAAAATTGGAATTTGTAAGGTTTCCACGCAAACTAATGGGAGCTGGCGGATATTGTGGGGGAAGAAAGTGTGTTTAGCAACCGTGTAAAGTTAGAAGTCATAAGCGAGGGTTTTTTCTTATTGATTCTGTTTCCTGCAACCAAGTGCCAATATCTAGAACAAGATTTTAGAGGAAAATACCGCAACCGTGCCAAAGTGAATTTTGATTCGGTGTGCAGGCTTAGGTTTTAAATTTATCGGTGCAAGAAGAGTGTATTAGACACAGATGTCATATTACTACCGGAAGGTTTCCGACACGTCGGCGACGGCCGGGTTGATGTGGACGAGTGCCGACGGCAGCAGCTGCGGGTCCAGCAAGACTTGGCCATCTAAGACATCGAGGAGAGCTGGTTTGCAAAGCAACAAATAATTTATTTCTACCATATTTTAAAGACAATATCCTGTTTTATTTTATTTTATTTTGTCTATTTTGTTTTGTTTTTCGTTATGTTTGTCTCTTTTCAGTCACATTGGAGCGGTCCATTGCTTTTGGCGGATAGTGCTACATACTTTCAGCGTATCGTTAACCAAAACGAACCCTGCTTCTAACCTTTCCCCAACTATCCAACATCCCGATGATTTCTCGTGGAAGTGCACAGGATTTCTCGGCTTCCTTCAAAGCGAGTATCATGTCAACACGTTCCTTCCCATTCCCTACTTGACCAGCATTCGGGCACGGCCGGCGCCGGTATTGCTTCATAATGGGTCACCAGTTTTTACACATTGAAGATGTATGTTAGTCCCAAACATCGTCTGTTGGTTCTTTGTGCAAATACAGCTGATCTGACAATAACGGAATTGCATCAGTGGGCGGTCAATCATGCTCATGCTCATGCTCCACGCAAACTAATGGGAGCTGTCACTTTTAATTTCGGAATAATATTCCACTCGATTGTGAAGGTGACATTTTGTTCCATGTTGATCAATTGTCAAAATTCCGCTTGGTAATATTGAACAAAATTCCGTTACCTCTCTAATTTTTAAGTCGATACTGGCATTTAACAGTTACGCGTATTTCGTCTACAATGTACAGGACTTCTAATTCAGTGTCGTGTTCTAATACTCAAGTTGAGTATTGCAGGGTGATCACACAATCTAAATTAAAAAATTCCCGCATTTTCCCGCATTATTTGCGCATTTTTGCGAAATTTTGAAAATGAGTGAATATAAGTGGCTGAAGTAGGATTAAAGCTGAAAAGGGCCCCACTAAGTTCGAACTAATGCTATATCTTTTGTAATGCCATAAGACATTGCTAAAGTTTCATTATTGCATTGGTAATGCATCATTGCATTGGTAATGCATCATTACATTCTTAAAGCTAATCTAACGCTTCATTACTTGACAACTGTTGAATTGGTGCGATTCCGCATTAATGATGTTGATTTTGTGTTGAATAAGAGCAATAATATAATGCTTGTGGTTACTTGGGTTAATAGATATTTTATAAGATTTTGAGAAAATTGTTCAATCTGGAATGCTTCTGATTTGTTTGAATTAGACAAAATGATCCCTGCATCCATCTGGGCATCAGCCAAAAACTTCATTTTATTTGCTTCATGCTTGTTTCCTATTTTTTCTGCTTCCCTCTTCATTTTCGCTTCTTTTTCTTGCAAATCTCCTTCACTTTGTTGTACTTTCAACGAGTCGCCGTATTTGGTACGTGCGTTGCGTCTTTGAAGACGACATCACGCACAGCTACCCAAATTCTTCTTTCACTTTTTCATCAACTGCTGCGCTCAGACGTATAGATAAAGAACGTTTCCAGACACATCTCCAGACGCTTTTTAGCTATGTCCGTGAAGTGAATTACAACATCAGGGTTAATTCAGGTAACGTAACGCGTTAAAGGTTATGTTAATCGACATTTGTTGAGTAGCTTCTTCAAAAAAAAAGCCACAGTAAAAAGATCGAAAGCCGTTGCGGAATTCCAAAACTTTTTGACAATCAGATGCTCGGGCTTAACCATTTTCTCCATTGCGGCTCTAATTAGTCCCGTCAAATCGTCAAAAAGAAGCGATGACATAGGAAAGTTGATCTGGTATTTTCTGAGAAACTACTCGACCATTGCTGCAGACGTAATGAGAAAATTCAGCTTTGGTCCCAGCATCTTATCGTCTACCGCATCAGCCAAAAAGCGAACACTTTTGATCGGAAAAGCTCCTTTTGAAATTCGGATGACTTTAAGGTGGCTGACATCTGTCCACTGCAGTGAAAAAAAATTGTCTATTATGCAAATGGACTGAGCGTTTATGCTATTTTAAGAATGGCAGCAGTGTTACCACCCTAGGTTGACGGAACTCGTGTAGCATATAAAAAGAATTAAAATTTACAGTAATGCATACAACGGCGATGCTTCAGTCATAAGGATCACATAAGGATAAGAAGTTATAGTCAAGCAAAATTAAAACAAAAGTAATTCATGTGCGAAACATCACCTGTCACAGCCGTGTACCCAGGTGTTCTAAGTGGTACTTTTTTGAACAAGCTGAACAACGCCAGCAGAAAATGATCCACATGCCAATCTGTGTGTCATAGCCCCTTCTTGGAGGAATTGAGTACGACGTGCAAGCCGCAGCTACCGATGCTGAGGACATCAAAGCCAAGGCTGGTTCGCAGATTCCTGATTTTCAAGTCAATTCCTTGAACGCTTTCCAGTTGACAGCCGGCCATACATAGAGAACTGAGCTATCTTCTTCAACAATGCTGGATTTGCAGAAAAACACTGTTTCATTCCGTTAATTAGATTGTTGGACTGAATAGATGACAAAACGCTACTCAAATAATCGATTTGAAAAAGGTGTGAGCATTGTTCTTGCCATATGAGAAAAATTCCTGATGATTTTGGATTCCCGCATTTCCCGATTTTCCCAAGTCTGCGGCCACCCTGGTATTGGTGCACGACACTGAAGAAGTCTGCACATTGTAGACGAAATACGCGTATCTGTCAAGATGAGCAATAAACACTGAGAAAAAAAATTGGTAAACGCAAACATATTATAGTTTCATTTCACCGGAATTTCACGTTGAATTGGGCACAAACATCATATTAGTTTGATTTTTCTACCTATGGTGGTTAAAACAAACTAAAATTTTGAGTAATTGTTTCGGGAATTGAGCAGTTAAGTTCAACTGACATCCGTTTAAATTCACCATTCTTTTGGGTGTTCCATTATGACAGCACGAAAACAAACAAATTTGTTGGTTGATTCTACAAACACTTATGGTTTGTTTCAAACAAATTTTAGTATGATTTAAACGTAATTGCTGTTTGAAACAAACAAACGAAAACGGTTGAAACAACAAAGCTATGTTGGAAAAGAAATAAATTTCATTGCCTCTGACAAATAAAACTTATGTGAGAGGTTTATAAATTTCACTTCGATGTGTTATAAGGTTTAGGTGTATGATTCAAATGAAATTCATAGTGCAAATAATAATGTTCATTTTATTATATATTTTATTCACTGTATTTTCTTCCCAAACGTCTTTTTCCCGTATTGGCTCTTCCGGTAAGTCCTCATGATGTGGTGATTTTTCTCTCTGAAAACAATGGAGAATAGTTGTTTCATAGTTAATATATTTAAAATGAACAAATACCTTAAAACATTTTCAGAAGTTTTGTTGGAAGATCAAGACGAATAAAAAAGGTATCTTCTGTCGCCATCTTGATTGCGTGCACTCAAACTCAAAAAGTATGTGTGGAAATCACATAATTTTTAACTACAAGATGCGAACTATAAACGTTATGGCAGCTCACACATAAATAATATTTGTAACGCCTATACGTGTTATGAGTAACCTTTTAAAAGATAAAGGTGGTATTATAAATTTTATATTTATACAACTAAAAATAATGTTTCCATTACGTTATAAAGAGTATTTGCTCGAACTAAATAAATTTTA
The DNA here is from genome assembly GCA_024533555.2 of Aedes koreicus. Taxonomy (NCBI): domain Eukaryota; kingdom Metazoa; phylum Arthropoda; class Insecta; order Diptera; family Culicidae; genus Aedes; species Aedes koreicus. The sequence continues at coordinate 37,042 of JAHHFK020002019.1, read as the reverse complement.
AGTTTACAATTTTATTTACATTTTTTTTTCTGTAGTTTTCAGAATATTTATTTGAATAAAATGCTAACAAACATTAGAAAAGTGCACATTTACATTTATATAATTCTCTCAGTCTAACAGAAATTTACAAATAATAACGCGAGCCTTTCTACTATTTTTAGGTTTTATTTTTCAAAGTAAAATTTTGTTTATTTCAACATTTTTAATTAATCGTACGCATCTATTTCACATATTACCGCAATCGCCAACCCTAATCCAAGCGTGGCCCTGATCTTCCAGTACACTTCCGGAAAGTCCTGAACTGCAGCCGACATCCAAAATGAAGCTCTTTTCATTCTCTGGCAGGGCGAGCAACTCTATTGCTCGTTCGCACATCTGTACCAGGATGTCGATGATCCGGATGTTGTTTGTGTTGCAGGCTTCAAACTCTTTATACAACTGAAGGGAAAAAAGGTGTATTATTTATGGGATTAACGGTTATCTTACCGGAACCTTACGATTTCGGGAGGATCCAGATGCTCTCCCTAATAAAAATTTACTTTAAACGAACAATAACTCGAATGGTTGAACTACACCGTATATGGTTTGGATGTTAACCAGAATAGGTCGTTAAGCAAAATAACCATAAGAAATTTATTCGGGCTGGTTTTTGAGCCATTACTTTTTATTGGATTCAAAAACGAATGAACTAAGCTAATTTTTTTTATTAAATTTTCACCTGCGATGAAAACTTCCGCGAAAATATATGTTTGGGTATTGTTGAATGACAGCATCAGAGCATGCTGCGAGACCGGATGACGGAAAATGAAATAATCCAAGAAAATAGTTTGTTTCAATTTTTTTATTATTGTTTCTCCAAATAAAATATCAGTATGATCTAACCGCCGCTTTGGTTGAATCAATCTAAAATTTTAATTTGTTTCCCTGAGTCAACACAATCTGTATTTTGGTAATAATGAACTCCTTTCAAGGTGGAAACATCAAAAATATTAGTTCAGAACAACCATAATATTTTTAAGTACAAGCAATCAACATGCCTCTTTGTTTCAAAACAAAATTGTTGGTTTAAAACAACAAAACGGATTTTTAAAACAACTACACACTTAAATTCGATTTTGCTGTTCGGTAAAAAAATTGACGAAACATTTCGGTAAACATAACATCTTACCGATTTTTCGGTAAATATAAAAAATGTTACCGTAATTTTGTAACACTTTACCGAACGATCTGTACTCTGAGAAAAATTTCATCGTTGTACCGACAATTAAATCATGGTCAGGATGACTATCGCATATAATGGTTTCAAAAACCATGAAAATGGTCGAATTCACCACGTTCATGGCATTTTTAACTATGATCATGGTAACAAGGACTATTCCGACATTATGGAAAATGTTGCATCAACTATTTTTAATGGTAGTTTTGACCATGATCATAGTCGGTTCAAAATCACTATACTGCAATAGTCATCCTAACCCCCAATAATGGTAAAATTGACTATCAAATTCCTCTCTGTGTAATGTTGAATTTTATTTACCGTATACGGTAGAAAAAAATACAATCCATACGGTAAAAACAAACAATCACTGAATACGGTAAGAACTTTACCGAACAAAACGTAAAACGAACTCTGAATAACCGAAGCCCGGTAAAGTATTATTAACTGTCAAACTGTCAGCCATTTTCTATGAAGCCTCGTGGTTCCAGAAGGTGGTTTGGATATTGATTAATTTTAATTATTCCATGTATGTATGTAGAAAATAAACCAGTGTTAATTAGAGCTTTCATCCGGCTAGCTATAAATATTTCAAATGTGCTGATTACACGCTAAACAATCAATAGGTTCGATGTAAAAAGGGATTATTATTCTAAATGATACACATGCAAAATATATTTGCAGCATTGTATCCATCTACAGGTAGAACACAACTTCACTGACCAGCATCCGATGCAGTCGACACGCATCGTTCGTAGTATTTCGTTGACTGCGCCATATGCTGGAAAGACCTCACAGTCCCGGTCGGAATAACAACAAATACAGTTTTGTTTAATATATTCAATTAACCAATAACATCCGAATAGTTTGGTGTTTAACGATAAAAACAAAAACAAAATACTCAAATTAAATATTCAATTAACCAATAACATCCGAATAGTTTGGTGTTTAACGATAAAAACAAAAACAAAATACCGAAACGGTTCGGTACCAGACTACACAAATTACCGAACTGTACGGTAATTTTTGACAGATCATCAAATCTTCCATTGCCGAACTGTACGGTAGTTTTTGACAGTTCATCAAAAAATTTGAGTACCGAACGTTCGGTAATTGATTTAATTACCGAACAGATTACCGAACGTTCAGCTGTTGAAAGTTCGGTAAAAAATTACCGAATACTGTAAAATTTTCTAAGTGTGTAGTTTTTAGTTTGGATGTCAACAAGCAAGTTTGTTGTTCCAAACGGGACTGATTTTCTCCGTGAAGGTAGTTGGAATTAAACGGAAAGAACTAATATTTCTTCTCAATTTGACAATTTGTAAAATCAATTTGACAATCCTAACTTAAGCGGGATAGTGCAATAAGCGTTGTTTATAATATCTTTAAATTAAACTAAAAGCCTATTTACTTATAAGTATACATCATATATACATCATATACATTGTAAGAATTTTTGTTCGTATGTGTAACTTTGGTGAGCTTTATAGTACTCTTAGTGGGAATAATAAAAATATAAAACAAAATCATAATTAATCCTAAATTTTTTAATGAATTGAATTGCATTCAAACGATTTTGGAACCGAGAATGTCATTTAGAATAAAAAATTGAACTGGCCCCAAGCATATTCAAACCCTCTATTGTTAGTGGGTCCCATTGGGTTGTTCGAAATGATGACTACGCGAATAAACGTAAGCAATTTTTATTGTACAGTGCAATGTTCTTTTAATTAATATACTTTTTAACACAAGTGTAAACATTTATGAATTTTTCAATAGTATGCGGCCCAAAATCATCAATGTCGTCTATAGAAATCGATGCGTAGAAATATTTTCAATCGATTGGTGCACAATTTTGGAGAAGCGACTGCAGCATGCTCAATGCTCAAAACCTGACCAATTTTCGAGATTCGCAATTCGATTTTTTTTAATTGTATTCTAGTATAGAAAACAAAGCATTCCTACGTCAAAACAAATCATAATAGCATGAAGGTACAATACCTATCTTTTAAAACAAGATTTGTGAGTTATATACTAATGAATTCCTTTCTTTTTTTTAACTTAATTGTTTATTTATAAGGCTCAAGTGCCATAGGCATAACGGAGCCGAGTTCTTTTTCATTTTTACAACGATAATAACTTACTTACTAGGTTAGTTTTGAAAAGCCGAAAAACTCGCGGCTTGGAATTCCTTTCTATTGTAACTTACAAATACTCACAATTTGTAAGTTTCAATATCCATCTTCTCCTTGTCTATTTTAAAGGACTTTGTTAATTTTGGCAATATTTTGTTAATAGCAAATCCCACAGTGAAATGTGACAAAACTAAACGACGCGAACCATACTTCAATAGCATTTTCTCGAACCCACTGGGCATGCGGCGACGTCAAACTTTCTTCTTCTTCGCGTTTTTGTACTGTTAGCTTGTTGCAAAGGAGAGTGCCAGTGCGAGTGAGTGACAGTCACGACAGAAAAAGTGAAAATTTTTAGTGCATTCGGAAAATATGCACTAAATTGTGCAATTTTAACCTCCGTCTTCGCGCAAAACCCAGCTCAAAATGGTGCGATAGCTTCGGCGCAACTAGGCTTGTGAATAAACTGTGGAAAATTGTACGTTCCGACTGGTACTTGGCGAACCGGAGGAGTTGAGTGAAGTGCGAGAAAAAAAAGTATCATTGACCCCTTCTCGTTCGCGTTACCATTTCGTGTATGTACATTTTGTGAAAAGCCGTCGGGTCTGGAGGTGCCGCGGATACACGGGGCAGCATAAAGGGATAGAGGGCGGTAAGTGAAAATCTCTTCGCAGCCGGAGTCCGGAGATTGACGCTGTGCATCACCCTCTGCAACCCTCTGATGGGCGGACCACTGTTGATTTATTTGTTTGCAATCTTTTGTTATTATTTTGCGGGACAGCTCGCACTTCTTGTGTGGGTCACCGAGGGTGCCCACGGATCGATATTGTGATCGCTCTCTGTGGCAACAAGCTTCATTTATAGTGGTGTGTTTGGGATACAAGTACCACCACCTACCCTCATAATGTCAAATATATACAGCAAAGCGAACATCTATTTTCGTTATTTTGCCAATTTAGAGTAGAAGTGTAAAATGTTACTCTGATGATTCTGTCTGTAATAGCTTAGCAGGTTTTGCATAGCTTACCTGTTTGAGTTGAACTGTTAGGCATAATTGGAAATGGATTCAATTGTGTTTGTTGATATGTAGAGAGGTTTGGAACAACCGAGTACCGTAAGCCGGGTGCAAATTGATCATCGATTGACGTAAATATCAATATTTAATTCAAGATAAAAACTAGTCTCAGCAATGAGCAGAAAGAAAAACAGTACCTATGAGAACTGTATTAATCTGCGTGATAAAATTTCTCATTTAATTTTTTGTGAAATGTTTGGGGATTATTTAAAATCAAGTGAAGGCAAAATTTACCAGCGGTAACATTGAGCAATCTGTTAAATAACTTTTCAGTGCGGAACAAAATAATTTAATTCGTTGTTAATCCAAAATTTGACAAATAGCGTTTTTCATTTTTTGATTGGGAGTAATGATAAAGGTTTTTAATTTGGCTATTCGGTTTGTGACTTTGGCTTGCTGAATTTTTGCGCAAATTGAATGAGAACTATTATCGCATAATACTAAAGTAGATCAAATGTTACCAGCTTTTTACGAAACACTCTCAGAAACACAAGTTATCCATCACCATTTACCTCGAAAAAGACAAATATCAATTTCTGTTTTCAACCAACTGTCGTGAACTCCTGAGCTACGTAACCTTTGCAACAGTTTCCGAAAAAGTGCACAATCGATATTTCCTTACAAAAAATCACTCTGACAAAGCAAAACTACGTGAGTCCGAGTTAGATTATAACGTTATTTATTTTGCTACATATGAAAACGCTTAAACTATGCCACTGTATTTGAAAAAAAAAGCCAACACAACACCTGAGCATCTGTGGTCCATGTCAGCAGTGGCTCAAAACAGAGGCGGCTGATTCGTCGTCCATGTGCCATCAAGGGTCTCTAAATTCAACTGTACCATCTGGAAAGCTAGCGGGTTGGCGTCAGGCCTTGCAAGCCAGCCGGAAAACAAGCAAGCTCAGGAACGTCAACGACAGAATGCAGATCGGAACAAGCGCCGAAGACCACAGCGACGAAACAGGACTGAAGATCCCTTAATTTCGTCGGAAGCACCCGCATACTGTTCGATGTACTGAAGGATCGCAAGGAATCGTAGAGCTGCAGGAGGTATTTTGGAAAGGATGTATCTTGCGTACGTTTAAAGGTAATCATACCATTTACCAGAGCTGTGCCACGACACGTGAGCTAGGAACAGCTTTCATAGTGACCAATCAACGAAACAATGTGCAGGCAGAGGATCAAGTGTTGGCTCTTGAAGTTCAGCATTATCAACGTACATAGCCCACACCTTCGGAAGCACTGATGATGATAAGGATGCTTTGAACGCGCAGCTAGAACGTGAATACGACCGCTGTCCAAGCCATGACATCACGATCATCATAGGAGGCTTGAATGCTCAGGTCGGCCAGGAGGAGGAGTTTAGACCGACAATTGGAAAGCTCAACGCTCACCAACGGACAAACGACAATGCCGTAAAACTTATTGAATTCGCCTAGAATATGGCCATTTTTAGCACCTACTTCCAGCACATTCTTCAGTATAAGTACACCTGGAGATCACCGTAGCAGACAGAATCGCTCCAGAATTCGTTGATGGACGGCACCTCTCCTACATAATCGACGTCAGAACCTATCTCGGCGCTAACATCGACTCAGACCACTACCTGGCGATGGTGAAACTGCGGCCAAAACTATCTGTCGTTTACAACGTACGGTACTGTCGTCCGCCTCGGCACAGTCTCGAATAACTGAAGCACCCGGATATCGCCACAGCCTACGCGCAGACTATCAAAGCAGCGTTGCCGAATGAGGGTGTATGTGGAGAAGAGCTCATTGGGCGTTTGGTTCGACGAGGAATGTAGGGAGGATTTGAAGGAGATGGACGCTGCGCTGCAGCACAAGACCCGGTAGAACGTAGACGGAAGCGGCAATAAACGTTATGTACGGGAAAACGCCGCCTGGAAGCAGCGGAGTGTGAAGAAATGGACCAGCTGTATCGCACTCAAGCAATGTGGAAGTTCTATCAGAAGCTCAACACAACTCGCAAATGGCTGGCTACATCAACTGAACAGTCGTGACGTACGATTCTTGGAGCTCAACGATAAGGATAAGAACGTGAAAGATGGAATCATCCGTGACCTACCAGGAGTTTCTCAGAAGCAAGTAGAACAGTTTTTGTTCGATTGCTATGATCAGCATACGGAAAAGGGTGAAGACGAGTTCTTCGGATTCGACAATGATATTGAAGAAGATTCCGACAAGACAGCTCCTACGCAGGAGAAGCAAGCTGCGGTAATTCCAACTGGCCATGATACTGTGCGACGTTCACAGAGAGCGAACTTCGGAGTCACACCAGTGGGGTACAGCGACATGATTGGTCTGGCTGGGGGTACATGCGCAGAGACAAGAAAGTACGCTGAAGCGATTTCGAGCCTGTAGAATGAAAAGTGGAAAACAGCGATGAACGAGGAAATCGCATTCCTTCGTGACAACTAAACGTGGGCCCTCACAAAGGCACTCCAAAATCGCAACGTGTTAAGTTGCAAGTGGGTGTACAAGTGCAAGAAAGACGAGTCTATGCAGATTGTACGATACAAGGCCAGGTTGGTCATATCGGGGTTTTCCCAAAAATACGGTACTGACTTCGATCAGGTGTTTGCTGCGGATATGGAGCAAATGACGTTCCGTACGTTGCTGACGATGGCAAGCAAGCGGCAAATGCTCGTTAAACACATTGACATTAAGTCTGTTAACCTCTATGGCGTGCTGCAAAACTCAAGAAAGCTGCACGCGTTTGGAACCAGCGGATTGATGCGGCATTCAAGAATTAGTTCAGTCATCAGCTGACCCGTGTCTCTATTTGCGGATTACAGATGATGTTAGCACATACTTATTGATTTACGTGCAAGATATCATTGTCGCGTGCGAAACGGTACAGGAGTATCATGAACTGGTTGGAGCTTTGAAGAAGTAATGCAGGATCACTGAACTCGACGACTTGAAGTTTTGCCTAGGAATTCATGACTGGCAGGCGGCTGATCATTTCATTCTGTATCAGAATCAGAAGTCTTACACAATGAAGGTTATAAAACGGTTCAACATGGAGAACAGCAAGGTATCCAAGGTTCTGATGAGCACCGGCTTTGTACAACAAAAGTAGGAGGATAGCGACTACTTGGCAGATAGAGCAGTAGCAAAGTTTAGTTGGAGCTTTGTTGTACATCGCTGTTCTGTTAACACGATCCCTAACATTGCGATCTCGACATCTATCCTCGGACGACGGGTGTCCAAACCAACAGTGGCGGATTGGAACGAAGCGAAGCGTGTGCTTCGTTACCTGAAAACAAAGGCAGATCACGAGCTACCTCTCGGTGTCGTCAAGAATCTGGAAGTGTTTCGAGTGTTTCGAGGACGCAGATTGGGTTGGTGAAGTTGAAAACAGGAAGTTCAACATTAGCTATATCTTTAAAGTCGGCGGCAGACTCGTTAGCTTGGCAAGCAGAAAACCGGCCGTCGTATCCCTTTCCTGCACTGAAGCGGAGTACGTTGCCCTTGGAGAATATTTGCAAGAACTGCAGTGGCTGCGTCGATTGATGGACGATTTGGATGAACATCTGGTATTACCTATCGTGGGGAACAAAGCGGAGGTCAAAACATATCGATACCAAGTACTGTTTCGTCAACGACTTGGCAAAAGTTGTTATCGTATCCATTCGCTACTACCCTAGAGAGCAAACGGAAGCGGATCTGCTCACCAAACATTTAGGTGCAGTGAAGCTGCGGCAGCCGAGGCAAACTAATAGGATTGTACCACACGATGTTGAGGAGGAGTTTTGAAGCATCACAGCATGTATTGCAACACCGTTCCGTTGCTATATATTTTGATTTGTAACGTAGAAAAGTGTAATAAAATAAAATTAGTAGTCCAACCATCAACTAGACAAGACGTCTCAAGATATTTCTCTCCGTAGATCAATTTTTTGCCGCTGAACCTCTAATAGACTTTACGTCATTGTCTATTTTTGGCCAGCGTCTAGCCAAACATTCATATGATCTATACCAGGATGTAGTCGAGGTAGTTAACGAATGATGGACGATTGATGCAGTGACGATCCTGTCACCAAACAGTATGCAATCTCGGACGATCTGGACGCAGGAAGTCTGGCGAAAGGCTGGATCTTGTAGTGCATTTGTTGGATCATTAATTTTCTTCTGGATTATAATTCCATCTGTGACGGGCGAAGCATTATTGGAGTCGTTAAGTATTGCTTTCACATCCGATTCGATTTGTACAGCAGTGATGCGTACTCTAGTAGAACAGTTGTAAATTGGTTAAAATTAATTTAATGTGACTCGAGTGAGTTACAATCAAGTTGCTTCAACCAGTTATGGCGATTATGTGTTGTTTTGGTAGTCGCTTGGTCTACTGTTGGAACTCATCAGGTGTGACAACAGATCCGCATGAACTTCTTTCTTCTGAAGATTCTAATCAATAACTTATGATCAATTTGAAACGTTCGAAGGACATTCAATCCTTCCTAAAGACGTCCATTCTTCTTAAGCAGACGATCCAATGGTAGTCGAAATACGATCCGACCATTCAATCGTCCATAATAGTTGATTCCTCCCAAATATTTTAGTATTTGGAAAACCACGCGCGTCGTCTCAGGATCAGGATGTAGACCATCCTTGTCGATGATACATCTCGATGCGTAAAGAGAAACTTATTCTTTACTTCAATCGAGGGCGGCTTAAAAACTGCGGTGGTGCTCTGCGTAATTTTCTCCAGTGATCAAGATGTCGTCGAGATATGGTTTGACTCCTGGAATGCCAGCTACCGTGCACTCAATCGTCCTCTGGAAAATATCAGATGCCGGTTTGTTAAAGTGGAACAAACCTCGTTGAGCGTTAACGGTCAGTAGTTGCTGCGATAGGATAATCTACGACGAACTTCAACCACTTAACTTCGAAGTCGTAGCACTGCAGGAGGTTTGCTGGACAGGACAGAAAGTATGGAAAAGCGGACATCGAGCGGCTACTTTTTACCAGAGCTGTGGTACCACAAACGAGCAGGGCACCAGCTTTGTAGTGCTGGGATGGTTTCCGATCAATGCGAGAATGTGCAAGCTGAGGATCAAGGGTCGATTCTTCAACTACAGCATCATCAACGTACACTGCCCACACGAAGGGAGACCCGATGACGAAAAAGAAGCGTTCTACGCGCAGCTAGAGCAAGTATATGATAGCTGCCCGCAGCGGGACGTAAAAGTCGTCATTGGTGACATGAACGCTCAGGTAGAACGAGAGACAATGTACAAACCGGTAATAGGCCCTAACAGCCTGCATACCGTATCGAACGATAATGGCCAACGATGCGTGAACTTTGCGGCCTCCCTTGGTTTAGTAGTCCGAAGTATCTTCTTCCCCCGTAAAGACATCCACAAAGCCACTTGGAGATCACCTGACCAACGAACAGAGAATCAAATCGACCATGTTCTAATCGACGGGGAATTCTTCTCCGATATCATCAACGTTCGCACTTACCGCAGCGCGAATATAGACTCGGACCACTACCTAGTTGCAGTATGCCTGCGCCCAAAACTCTCGACGGTATACAACACGCGTCGAATTCGGACGCCACGACCTAACATTGAGCTACTACGGGAAACCGGAGTTGCCCAGGAATACGCGCAACAGCTAGAAGCAGCCCTACCAACGGAAGAGCAGCTTGGCGCAGCTACTCTTGAGGATGGCTGGAGAGATATTCGAACCGCCATTGGTTGCACTGCAATAGTGACACTAGGTACTTCTGCACCGAATCGAATCGAAAACAATGACTGGTTTTATGGCGAATGCAAGCAGTTAGTAGAGGAGAAGAATGCAGCACGGGTGAGAATGCTGCAACACCGTACGAGAGCGAATGTGGAACGGTATGTACAGGCACGAAACAGGAAATACTCTATTCTTCGAAGGCTTGCGAACAGCTTGCGCAAAGGCTTCGTACCACAGGCCGATGTTTGCAGAGACCTGGCAGGTAACCTTCTCACAGAAGAGTGTGAGGTTATTGAAAGGTGGAAGCAGTACTTCGACGAGCACCTGAACGGTAATGTTACAGCGAACGAAAGTGGCACGGTAATAAATCTAGGAACACGCGCAGAAGATGACAGGACCCCGACCCCAACCCTTCAGGAAGTTGAGGAGGAAATTGGTCGGTTGAAAAACAACATAGCTGCGGGTGTTGACCAACTCCCAAGCGAGCTATTAAAATACGGTGGTGAAGCACTGGGTAATTACCAAGATTTGAAAGGAGGAATGTTTACCGGAGGATTGGATGGAAGGAATAGTGTGTCCCATCTATAAAAAAGGCAACAAGCTGGATTGCTGCAATTATCGTGCGATCACGCTACTGAGCGCTGCCTACAAGTTGTCCTCCCACATTTTATGCCGCCGCCTGTCGTGCCCACACATCATCTTTCCATCGTTTTCTAATCAGGTTATGATACAATCGATCGAGACCAGCTATGGCAGATCATGCACGAATTTGGATTTCCGGAAAAACTGACGCGGTTGATCAAATCAACGATGGATCGAGTGATGTGTGTCGTCCGAGTATCAGGGACACTCTCGAGTCCCTTCGAATCTCGGAGAGGGTTACGACAAGGTGATGGATTGTCGTGTTTGTTGTTTAACATTGCATTGGAGGGTGTGATTCGAAGAGCTGGGATAGATACTAGTGGCACGATCTTCAGGAAGACTGTCCAACTATTTGGCTTCGCCGACGACGTTGATATCGTAGCACGTAACTTTGAAACGATGGAGGAAACTACATCAGACTTAAGGCTGAAGCTGGTAGGATTGGGCTTGTGATTAATGCGTTGAAAACAAAATACATGAAAGGAAGAGGCTCACGAGAAGACAATGTTAGCCTCCTACCACAAGTTCAGATCTACGGTGATGAAATCGAGGTAGTAGACGAATTCGTGTATCTGGGCTCATTGGTGACCGCCGATAACGACACCACCAGAGAAATACAAAGGCGCACTATGGCTGGCAATCGTGCCTACTTTGGACTCCGAAGGACGCTAAGATCGAACAAAGTTCGACGAACTACAAAGTTGACCATCTACAAGACATTAATTAGACCGGTAGTTCTCTACGGCCACGAAACATGGACATTGCTAGTAGAGGACCAACGCGCCCTTGGTGTCTTTGAACGGAAGGTGCTCCGTACGATCTACGGTGGAGTGCAGATGGAAGACGGAACGTGGAGGAGGCGAATGAACCACGAATTGCATCAGTTGCTGGGAGAACCTCCCATCGTACACATCGCAAAAATCGGTCGACTACGATGGGCTGGGCATGTCGTAAGAATGTCGGACGACAGCCCTGTGAAAATGGTTCTCGAAAAAGAACCGACGGGTACAAGAAGAAGAGGCGCGCAATGAGCAAGGTGGATCGATCAAGTAGAAGGCGACCTGCGGACCCTCCGCAGACAGCGAGGCTAGCGAGGTTTAGCCATGGACCGATAACAATGGAGACAACTTCTGTGTACAGCAGAGGCCACACCGGCCTTGGTCTGATTGGTAAGGTAAGGTAAGTTAACGGGATTTCTCTACAACTTCCACATGGAGGTATGCATCTGAGATCAAGGATGTCCAGGAAAATCCACCGGGAACCAGCCAGTTCGACAAACATGGTGTTCGAATGTGGGACGGATGACAATTAGATTCGTGAGCGTTGTCGAGACCTGTAGAGTAATCATCACAGACACGAAAGGAGAGGTTGTCAGCCTTGCGTATGACCACGATGAGGGCAGCCTAATCAGAACTGGTTATATGATTCCTCGCCATCTCTGCAGCTCCACGTCATCCTTGGGAAGTGCGGCGTCGGCTATTGGCCTTTTTGAACAGTACACAGAACGTGAACTGGGCTTAAGATACAGCTACATTTGAGCTTTACAGCATCGACCCAGGGAATTTTGAAATACTTCTGGAAATCTGGATTGAAGTTTTTCTAGCCAGGGCTTGATCAGCGTGATAAATGGTACCGACCAAAGATTAAACTGATCGATCGATTGAAACTCAAACTCGACTTTTCTGGGTGGTACCATAGACAGTGTTGTTTGCTTGAAAGTCGCCAATGATACCATTCTCGTCTCATGAAGCTCTAAACACTACTATTGTCGTCTCTTTAGCTGTAAGCTGGTCAATTATTTCCCAGACTTGTTGAGAGATTGTTATGTGCACAGTTTGATTGTAACCAGATAGGGAATCCGTTGAGGTCCACATTGATGATTTTTATTTTTTTAGGAAGGAAAACCACCCAAAAAAAAAAAAGGCTTTGGGACCTGACGGTGGCCTTAGGTTTTTATTTAAAATTTTAAAAAAATAAAAAAACCAAGACACACCCAAACCCCAGAAGATCCCAACCAAACACGATTTTTTCTTTGCCTCACCCACAACTACCACACCGGTCCCAAGCTTAATAATACGCCCCTAATAATGAACTCACACGAACACACAAATATGTATAGTTAGGGCATCTCCAGGAGTGTATGGTCGTTACAAAATAGAACTGGATTTATAACAAAGGCAACTTCAGCAAGGCGTTCTAGTTGGATAATTTCGAACAGTTTCATGTTAAAATTTAAAACTGGAATATTACGTTGTTCTATTTTTGTTCAAATTTGAAACGCGTTTCATCCAAGTTATATTTTTTTTTGTCATTGTGGTAGTGTCTATGGAATCAAGTCAAACGTCAAACTTTGAATCAACGTCCGGTCATGCATCTGTTTGAATCTTGTATACGTTCTATTTTTTCGTTAATAATTTCAAGTTGCAGCAACAAGTCTGAACTCGCTGACCATCATATCCCTATTTCTTTGTTATTACCATCATTTCCATATTTCTTTGTTTTTAAAATTGTTTCGAGAATTTCTCCATATTGTTGAATATTTAAATTAGGTATAGAACCGAAAATGATTTAGACGAATATTAAGGGGAATTCCATAGAAGTTCTGAGAGGAATCTCAAAGGAATTATGAGCGGAAATTCCAGAGGAATACTGGAGAAATTCCAGCGGAATTTTGAAAGGAATTCCAGAGGAATTCTGATCAGAATTTAAGAAGAATCCTGAGAAGAATACTAGAGAAATTCTAGTAAGAATTCCAGTGGACTTCTGGAGAATTCCACAGGACTTCTGAAGACAGTTTGAGTGGAATTTTGAGAATTTCAGTGTAATTCCAAGATTAATTCCACAGGAATTCTGATGAGAATTGCAGAAGAACTCTGAGGAGAACTCCAGAAGAATTCTTAGAAAAACTGCGAATAAATTAAAGGAAGAATTCCAGAAAAAATCCTATGAACTGCAACTGAATTCTGAGGAGAATTCTAGGGAAATTCTAAAAAAAATTCTAAGGGAAATCTGAGAAAAATTCCAGACGATTTCTGAGATTTCTAGAGAAATTCGAAGGGGATAGTAATTCTGAGGGAAATTCCAAAGGAGTTCCGAGAGGTATTACAGCGGAAATTTGAGGAGAATTCCTAAGGAATTCTGAGAATATGCCCACAGAAGTTTTGAGAATCAATTATACACACACATTCAAGTCTTTAGGTTTAGAACAACATTTGGAACTGCTGCTGAAGAGAGGGTATGTTTGTTATATATTTTCCCAAGAGAAAAATTTATAACTGACATATAAAATGAATCTAGAACTACAACACTCCTGGAGATGCTCTTAGCTCCCCCGCCCATCCCCACCACCCAACACCCATCCTATTTATATTTTTTTTTTTTATATAAATAAAAAATATTTTTTTTCTTTATAATACAAGCAGGTGCTTGTAATAATGATTTTTATAGGGCCGTTGTTGTTGTGCTACACTCCCGCTTCATTTTACTCAATTTTTGAGTACAATTGTATACCATCTCTTTTTCTCTCACGGAAATGTTACTCAATTTTCGTAAAAAGTGGATCTACTCATAAAATTGAGTAGATCCACTTTTTACGAAAATTGAGTAACATTTCCGCGAGAGAAAAAGAGATAGTATACAATTGTACTCAAAAATTGAGTAAAATGAAGCGGGAGTGTATCCTTTCCCCCCCCCCCAACCCCCCCCTAAACAACAAATAAAAGACCACCTCACCACATACGAACCGCGATTCCATTCCAGGACTCGATGATTTGTTCACTAATAGTTTAGTTCGTCCGTTAGACATCCGTAATCTGTTGCTGTTGAGTAGCGATCACTTCTGTGAGCCGTAGCATACTTCAAATTAACTGTTGTTTGAAGGCTAGGTGATAGGAACTTCCTCGTGGCTAAAATATGTTGTATTTCGGTAAAGATTTTTCATTAGGGCCTAACTGACCAACGTAAACAATGGCTTCTTCCTTGAATTTGTCGTCCTTGGAAACTTGCCTTATTAATCTACCACAGCCATTTTGGAGAACAAGAGTCCTTCTATTCGATAGAATTGCAAGCTTACAGGGGTGGATTTTGTATGACGATAAATTTACGAAAGAAGCCATTGTTTACGTTTTTCAGTTATGCCGTAATGAAAACTCTTTGTGGATTTTTCAGGAATAAGAAACAACGTATGCAGTTAGAAAAACTAGTACTTGCTTCTTCTTCTTCTTAGGCTGGATAACGAATCAATATTAGATAATCCATGCCATTAAATTTTGTTCCCTTGACAGCGTTCAAGCCTGTCTTGATTATCCTCTGCCACTTGTTTATCACCATCAAACGTCAAATCCTACTACCTGATGCCCTGTTACTCTGCTGACTATTGGGTGGTAATAAATTAAAATATTGATTATTTTATCATATCATGCAGTTATCCCTAACTAATTGGTTGCTACGTTTTCGCCAACACCCAAAAACAATACGATTTGCTTATCTTCCCTTCCAGCCGCCACCAAGAAGCCGGCCACCACGAATCAACACCAGCTCAAAACTTGAGACCGCTCATCCAACCGGGTTAAACAGGCCCGACCGAAATGGATCCGAACGAAATGAATGCCCCGCAGGCATCTACCTCTGCGGCGGCATTCAGTGCTGGCCGCAAACGCAAGCTTTCCACCGATGAGTGCACCAGCGAGCAGCCTAACATGAAGATCCTATCGGTGGAACTATCCGACATTGAGCTGCAGGTATCGCTGATGGACCTAAGCGATGAGATACTGATGGAAATCTTCCTCAACCTGGACAGCAACAGTTTGGTTGCCCTGTCCGCGTGCTGTCTTCGTTTGAACAACCTGGTTAAGGACAAGAAGCTCTGGACGTCAGCCGATTTCAGTTCGTCTCGGCTGGGCACCCAGGAGCTGCAACGGAAGATTAAACATTTGCAAGCGGATACTCGTTCGCTGAAGATTAGAGGTTTAACAAGTTTGTATCCACTGGATAAGTGGAAAACGCCGACGCTTACTGCGAACCTACTATTGTGGATCAACAAATATTGTCCCCATTTGGAGCATTTCGAGATCAACGAGGGCTACTTCGATACCAACAATATGGCGATTATTTCGTTTCCGCCCAGCATCCGGACATTAGTCTTTCGAAAGTGCGAAGCGGATCGATCCATGGCGTCAGAGATTCGAATGGGATTCCTCTCTAAGATCGATAGAACATTGCAAAAGTTGGAAGTGAGTTGATTTATTGGAATTTCGTTTTGGTTAGACTAACTTTTTTTATTTTTGCAGGAACTAACAATAGAGTACTGCAGTTGGTTTGACACGCACGATTTTATGGCACTTTCCAAAGTGCCACATTTGCGCTATTTGAGCTTGCGGGGTTGCGCCAATATGAAGGATAGTGTTCCATACGCCAGTATTGCAACACGGTTTGGGTTCAAAAAATTGGAGGTAAGTGGGATTTGTTTGGATTTTCAATGCTTGAACCATTGAGTGGACTGTCACCATGGGTTGTTTGGGTAGTCTCCAACATGAATCCGAAGCAACTGACCACTCAAGCTGTGAGCTAACAAATAAAAACCTATTCCAAACACCCAGGTTCTGGATCTTCGTGACACCCCCATCTCGGATTCCGATGTCAGCTGTTTCAACATCGTCCAATCGCTTAAAGAACTACTGCTGGAATGTCCGGAATACCTTCGCACTGAACGCGGTTTGAATGAATACAATCAAGCCGAACGACAACGCGTAGAACAGTTGAGGCGAATAGCTAACCAGGATATCATCAACATACGCTACCATCCTGGAGGTGATATAAATGCCAATCCACAGGACAATGCTCAACAACCGGATGGGGAAAATGCTGCTGCGGCTGCTGTTGCTGCTGAGCCAGTTCCACCCCCGCGCCCTCCGAGGCCACACTTTCTCGGTGAAGGGCGGAACGTGTTCCGTTTCGTTAATCGGCACTTCTTTCCCAACCTGCACGAAAATGCCGGTGAGAATGTAATTCGCTTTATCAACCGTGCCGAACTGGATCCCGCTGTAGCTGCGGCTAACCTACCCGAGCAGCCGCAGCCCAATAATAATAACGAAGCACCAGCTGATCCTGATGCTGCTGCATGGGGACAGGAAGAACCGGCGCGTCCACCTGCTCCGCTAGCACCACTGCCACCGTTGCCAGAGAATCCAGAAATTCGTCAACGTCATGTACGGATCGTCTACAACAGACACAATATTATAAGGATCGTCAATCATCCGGAGCGGAACAACAACGTCGAAAACAACAACAATGAACAGCAACAGAACCACCAGCATATAGGCCGACTACCGGTGGAGGTAGCCTATCAGCAGATTTTTGAAGCAGGTAATAGAGATCGACTAGAAAATGGTCCAGTCGGGGGAGCTGCACAAGCAGACGGACCAGCACAAGGCGAACCAAGGCCAATAGCAGTGGCTCTGGCAAACGGCCCAGTGGAAGTTGACGAAAATGCAAATGGACATGAAAACGAGAATGGCGAAAATGGTGAACGACCTGCTGTGGCTGCTGCAGCACCAGCTGCCGCCGCCGCCGCGGCCGCCGATGGACGAGAACCACCGCCACAGCCACAGGAGGACGTTAATGGTAGGTGCTTTGCGTACTCTTCTCGGAGATTCCATACACTGGAAGATTAATTTCAAACATTAACATTTTCTTCACAGTTCGTGTCATTCTGCACGGAGCCATACAGAACAACCAACCCAGGATGATGCCCCATGTGATTATCGTCAGAGGGGAAAACAATCCCGCAGGAGGTGCAGGTGAGGCAGCCGATAACAATCTGCCACGACCGGCCAACGCATTCTACCAGTATCTTAACCTAGGTCCCGGAGCTCAAGGACCAAATTACGTCTCCCTGGTGAGTGATCGGGGAATCTGCGCGTACGGCGTCTCGCGGCACGAACTCGGCGGCGCTGCATTCATCCGAGAGTACTTCCGGCCAAACATGACTAGCCTGGAGAAGTTGAGGGTGCGGAACTACAAACTGGTGACGGATACGTCGTTGGATCATCTCGAATCGGCTGCACCGAACCTGAAACTTCTGGACGTTACCGGAACCTCAGTCACGGCGGAAGGTGTACGAAATTTCAAACTAGCCCGACCCAGTTGTACCATACTCTCGGACTTTGAATAGAGTGTTGTAGGTTATATCTATTACAGCAGGGTAAAACTGTGCGTATTCGTTTTTAAGAAAGCAATTTTTATTGGTCTTTTCTACCATAGAATTCCTAGAAAAAAAAAGAACCCTATTTAAATCTGAAAAATTATACTTTGAACTAAGTTATTGAATTATGTGGGAGTAAAATTCCCAGCTAAACATCTCGATTTGAAAATTTTATTTCTTTCGATAAGAAAATTACAAATCAAGTTGTAGTGTAAGAAAGAACATTTTTATTTTTCTTTATTATATATTTTTTTAATTTTACAAAAAAAAATCAACTTATACATGAAATACGCCACTAAATTATCCTAGAATCATTACAATAAAATGATTGAAAAATAAATGTGCAGTATTTAAAAAAAACGCCAAGATTCTTATTCTAGTCTTCGTAAAATCCCTAAATACCACTTCAAATGGTGCCACTACTTCTTGGCATACCTCGCAGCAGCAGCATCGGACGCAGCCACGAACGTTCGCTTCAGTTTGTTTTCTCGCGACTGCCGGTACTCGGCAGCAACGTCCTTCGACAGTTCCGCAATCAGGGTCATCGTTTCCGCTGGGTAACGGCATCCGAGAAACTCCACGTTGGTAAACACCTGCGCCAGGCAAACTAGTTCGTCCTCCTCGAAGCGATCCTTGTGCCGATCCATGAACATGCGACGTAGTTCCCAGTGTTCGTCACACTCGTAGAAAGTTTTGTACTTGTCCACGTCAATATTGGAACCGGCCATCGTCGTAAGAGTTGCGTTCTTTTTACTACACTTGCTGGTGAAGGACACACGGGATTTGCCTTAACGATCCTGGGAATACGATGGAACCTGACGGACGCGGAACTGTGATAGTATACCTGAACAGTCAGCCTATGCGAACAATCATCAACATGAATTTTGACAAAGAGGTGACGTTCGATGATGACGTTTTCAGAATGAGGCATGCTGATCATTGATTTGCAGCTTGCATACAAGTTCGAATCATCCCACACAGAGACAAATTTGATAGTCAAGTTTACCATTATTGGGGGTTAAGGATGACTATTGCAGTAAAGTGATTTCGAACCGACTATGATCATGGTCAAAACGACCATTAAAAATAGTTGATCCAACATTTGCATAATGTCGGAATAGTCCTTGTCACCATGATCATAGTCAAGAATGCCATGAACGTGGTGAATTCGACCTTTTTCGGCTATTGTAACCATTAGGGCACCTTCAACGGCGATCCAAATCGTGGATTGGATTTATTTTTTTAGACCAAACGCAAAAACATCGCTGCACCGGTGTTGTAAATTTTGTTTTATACTGGATCTATTTTGCATCATTTTAAAACTGGTATATGTTTTGATCTATTCTTGCAACAATTTGGAACAAGAAAAATACCGTTTCAAAACTGCTTGTCTTCGTTTTTTTACAGCCACTGCATTTTCCGGAAAACGCTGACTAGATCGAAATGCGGAGGTTCCGAGATTCCGAATAGTATTTTGATTGCTCGGAAATGAAAAGTAATGAAGTCTTCAAAGTAGACAATCGGTTTATTGATAGATTGGTCATGATAAGCACTTGCAAATAGGTTATACAGATAAATTTTGGAGAAGCCTCTAGTTGACTCTAGTTGTCGCATAATGTCCAGGAACACCTCCCTTAGCATGCGGAAACACAGAAAAAGCTTCTCGTTGTAGGTTTGTGTGTCGCTAAAGTAGTCCTTGAACAGCTTCTGATGACCGGAACGAAAATCACGGTCGACGTTGGAGCGTCATTCAGGACGTGACCCTCTCCGTTTCGACTCTTGTTTATCTGCTGCCAAACTTCAAATCAGCATTGTCTAATATCGTTTTAAGGAAATGCATGCATTCACACACTCACCTTCAGCCAAACGTATGAACAATTATTCCTTGTCGTCAGCTAGCGACATTACTGGCATTAAAAAATATTTGGTCAAACCAATCAATGGCAAAATGTTTGTGAAAAATCTGCGATCTCTGAAAAAAAAAAAAACATCTGATCTCAGATGTTGAATGATCGATAGGATGACAGGTGTTGGCGGGCTTAACAACAAGAAATACAACACCGGTGCGGGGAACGCAAAGTTGGTCTATTTTAGCTAGTTCTATTCAAGTTTCGCTGATGCAAATAAGGTATAAAGTTGATCTAAAAATAAACCGCCGCTGAAGAAGCCCTTATATGCGATAGTCATCGACCAAGGTCTAATTGTCGGTATAACGATAGAATTTTTTTTTTCAGAGCACTGATTATTTCTAGCAACGCGATTGGTTCAAATTCAACCCCCCTCTCTCATCTTATTCCAATTATAAATTAAATAAAATCCCAAAAACCACCCCCAATTTTCCCCCCACCCCCAAAACCAAAAAAAAATTTTTTTCATCAAACTAACACCCTCCAACAACCCCCCAACAAAAAAAAGTAAAACCCCCCAATTTGCTTAACCAAATTTTTTTAAAAAGGAAAAAAAAAAACAAAAATTTGATTTATCAAATCAATTTTGTCAATTTTATCAAGTATTTAATGCTTGATAATTATGCTGACTAACGGGTGTCCACTAAAAAATGAGAATGATTTCAATACTTTTCCATCAGAACAAAAACGGCCGCATAGAAATGTCATTTTAGATGAATGAATCGTTGCACTCTCCAGAAAATTTTCATACACTCTTATTTCACTCTAACATGTTCAGTCGTGTTCAGCATGCCGTCGAAACAGGAAGAACTGCGCGCGCGCGTTGTACAATTCTTTCAAGCGAACGAAGATCGTGGAAAAAAAATACACGGTGGACCATTTTTGTCGTGAAAAAGTTCCGGTATCCACCGTATACCGTATCCTGGCATGCATGAGAGTAACCCGGAAGAAAGGTTGCGGCCGTCCAGCGAAAATAATGAATGAGAAAACGCTCCGCTCGCTGCGCAGCATGTTCAACAACAAGGATTCGGTAAGTCAACGGGAAGCAGCCCGAAAGTTCCATTGTTCGAAGTCACTCATCTGCAAGACGCTAAAGAAAGAAGGAATAGTGTGTAGAAAGAAAACCAGATCCCCAGAATACACAGATGAGCAGATTCAAACCGTGAAATCCCAATGCCGCTGGATGACTCGGAATTACGGCGGAAAATCTTTCGTTCTGGACGACGAAAGCTACTTTCCTCTTTCGAAGTCTCAGATACCGGGAAACGACCGATTCTACACTAAGGACAAATCTACTACTCCTCCAAAAGTAATGTATAAGTTCAAGCACAAATTTGAATCGAAGGTTATGTTATACATCGTAATATCCGATAAGGGTATTTCGAAGCCGTGGTTCAAACCAAGCGGTTTGGCCATCAACCAGGAGGTGTACCAAAGAGAGTGTTTGCAGAAAATACTCATCCCATTTCTTAAACAACATCACTCGGATGGCAAATACGTGTTTTGGCCGGACAAGGCATCATCGCACTACGCAAAAAAAAACGCTAACGTTTTTGGAGAGCCAAAATATACCATATGTCCCAAAAGACCGGAATCCGACAAATTTGCCACAGTGCCGTCCTATCGAGGATTTCTTCGGTCTTTTGAGCTCCATGGTATACAAGGATAATTGGAAGGCCAAGAACACCAAGCAACTTACCAACAGGATCAAAAGCTGCATCCGAAAAATCGATGTGGCTGCCGTCCAACGGTCATGTTCCAGCATAACGACTAAGCTGCGCCGCACGGCGGACCACGGACCATATGACAATATTCACTAAACTTAGTTTGAAGATTTAAGTTGACCCTTTTAATAAAATAAATCAGTTTGAACAAAACTTCACTGGTATTTTTTTCCTGACCCATTCTTTTCGTTCTCATTATTTAGTGGACACCCGTTAGATTCATGCAATTTTAAGCGGCAAGCTAACATCATAGTTTTTCAAAAATTAAACTAGTGTAGTCATTTAATGAGAATAAAAATGTACCACTGCACTTCGGTTAGCAAGTACAATTTTATGAGCATTGCTTCGATATTGCACGAAAAATCTGCTTGATGGCAGTGGCGATTATGATGGTCGTTAGTTGCCTCTTAAATGAAGCAGATCGTAATTCCCGCATAATCAAAAACCATTCCTGGAGCATTTCCCTTATTGTTGACGACCGTTTCTTTTGTTGTTACGACATTAACCCTTCTAGTTGACAACTATAAACTAACAATCTCCTATATAGTTTTAACAATATGACAGATGGTAAAAGGCCAAATAACAATATTCTGAATAGGCGGTTAAGTTAGGTAACCATAAAAAAATGGAAATTTTCACGAACAAAATTTTTGCTGCACTCTATGCCAAAAAGTTGGTATACAATCCAGACCGAGTGCAGACAATTAAAAACCTTTTAATAACAATATGGCATACATTAACAATATGTGTTAATGTAGAGGGTGTATGGTGAAAATTAGATTAAACTATTCGATTACAATAACATAAAATTTGATAATATATCTTACATTCTAAATAAAGTTTTGACTATATAGCAAATTGTTTTTCGTTATGCGGGTTGTCCATTGAGGACTCGATGTAAAGCTAAAATGAGATTAAACATTTTACAGTTGCACCAAAAATTGATGCTTAACTTGCAAAGCATCTCTTTGGCCGTCTGAGATATTGTGAGAATCTCCATACTTAAGGCAGGCTTCATTGACCCGCGTTGTTACCGAGCAATGATCGATAATAGTAATGCATGTTTGTGGAAACTAACGGATCCAATCAGTGAACATGATATAATAAGCAGGACATCCCAAGGAAAGGAAAGGAACGAATTATCAACTTTCTAGCGCGCTTGAAGTCGAAGGATAGATTGTGTGAATACAGCGAACAGGATAAAGATCTTTTTGTTTACAAGAAATTGCTGATTGGTACGCGTGATAGAAAGAAGATGCAAGGATCTATGGACACGGTATTGACCTCATCGTAAAGGCTGCTGCACGGAATGAAGCATATACAGTGGATACCGTTGCTCACAATATGCCGGAAAACAGACCTGAAGTTCTTGCTGTTTCCAGTAAGACATCTCAAAAGACTCAACCATTTGGATAACGCAGTGGCAATTCTGGATGTGTGGATCATGACAAAAGCAGAGATACGTTGGATACCGTCAAGGCCGTCGTTTTCGTTGCTGGAGATGTAATAGTTCGGCACATGTTTGCCCAGCCAGGAACAGGAAATGTTTTAGATGTGGCAAGATAGTTTATCCTGCTTCAACTTGTCGCCATAAAAGCAACCGGAATGTCCATGCTAAGGATGAGAAGGATAATGTAGCCTGTTGGTCGACCGACGACGATAATCAAGACAAGGTATGAGTTCAGTATTAGTAGTAGCTTTATGTAGAGAAATAAATATTGAAAATATATACGTTTCCTTCCGGCACTCATTGCTCCGTACAGGATACTCGTACTCTCTCCCTTGATGATGTTTTGGTGAACTGTCGGTTGGGTTCGTCAAGTACTAAGTAGATGTAAGGGACAGATGTTAACATAATTGGCGGATGTGACTGGAAGATTTTTAAACAAGAATATTATCAGAAGGTTTAGGAACTCGAGCCAATTAGCAATCTGACGGGAAAGGAGTTGAAAGTTTACGGGACAGGTAAACCATTTGTTCGCACTGGAACGGCGGAGTGGAATGTATTCAGCAGGAGCGGGCGGAGGAAGCAAACGTAAATCCAAACCAACTCTTTGAGCATTGAAAAGATCTGACTGACGTTGTTTCGAGCCACAGAAAAAGACAATCGGGGTGAAGCAAACTGCCGGCTACACTAAACAACTCTTTATTTCTCTACTTCTATCTACACATTTGCTTCTGTTGCTAAAGAGTACGCAGTTGAAAAAAAAACTGATTAATTGCAAGCTACTACATGCCGCTTAAATACACTCAAAAAAAAAACGACACGTTGTTTCCACGTGAAATTTCACACAACTTTCACCTGAACACGTAACCAAATCTTCTTCAGTAAAATCAGGTGAACATTACGTGTCAGTGAATTGTACGTAAAAAATCACGTTACATTTATGTGATTTTCAAGTAGAATGTGGATTTACGTGGAAATCATGTAGCTCTTACGTGAATTCCACGTGTTTATTACTGGTTTTGGCAGTGGACGAGAATTACGTGCGTTTAACGTGGAAACAACGTGTCGATTCTTTTGAGTGTAGCTGCAGCGCTCTATGCGCTGTGATGTGGTTGTTGTTGTAACAATCCTACTGCCTTTTAGCCTTTGTTTGAATTTATAGGGGTTTTATTATTGCAGTAGACATGCTATTTCGTTTAACATCAGCTTTAAATAATACGAAAGATGTACACACTTAGAAAATTTTACAGTATTCGGTATTTTTTTACCGAACTTTCAACAGCTGAACAGATTTCGGTAAAATTTGAAAAGTTCCGGTAATTTTTTTACCGGAATACTGTACAATTTCAGACAGACTGTTGAAAGTTCGCTAAAAAATTACCGAATACTGTAAAACTTTCTAAGTGTGTATAGTTTTTATTTTTTTAATTTTTCTTTAGGCCATATTGATAACCTTTTCTAGCAGGAAAGTGAAGTCTAAAGCAGTCTAGCTTTAAAAAATAATTGACGAGGAACTCTATTCCCTCATAAAACATATATACATATATACACAGCTTCGGGTCTTGACGAAGAATCCCCACTGAGCCCTTGCGGCACGACAAGCTGGCCAGTTCAGCGCAAGGGCATCAAAGTGTTGTGGTTGGCATAAATTAAAAAATATCAATAATATCCAAATGTCATATGGGACAGTTATGCTTCCACCGGCAGTACAATGAACAATTGTGATAATGGCGAACAAAAATCTAGCAAAAATTGCGTATGTCTCAAATTAGTCCGAACCTTGGGATTTGGGAAAAAATTGTATTGCAAGTGCGGTCCTAATGCCATGTTGCACTAGCGTAAGCAGGTAAGTGAGTGAGTGAGTAAGTAAGTAAGTAAATAAGTAAGTTAGTAAGTAAGTAAGTAAGTAAATAAGTAAGTGAGTAAGTAGGTAAGTAAGTATTGGTTTGATGTTGGAATCACGCCATGGCTCTGCAATAACGACTCGTCTGATCATATTTGCTATCTTCAGTTTTATTCATGGCTTTAAGGCTTTGAAAGTATGGTAAGATCCACTTTACTTCTCCCATGTAACGTTTGCATAAAAAAATGGACTTTTTTCGGATGGTGATAAAAAAAAGAGCTAAGACCGATAATTGCTTTTGATAAATTTCCCATGGAAGGTAATTATTTAAGCTTACTTGCTAAAAAAATCTACGCCCTTGCGAGCGGTCTTCCGGCAGTTAATCGGAATAAATATAGGCGGACGAAAACATGCGTGTAGGCATGTTTTTGAGTTCTTTCTTCGTTTTATTTATCAATTCCTCCTCAGACAAAATTGTTGGAGTAGATCTTACGCTTCAGGTTGGCCCAGAAATTCTCGATGGGACGTAGCTGGGGACGTTGAGCGGGTTCGCCGACTTAGGTACCACATCGATATTCAGCCGCTCCATCTCCTCCAACGATCGCTTCGAGTAGTGGGCCGACGCCAGGTCTGGCCAGAACACCGCGTCTTCGCCCTTATGGTATTTCTTGATGAACGACGCAACTTCCGGCAGGCATTTCGTACTATAAATTTCCCCGTTCACGGCCAGTCGGGAGCGAAAGAAGAGCGGCTTTGACATCCCCTTCTCGCCGCCGCTGTCAGCCACAGCAGCACCTTCTTGGGGAGCTTGGTGTGTGAAATGAACTTCACCTCGGAGCTCACTTCCTTCGTGAGGGAAGTAAGATAAGAAGTGCCCTGCCAGTCGTTGCCATCCAGGGTGAGATAAGTCGCGTCGTCCATCACCACCGCCACGTCGCGATTCGCCGGGAAAATCGAGTTGACCATCTTATTCAGCCGCTGCCACTGCGTCATTGCCTGCAGCTCCGAAACTAGTGGACGCGACTTCCGCTTCCTGACATGTATGTTCATGTTCGCCAGGTACTTTTTCACTGTTTGGCCGGTTGAACCGACCTCCCGGCCAAGCGCACGCAGCGATGTAGCTCTTCCTCTTCCTCTTCAGCATCCTTTGGAGCTTCTTGTCGCTCAGGGTCGTCGGCCGTCCGGAACCGGGCTTTCTTTTGATGCTCTGATTGTTGTCTAATAGTGCCAAGATGTTGTAGATGCTGGAACAGGCATATCCGGCGTCCACAAAGTGCCGCACGATGTCCGTTTTCGACGCGGCGGGGTGCCGTTCTTTGAACTTCACTTCGGCACTTCTGAAAGGAGTTGCTTCACTGTTTTTGCCATCACGGTTTGAGTTCGACTGATAGAGCTGTCAAATTTTGTCTGCTGACTCATGGGTTACTATGATTGATGCTGCATGGGTAGTTTCGTCAGTGCGGGTGAATGTAAAGCCATGAAAAATCGGCTATTTTTATCCATTTCTTTAAATGCAAACGTTACTCTTTGAAATTATTATGAATTTCCGTAGGATCGTAGAGATGCTGTGGCTCAAATGCTTCGTTTTTGGAGATCGACTTGTTTATCTTGCTGTACCATAACTCGACAGCAGTGGTATTGTTTGTGTGTTGAATTTTGGAACGTGCTCATTGTTATCGAAATAGTACTTCAGGAATTTACGGCCTTCCTCAGTATTCTGTCATTTCTTCGCAGTACGTTGACATTCTTGTGGTCGCCTTTCTACCATGGTTAGGTGCTAGTGATGCCTCTTGACGTTGCTTAGGCTTATTTTTTTTAGGTTATACATATTCAACCATTCTCTTTTACAGAGGTACGATATGTTGATTCTTTCAGTTCACCATGTTTTGAGCTAATTCTCTTTCTTATTTATGACCTCGTACGGTGCTTCTACATTGTATTCTTTGAAAATGTCATGCATTTTCGTCGAATCTTGTGTTTTTTTGTCTTCATAATCGGCATACTTACCTTACCAATCAGACCAAGGCCGGGGTGGCCTCTGCTGTATACAGAAGTTGTATTCATTCTATACGGTCCATGGCTGCACCTCACCAGCCTCGCAGTCTACGAAGGGTCCACAGGTCGCTTTCTACTTGATCGATCCACCTTGCTCGTTGCGCGCCTCTTCTTCTTATGCCTGTCGGTTCATTTTCGATAATCAGGCCGGACCGTAGAAAGCGGTACAATATCCTCCGTCGATATCTCCCAGTATTATCTAGTGTTTTGGAAGACTTTTTCAGTTATCTCTCGACTTCTCGATCCAACTTTTGCGCATTTGAAGACCCCAGACGTCATTCTCTGAAGAAAAAAAAAACTGGATGGGCTTTAGAAGGGAGTCCTCCTAGTGCAGAGTGGTTTTCCAACTGTCGTAAAGAGCACCAGCAAATGTATCTTCCATAGCATGATTCAGTCCAGGTCCGTTGCTGGGTTCTTGGGTGTTTCTAATTAGGACGTAGTATAGTTTGTAAAGGTCCTATTTATCCTATGTTCCACTGAAGCATCCACTGATTAGCGATTCGAGCCTTGTTTTTTTTTGTTTTGTTTGTAATTTTTAGTTTCAAAAACGTGAAGTGATAACTAACCTAACCTATAGTTCATAAGGAGAAAGGATTCCTTCCCGTTTCACCTTAACAACCTTGGATACGGATTTTGGCAGTAGGAGTTGACAAAGCACGCTTTCTTTTCAGGCTTTCTTGCAAGCGTTTGCAAGGTTTTCAATGCCGCCAAAACCACATGCTTCCGGAGATGCTTCGAATGCTCCAATGAAAAACGGTCACTCTTCGGGTCGTCCGATGAATACGGGTAGTTTCCTCGTGATTCCATTTCTAGCCGCCAACTGAGCCTTAGACGGCTTTGGCCCAGCTCTCTCATTTCTAACGGATTCTTTCATCTGCTCAGAACCCAGTTCTATCTTTCCCGACTCATCTTATCTGAAGACTAGCTGTCAGACGTTTCATCGCTATCGTCACTACTGTCGCTATCACTTTCAGACTCGTGCTTAGGATTCGGGATATTTGGTAGAACAGTAACTTTTGGTACACCATCGGCCTTGATGGGGCTTCTCCAACGAGGGGTTGTTGTTGATATGAAGCACTGGGATTTTCACTAGCACCATCTGCGGTTTTCAGATATTTTATGTCCTGCTGAACCTGATCTATCTGCTTTAGCCGGTCGAAATGCTCCTTTTCCCGTGAGAGTGATTCATCAAACAGCTCCTTCTCATACTCAATTCCCCCCCTCTCTCTCTCTCATCGCTTTTCCATTGCCAGACGTTTTTCTTGAACTACAACTCCATCTCAATACGCTTTTCACGCATTATGCGCTCCATTTACAGCTCCTCTTTTTTAGATTTTTGCACCTGTTGTAACGTCTGCATGATTCGTGATAGATTTGGTCCGACCTGTAGATCCGATTTATTACTCGATCTGTTGGAGTCGGGCACATTCTTGGATGACTTACTGCTTTTCTTCACAGCACGTTGACGATCATCCGTGGAATAGAACCATTTCGTTTCGGGTTGGTTAGCTTCCGTCTCATTGACACAACGATAGTGGAACCAGCCATACTACTAAATTATCTTATTTGTGCCTCGTAGCCTGTCCATGATACAGGGTTCAGGTTTGGCTTGCAAGAACCCATTTTTTGTTTTCACTTTTTTTTCAGCAAAGCCAGTCAACTATAGAAGAAATCGATGTTTCAACTTAGACGATAGCCTTGTTATTATGCATTTGTTCTATCGCACTGTTTCTATCGCAAAGGACTTAAAAGTATTCGTTTTTTAGGATTAAAAAGTAGGTATTTTTTTACCCATGGAGGATGTTTATTGAAATGCATAGAATGTAGTCAAAAAATGACTACCTCAGAATTACCGTGTATCTGGTTTGTATGTCCCAGTCTGTTGACTAGAGTGGATGTTAACATCCCCAAAATGATGGTGGAAGGTTCTAGCCCGATTGATTCGCACTTGCAGAACCGTAACGGATTGATTGATCGTTATTCATGACGGCGTAGGAAGTGTCCTCTGATTGTGTCGGCAGATGTAAGTGAAAGAAAATTTGTTTTCTGCTAATCTGCAGGCAACCGTGGACGCCCGGAATCAGCGGTTTGGATAAGCTTTGCACAAAATTGACAATTATTAGCACGAGGTCATCGGTGTAGGCAAAGATAGGGATCTCGCTGGTAGGTTTGAGAAGTACATGTTTAGTAAAAAAAAAAATACGACAACTGTCTCTTCCATTAATCTGGCTGGGGAGCCGAACCAGCTATGGCTGAAAGGCTCCTAAATAAAGATAAATTCCTCCCAGACCTTGGCCGAGTCTAGCGAAGTAGGTCTATATACTACAGCCTGGCCGGAACGCTTGGGGGGAAGAGAGAATAGGAGATAAAGTGAAGATAATGTTCAAGTTTCCGACCAGCCTAGGATTGTAACCCACCGATTAGTTAGTACCGCTTCCTGCATTGTACTAACAAAACTATCTGTAGCCCCATAAACATTTCAAACACAATCTATAATACAACACGAGAGAAACCCAATAGAAATGTTTTTTTTTTTGACGGACTTTCGGTATTCATGAAAAATCCTCTTGGTTTATAGCCTAGAGTTGTCCAAATTTATTTCAACTAAATTTAGTATTTTAACGCCTTGCACACCGTTAGCAGATATTACCCTATTCTCTTTCATCAACAAAAAAAAAACCTCGAATCTATTTTGAATTTCGAAGAACGATGGAAACTAACAATCAATAACAAACTTACCCTGTTACGATTTCGATTGCCATTTAGGTGTCCTCCGACGCTTCCAGAACCGCACCCGAGTAGGCCAGATCCCAGTAATGCTCGACGTGATGTTTCTGAAAGAACTCCCGGGCACTCTTCTCCATAGGAAAGGATTTGTATTTGAATTCTCCAAAGTGACGTCTCTGGGCCGTGCCTTCCCATACGAGAACGCACGAGTTCGGCACCTCATTGCCGTCGGCATTTTTGACCGAATCTTCCTCCCACTTTATACGATGCAACATGAGCCGTTTGTATTTCTTCTGTTGCTTGGGTCCACCTTCGGCTACAACAACGCAACAGTCTCGAAATAGAATGCATACCCCCGTCATGAATAGCTGCTTGGCGTTCGTTTCTACTTTGAACTTTTTGCTCTGCTGGTCGTGTAGATCTTTGATCCTGTAAACGGTAACGTGCACCCCCAGAGAGGTGTCCTCTTTCATTTTTCGTACTTTCTTATCTCGTCGCTGATCGTCCGTAAGTTTTCGGGCGGCATTGGCTTCCTCGTGTGCTTTCTGACGCTTCGCCATCTGTTCACGGACATGGGCTTCGATCTTGGTGGGATCCTGCACCGCTTCGGTACCGAGGACCCGCATTAGATTCGAAATCCGTAGTTTCGGTTCCGGAGGAGGTTCCAAACCAAGACGGATCTTCTCCTGCTCTTCCTTCCATGCCTCTCGGCGGTTTTGCCGTCGCAGCTTTTTACGCTCCTTTTTAGTAAGAAATACCGGCAGATAAACGGGGCGGGATGATTCGTCTAGGAGTAGAAACACTCGTTAGAAGCGTATTCAATGGGTAAAAGGGCAATGCTCTCGATAGCAAAGAGATGCAAATTACTTTGCCCCATTCCTTCACAGGGCAAGCAACGTTCTCATGCATAAGCAGTATTAGAGGCAATATAAAAACTAGTTTTATTTTTCTCAAGAACAGGGGTGAAACAAAGGAAATGCAAAACCAGTACTTACTTGGTGGACGCATCTGCGTTGGATGCTCGATTAGATTGGTGATCGCAGACTCGCGGATCGAAATGCGGCCATTTTTATCCAGCGTGTTTAGATCGTCCGTTAGAATTACCGAGTCCCACCATTCCATCTGCGGGACCTCATTTGAATGAGTATCCGCTTTCGGGGCAATCAGAGCCAGCTTGGTAGCGGAGCTGATACCTGTTTTACGCGCTATTTGTGAAATTTCATTCTGCAGCTTTTCCAACTGAGATTTCATCCGTAATCGTTCGGCCATCTGTTGAAATTTACCCGGCTCATGGAACCGCAGGGCACGCTTATTGCGAACGGCAGGTTTAATAGTAATTCGGTCATCGAAAAAGTGAGCCTCAGCGGATTCCTCCTGCTGTTGCTTCTCTGCTTGGTGTATCTTTGTTATTTCTCGTTTCTTGGCACGAATATTGGCTTTCAAAGTGGGTGTGAGTTTAGGTACTTCCACTGCTTGGCCACTTGCATCGACAGTTCGTCCTTCAGTATCCAAAATCAAAGGCTTTGGTTTATCCTGGACGACGGGTGGAAGCACTGTCGCTAATGTTCCAGATAATTTTGCCCGAATTTGTTCCTGAAGTTGAGCTATCTTTCGAGACCGTTCCAAATCTACAACCGGAGCAACATTCGCTTGAGCAGCAGTAATCTTAGCGCTAACTGCCGCTGCCGCTGCAACAGCCGACGGTGGTGGTGCTTTGGCTGCTTTTATAGACTCTAATTTCTTCTTGCGCTCCTCAATTTCCTTCTGAGCATTTTCCATCATCATTTTGATTTGATTGGAAGAGAAATTTTGGGCTGATTTTTCATCAATGGTACCTTTCTCCTCCTTCTCCTTGGTTACAGAACCATTTCCTTCCTTTTTCGCTTTCGGTTCTGTCGGTTTCTTTCCCTCCTCCTCATATTTGGTCTTAACCTTCTTTGTATCCCTTTCCCGACTATCCTCTTCGTGTGTTCTTTTCTTGGAGCGATGCGAGGTCGTTTTTAGCCCATCCAGCAGATCCTCCACCTTGTCCGACAGCCGGCTTGCCCTCTTGCTTTCAACAAATGACAGAAGCTTTTCTATTAATTTCCGCCGATCGAAGCCGCTGTGCAAATTGCCTTCTATTGTCGAGAGCACCGAGGAATCGGAATTTCCCAGCACCTTATATACAATCTTGTCCAGCGAGGGACGGATGTCCTCCAGCTCTCGGCGCGATAAATAGGACATTGTTTTATAGGTTATATATTTCAACTATGGATACTGTAACATTAACTTTCTACCGAAGAATTATTTTATTCAAACTTCGAACTACGACATCACTAATAATAGGGAACACTCTAATCGTTAAACATCGATTGTTGGATAAGATAGAATTGTAAACGTTTTGATGTTATCCTCTACAAAACGAAAAATAATATGCAGCTTTTCACTTTGTGGGTGATCTCCGTTTGTGTACCCTTCTTATTTTCGTTTGACAGCGCATTCGCTCGCGAGGGACGATCGACGGTGCAAAACGAAATTTTTATGAAACTGGTTAGGAACAGACCTGTTAGAGCTGAAAGAGGTCTAATTTTTGTTTAGGAACGAAAGGGACACACGGGACACACACGCTAAACAATTTAGTTACACGGTAAATCTGATAAATTAATTTTATGACTATACTTTGCATATTTTCAAGATAATAGTTTGTACGTCAAAAAGTGACTAGTTTTTATACACGTTTGAAAAGTACTTTTTACGCCTTTACGAGTATGTCAACGGTGACATAAAAATGCGTAAAAAGTAGGCACCGATGAGAAAATTAACTCTGCTCGTGACTTGATGCTGACGCCATGTTCAAATAAGCATTTATTTGATAAGCGGGGACCGATGTGCTGGTACTTCCTGAGCCAAAAACTATATCCATTTTCTTCGTGACTAAAAAATTCGTGAGTAAATTTCTGCACAAAACCAAGTGCAAAACCTCTAGACAGGTTTTTGTTATTTTTTTTTAATTTTCAATTAATGAATTGTGGCTGTGTAATCTATTGATGTCTTTTTCACTTTCGATTTGGAATTGTGGAATTGAACCATTTTCAGCAATACTCGAGCAAAATTGATTTTCCAAAATGCACACTGCAAATAAATCAATAATTTTTATTATTGAAATTGGCACTTAAAGGCCAGTATCGACTTAAAAAGTAAAGAGGTTACGGAATTTTGTTCAATATTACCAAGCGGAATTTTGACAATTGATCTGCATGGAACGAAACGTCACTTTCACTTACGGAACAATCGAGCGGAATATTTTTCCGAAAGTAAAATTGACAGCGCCCATTAGTTTGCGTGGGAACCTAACAAATTCCAATTTTATTTTTCGTTCTTTTCAGGTGGACACTGCTGCAGAAATTTCTTTCCGATTCTTTACTTTTCCATTTCAGTAAACGGAATTTAACATGGGATTGAGATAGAAAAAGAAATTTCTTTTGAACTCGATACCGACCTTAAATCGGTAAATTTTTGCTTCGAATTGAAATCATGTGAGCCAGTATGATTTTCATTTGCCGCACATAATTTTTAACACCCGTCACTACACAGGTTCGTTTCCAATGAGACTGATATGGTCCGCACATAATTTTCAATGGAGCGAGAAATGTCATTCAAGCGTGTTTTCACTTTGTCCCATTCTATCCATCTTCGCACAATCAGCTGTTTTATCGTTCTAGAAGAAAAAAAAACTGCAAAATGGAGAAGCAAAGTGAAGTTTACCGTGTGGTGGTTTAGGTATTTTTTTCCCCGCAGCAGACAATTATTTTAAAGAAAAAAAATAAATATAATTTTTCTTCTTCTCTTGATATGTGTTTTATTATATATATTACATCTCACCCGTTCTTTTTTCCCCCCCCCCCAACAGCCAACACCACACCACCACAAAAAAAAAAAAAAATTTTATGATATTACAAAAAAAACATCTTTTCTCCCCACATTTTTTTTTATAAAATAAAAATAAAAAAAAAACCACTACAAAACTTTTCAAAAAAAAAAAAAACCCACCCACTTTTCCCACAAAAACGTTTTAAAAAAACCCTTTTATTTTTCGCTAGCACAAGTAAATACAACCCATGTACACTATAATTAATATCTATTCAGCTCTTGCACTTAAAGACTACCCGCATAATCACAAACCATTCCTGGACCATTTCCCTTATTGTTGACGACCGTTTCCGTTATTGTTACGACATTTACTATAAGGGTTGACAACTATAAACTAACAATCTCCTATACAGTTTTAACAATATGTCAGATGGTAAAAGGCCAAATAACAATATGCTGAATAGGCGGTT
Organism: Aedes koreicus; assembly: GCA_024533555.2. Taxonomy (NCBI): domain Eukaryota; kingdom Metazoa; phylum Arthropoda; class Insecta; order Diptera; family Culicidae; genus Aedes; species Aedes koreicus. Next base: position 3,037 of record JAHHFK020002019.1, on the reverse strand, counting down.
AAGTTAGGTTACCATAAAAAAATGGCAATTTTCACGAACAAAATTTTTGCTGTACTCTATGTCAAAAAGTTGGTGTATAATCCAGACCGAGTGCAGACAATAAAAAACCTTTCAATGACAATATGACATACATTAACAATATGTGTTAATGTACACACTTAAATTCGATTTTGCTGTTCGGTAAATAAATTGACGAAATATTTCGGTAAACATAAAATATTACCGATTTTTCGGTAAACATAAATAATTTTACCGTAATTGTGTAACACTTTACCGAACGATCGGTTGTGTTGTATTTTATTTACCGTATTCGGTAGAAAAAAATACAATTCATACGGTAAAAACAAACAATCACTGAATACTGTAAGCACTTTACCGAACAAAACGTAAAACGAACTCTGAATTACCGAAACCCGGTAAGGTATTATTAACTGTCAAACTGTTGGCAATTTTCTATGAAGTCTCGTGGTTTCAGCGATCGATTGTGTTCCAGAAGGTGGTTTGGAAAGTTATTATTAAAAAGTTTTCATCTTGTGGCCTAAACTCGAAACCAACAGTGATGGAGCAGGCATACCAGCAGCAGCAGGAGCAGGATCCTCGACTCATCGAGATTTTCCGTAAGATTTCCTCTAACTAATCTCCCCCTAATTATTTACAGGTTTCTCCGGTATTGATAAGTTTTCACTGCCATAAACATGTATCCGGATTGCACCGCCATATTTTGGGTAATAATAAAAGTGGAAGAAGAAGTGCACCATCATATCAACCATCAGTATTAATTATCATAATTTTTAAAAATAATAAAAAAAATATAATATTTAAATTATATATAATATATATATAAAAAAAAAAAAAAAAAAAAAAAAAAAAAACAAAAAAAATATAATAAAATAAAAAAAAAAAAACAAAAATATTAGAAATTAAAAAAAAAAAAAAAAAAAAAAAAAAAAAAACCGATCAGATAACAAACAAACAAAATAAACAAATCTAACGGATTTTTTTACAAACATAAAAAAACCCCCCCCCACACAGTACAGTGTTTTTTTTCAAAACAACAAAAAAAATACCAACACCAAACGTTCTAAAATTTAATTGATTACCGAACAGATTACCCAACGTTCCGTTCTTTAAAAATTCGGTAAAAAATAACCGAATACTGTAAAATTTTCTAAGTGTGTAGAGCTTGTATGGTGAAAACTAGGGGCAAGACACTGAGCAATCCTGAGTAACTCTGAGCAAATATGAGCATCTCTTATTCACTGGATTAATATTATGATATCTAACACTCCTACCTTTTGTAAAGCTTGGTTTTGACAGTGAAATTTCATAATCAAAACAAGAAAGTTCTGTCGTGTAAGTTTACCGTATCAACGTTGTAGTAATCATCACCCTATTTTGGGAGCTATTCTGACGAACCCACGGAGCTTAGGTTCTTTAGGGTGATGTAAGAATACTCTTAACTACCGTTGAAGCTGTCAAGCAGTATGACATTAAAAGATTGCTTCTCCAGAAATGCAAATCCGGTCAAAGATTGGGGCAGATAAATGTTGTACAGGAAATCGATTTTAATCGTTCCCCTGAGCAGGAGGTGGAGGCTATCAGGACTCGACTCCGATTTTACCTCAGTAAAGCGTAAGAATAGGGTGCTTAAGGTGAATGTACTACCAACTAAAAATCAATTGAATTACTGCCTTTTCTAATATAAGTATGAGCTTTTCATAAGACAGAAAGGGAACTTCAAACGCAAGTAGTACTACATTGATCATTAAATACATGTTCAGATTTTGGCATGTTCAATAGGTTACTTTACTTTTCATCTGCCGGGATACTTTTTAAGCTCAATCTGGAGAGAAGTCTACAATAGAAAATCGATTGAAGGTTAATTATTTAATTCCATTTATTGATTTATGGACATTTATTGACTGCAAAACGGATCATCTCCAAAAAGAAACAAAGCCGGATCGACAAATCACAAAACTGGAGTTTTCAATATTTGCGATTGGTCGAACAGGATTGATCTCTTTTTGGAGAAGATTCGATACGCTGTCAATTAATTTCATCTCTTTCTCGCCTTCATACAAAAAAAAAAAATTAAACAATATTAAATTATCTGCTTATCAATTCTTCCTCCAAATACTGTGACCTTTCTAGCCTGAAATGAGAGCTTCTTACGATACGATAACAAATAATTTTCCCAAACAGTAAACATACGGCTGTTATTGGTTGCCAAGGTTGCCGCCGTCACCACCGTCACATTCAAGCCAGTGCTGCCAGAGTCGAGTTATAAATTATACAAGTTGATGGAAGCTGATGCATTCTGAGCAAACGTGAGTTACACGTAATATCTGTGAGGTATTTTTTTTTTTACTACATTTTATTTATAACAAAAAACATTCTTCATGAGAAAAAAACTGCCTTTTTTTAACCCAAAAAATAAATATTTTTAAGTTCTTTTTTTTCCCCTGTGTGAAAAAAAATGCATAAAAACAAGGCTATCATGAAAGTGGAAATATCGATTTGTTCTAGCTGTGCCACAAAAAAAGTGAAAATAAAAAAAAATGGGTTCTTGCTAGTCAAATCTGAATTCAGTATCATGGACAGGCTACGAGGCACTGATTAGATTGATCTATATCTATTGATACTATAACCTTCGCTTGATCGGAAAAGAAAACATTCTCCTGCAAATTATCAATCCCAGAAAAAAGAGACATATTCATACCCTATGGTGTATTTTATTTGCATGTGCGGGTTTTTTAGATAAATCGATACGGAATGTCGTTAATTACAAAAAAGCAGATCGTACGGAGATTAAAACGGCCAACGGAGATTTGATATATTGGCGCTGAGATTCTTATCCCATCTTCATTAAATAAAGTGACTATTTCCTACATACAATCACATTTAAAAAATGCATAGTTTCTAATCTCTTTCACATGCTGCAAAATGCCTAAAATTTATTCACTTTTTGACGTATAACCTCTTTAGGCATTTTTGCCTAAAACCTTTTTAGGCATTTTATAAATAATTCCAGTCTTCA